>JAABNY020000032.1:4938744-4958414 GCA_015164015.2 Brevimyrus niger
TAGTTTAATACTTCCGAGATACAGTTGAGATCCGCCTGCATCACTCCGAATCAATCAGATCAGATCAGGCCCCAAACGCACGTTCTCAACAACTGGTGCCCCCCTGGGGGAACTCGCACCATGGGGTACGTTCTCGTAGATGAAGCTCCATGTTAGTGATTGGGACCGGCCAAGGGTGTGGGTGGGTCTGCTTCTCAGGGTCCACGGCTCGTTTCTGCAAAAGTGGGGAGCTCCGTCGACATCCTGCAACACGGCGAGAAATGTTCTCTTTCAGCTGCTGCCTTCTGTTCGTTTTTAAATCGACGTCAGTTTCACAGAGGCTGCCAGCAAAACGAGGAATAAGTGCAGAAGCGGAACGGATGAGAGGCTCAAAGCAGAGCTGGGAGACATCGAACGAGGGGTACGGGGCGTAAATCAGGGCGATCTGTCCGTCCCAAGAGCACCGCCCCCTTTTGTCCTGTGCACTTACCACCACGAACGTTACGGTTGGGGGCGGGGGGTGGGTGGTGGGTAGGCGAGTGTCACTGTTTCCTGCAGACCACCTGCTGGAGGTGAAGCTCGCTCTCTGCAGCCACGATGGGCAGCTTGTTTTTCAGGTGGTAGTTTATGAGGTGGTTGATGCTCTCAAACAGCATGTCCTTCGTCCGGACCTGTGAGAACGAAGGTGTTAAACTCGCGAGTCGGCAAGCAGCCGAAACGCAGCTGTGACAGATGAAAGCTTCCCCACCCATGTAGCGCCTTAGGGGATGCAGCTAGACTTTTCTCGTGCAGAAATAGCGGAGTGTGGTCCCACACGGAACAGTAGGGGGCGCACTTCCTTCTAACGGAGTGCACTCAAATGGGCAGAGCAGTAACGGGACCAGGCATTCAGGCAGGGCAAATGCTTCACAAATTTACCACGGTGGACTCCAGAGTCCAGGGCACATTCCAGCCCCGTCTATGTGGGTCTCTAAAGTCAGTATCAGTCAAAAGTCTGGACACACCCGCTTGTAATACATTTGTCTCTATTTTAGCTGTTATTCACCTTTTAGGTAAAAGGCCTCGAGGCAATAAAGTATAATTAATATTAATTAGATATTGCAATGACCGAGACTTTCTCAGATTTTACACTCTTGCTTCGCTTTTACTCTATGACTATTTACGCTTCGATGCTTTGACTCTTGGCGTTTTTTCAACCGGCTTCCAGATGTAGTCGCCTGGAATGTGCTTCTCCGGCAGTTTTTGAAGAAGTTTCCACAAATCCCGGGCTACTTTGCTTTTACTCTTTGATCAAACTCACCCCAACGCAGCTCTATAACTGTCTCAACACTCCATCTCTTTCCCTGTGCACAAGGTAATACCGCGCTTACTCAACCTTCGAGGTGAGCTTAGGGCCGGTATCTTGTTGATAAACAGGTGATTTTCAGTAGGTGTGTCCATACTTCTGACTGGCACTGGATGTCTAATCAAAGGCCAATCGGTTCGTCGAAATGTTTTCCGCCCCCGCAGCTGAAAGACGGATCCTGTTTAATGGGGTAAGTGTCAGCAAGCATTCTGTAGTACAATAAGCTCTGGGTGTCTGCTCACCACGCCCTCGGGGTCCACGAGCAGCAGGTGTTTGGGCAGTCCGCAGTGCATGCCTGTCAGGACGTACTGGCCCGGGTTGGTGGCGCTGTCGCGCACTAGGAAGTCGCCGTCGCGCGCCAGCAGCTTCTCGGCGTCGCGCCGGCTCATGCGCCCGTGGTACCAGGGCTCGCGGCACAGCTGCTCCTCGGTGGGGGCGATGGGGGCGCGCCGCCTGGGGGGGCTGGGCCACTGCTCTTCCAGCACGGGGACGCCGCTGGCCTCGTGCAACTTCAGGGCGTCCTCGAACGGTCCTGGGGAGTCAGGGGCGCGAGATGTGTACCCCCTAGTATTTCATTTGACTTCATTCACTCCCCCCCCAAAAAAAAATAATCCTTTATGTTTAAATTATTAAGCTGCCCCCCCCCCCCCGCTATCAAATTCTCTATCCATGGACATGATGGGCGGAGACTAAAACTTATGGGGGGGTGAGGGGGTTTTAACCCCCCCCATTAATCAAAATCAGCCAATACAACCCCCAGGACCCTTTTAAATGGGTGGAGACCTCAAACCCCCCCCCCCTCAACACTCAACCCGAAGTTATGCTCTTGGGGCAGACAAACAAGCACAGCAGCAGGCCTAGCTCTTTGGGGGGGGGACTGCAGGGGGACTAGATCAATGTCTCTGCTCTGAAAGTTGGCGTATCGGTCGTCCCATTTGGCTGTATTACGTACAGGACGTCCGGCCTGGACAGTCAGTACCACCTCCGGACCAGGGAAGGCGGAACTCACTCATGTCGAAGATGTCCTTCTTGGGGCTCTCGGGACAGCACGCGCTCCGGCCTCTCTCGGCCATCGCTTCCAAGCCTTCCAAGCTCTGAGTGTTCACGTACAGGTGTTCCTCGTAGTCACGGCTACCGGGACCTTGGCCGTCCGCACGCAGGTACCCGTCCGACGTCAGGCCTGCGCGCCGTGTGGCAAGCACCAGACACACACTAGGGTTATTCCAATAAAAAACAAATTGTCTGTCTATAGAAGTCATTCATATATTCAGTATGTTCACCAGGAATGGAGAAATCTCTCATTCCTCTACACTCAAAATGAAACTAAAGTACATGAGAGTAAATGAAAAAACTGTTACTGATGACTGACCATCCATATATTTGGCATTATACTGGATAAGCGGTTATGGGAGACCCTCGGATAGGTGAAAGAATGTGCTGCAGAACCAACACACACCACAAGGGGTCTCACCTGAGCCACTATTAATCTCCGTGTCCCAGTGGACCTCATAGCACAACTGGCCAGGGGGGTGGGCAGTATCTCTTCTTGAGGAAGACCCTGACTGACAAAGCAGATGTCCCACAAATGTTAAAATGCTAAGTCTAAGCTGGCTAATCTGCTGTAACAAATGTCAACGAGTCGGCTCATATTTAAGGCTCAAGGAACCGGGAGCGTTGATTCTAACGTCACCGTTGAATGCAGCTCAATTCCTGGATAAAGTACTGTAGTCGTGCATCTGATAAAGCTATCGTGACACCTTGAACTGGCCACAGCATGTTTTGGTAAAAGTACACAGCGTGCGTGCAAATACAGCCATGTGTTTGGTACCCAGTGAGCACCAGAGACGCACCTGTGCTGCCTTGCTGGGGGCCTGGGGGTGAATGTGGCCCAGGGAGGTCCCAGCGAGTCTCAGCCTGGAGTCCACCAGGCCCCCGACCGGGGGCTCCTTCCCCGGGATGCTGTTGTAGTAGTCGTGCTCCGGAGCCTCCTCGTCGTCGCCCCACGCCGATTCACCAGTCCTAATATTCCTGAGCCCCACGGACAACGAAAATAGTCTATGGATCCGGCCCTTTACTGCGGCCTTTCCCAACCTGGGCCTCGGGGACACAGATAGCCCATGTTTTTGCTCCCTGACAGGGTGCTGGGAGGGGGCTGTCAGGGGGTCCCTTGGAAATGGGTTGGGAAACACTGCTCTACTTGATATGTGATTATGCAAGACGGATGACTGGCTGGATGGGAGGATGGATGGTGGGTAAAAAGCATAGCAACCATTAACTTGAAGAGCTACATTGGTTGACTAATGCCAGGAGTGTCTCGATAAACCAGGGTTCTTTAACTTTGGACCTCGATTCCGAACCCAGGCCGTGTTTTCAGCCCTCCCAGGTAGTTGGTTTAATAATTATGGATTCTGATTGGTCAGAGGCTTCACACCTGACTGACAGGTAAAGGAAAGGCTGGAAAACCGGCAGGGCTCGGACCTCGAGTCGAATAACGCTGCGATAAATCGGGCTTTTCTGTTTTAACTGCATTGAATGTATGTAAGGTTACTGCACTGTATGCATGTAGGCTCACACATGCATTTACCGAAACTGACGTGTCGGTTACACGTCGGCACCCAGACAGCAGCTGCCGTGGACGCCGAGTGTGGCGCCCTCACCTGTCCAAGGCGGAAATAGCCTTCGGAGGGCTGTGCAGATACTGCTTGAATTGCAGCTCGAAGGCCTGGCCGATGGTGCTGATGACACTCTGTGCCAGGCCATCGCAACACTCCAGGATGTGGCAGGCTGGGAGAGTGGGGGGCCAAGAAGGGTGCTGGTGAATGTAGTTTTAACCAAAAACTACATCTCCCACGATGCTGTGCTCAGGCAGGGCGGACTCTTACCCCTCTGATTGACAGGATCTTTAGCCACATAGGCCACATAATCCGGTGTGTCCTGAAAACGAATTCAGCCACAAGTTAAATCGCCCAGTGCAGGCCGCCAGACTGAATTTGAAGGGCCGTGAAATGGCGCCGTGGCTGGCCTTCCTCACCGTGTCCCCCCCGGAGGCGAACGAGATGGACTGCATGGGGTGGTGAGCGATCACCTAGTCAGAAATAAAAACAAACAAACAGATAATTCATGCATCGAATGAGTTCATCAACCAGCCGGTCCTCATGTTCAGCCTCAGAGAGGACCGCTTGACTAGACGGGGACGATCACCCCCAGTCGAGTAAATTCTGCCTGAACAGGCACAAGGAAATGGAAGTGTGACATTTTAAAAGTGAAAAAGTGAAAAAGTGCAGAGCAGAGCTCTACACCGTGAAAGATGAGATGGTTCACTGATCCCCGGAGGGACAGCAGGTTGTTACAGCAGCCCAGAATCTCCTTGCAAAAACAGAGACACACAGCGAAAGGGGCAGAATGAGAGAGAATGGGAAGGTACAAACAGAACACGAGTAAACAATTAAAAAATAAAATATTCAGATGTGAATGAATCATTTATTATAATTAAAAAAAAAATACTTATAAAATTTTTTACTTATAAAAATTATTTTAAAAAAAAAAGTCTTTAAAAAATACTTAGTCATCATCAATGGGCAATTTGTCTTTATTAAATCTAACCGACTATTGTCATTTGTCATCCATAGTGTCGCCGTGAATGTTTAATGTGCGAAATATAAATGACACCGTCTAACCAAGTACCGTCGTATTTAATATTCAGCTCAGTGAAGCAATTAATGTTTTAAATGAAAAATGCACGGCAGTGCTGCAATATAAGGAAGGAATGGAATATAATTAGTCTTTGCGATACATTATTACCAGAGCAATAACAGATTTCTCTTTATAAATGCAGCAATCGCCCAGATGGAGCAAAGGGAGTTCCATAATGAGTAATACCAGTCAAATATGACTTCAGCGATACCTGAGGGACGTGCTATTATAAGTGACATTGTCATTTCTTGTGTTTCACATCATTTCCTCAATTTTGCATCGCCGGGTATGCCCCCCCACCGCCTGCATGCCCCCCCGCTCCGCGTGACACGCACCAAGGGGACCCGGTATGTACGCACCCTCATGTTATCCACACGCCCACCTCAGCGATCTAGGACAGGGGTGGGCAATCGTATCCAGAAAGGTCTGCTGTGTGTGCGCGCGAGTTTTCGCTGCAACTCCTTAATTAGATTACTAATTACAGGACTGATTGGCTGAAGAGTCCTCACAGCTGAGTTTGGACAGCTGACCTACAGGTTATCCCAAAAACCTGCACACACACCGGCCCTTTGCAAATGAAATTGTTCCCCCCCCCCTCCCCCCCTGTGGGCAGTGTGCCTGTTTTACAGCAAGCTCATTGGGGTCCTGGATGCATCTGCTCAACAGTAGGGGTCGCTCTGGAGCAACGTTTCCCGATCTGGTCCTTGGGGACTCACAGACCACATTTCTGCCCCCCCCCCCCCATCTCCCAGCAAAAACGTGGAGCTGGGGGGAGCAAAGGAGAGGGAGGGAGTCTCCGAGGACGGGATCGGGGTGGGTAACCTGATCACTTAGGCCATCAGTCAAGATCCAAAGTGATTCTTCTTCTCCGTGGGATTAACAGCCGACGTACAATCATCATCTCCTCGACGAACCGCGCGATTTGGCTACTCAACGAGCGGCGTGAAAAGCGCAACATGCCTCAGTGGAGATGATCTACGCGAAATCTAAATAATAATAAAGAAGGTCGGGCCTACGGCGGGAGGCCGGCAATCCCCATTTCTGCAGCGGATGTTAGTTTCTCCAGCACTGAGCCGGCGAGTCCCACAGGGCGCTGACCTGCCGCGTTGTGGGGACCAGCAGGCTGAGGCCCTCGACGCAGATATTCACAGCGACACTCATGCCGGCAAAGCGCAGGTTGCACTTCCCCATGATGCACTGCAGTGCTTTCCCGTTGGCCTGTGATAATACATAACAATACAAAAAAAAATATATATATATATTAAAAAATATTCGGTACCCCGTTTCGTTCACCAGACCAGGCTCAGGTGAGCAGGTGCCGAGAGGCTCTCTCACCTTCTTCTTCCAGGGCCCCTTCACTCCGGGAACGGCCTCGTAGAGTTTGTTGATGGCCTCCCTACGGGGGCAGCAGAGTCACGAGCGTCAGATCACAGAACGGCAGCGGGCAACGGCTCGAAAAAGTCCCGCCCTGGGACACATCAGCCAGACTTAAGTGCCTGACGGCGGCGGTAGGGAGACCCCGGGACGGAACCACCCGGAAGACAAAGGGGCATGTGGAGTCATTTGGCCCGAGATATGCAGTGGTTAAGATTAAACGGCAAGTTCATCTCCTATGACAGTGTAATGAGACTCTACTTTTCACCAATATCTATAATAATCATTTCCAGTCAGCCACTTGTGTAAGACAGCGCCTAGCAACTGCATCCAGCCAGGAAAATGTTCTTCCTCAGTGCAGTGCATTAGCAAAATAAACATCCCATTAGGCATCGCTTTCAAACGAGGGAGGCAGCGCTTCCACAGCGTCCCCTCCATCACCCTCGCCGCAATTGAACTCTCAAACAAACTTTCGAGTTGCGAGACAATCGCTTGGCAGCAGGTGTCAGAGCTGCGGGAGCCAGGTCCGCCCGGACGGTTACCGGTTTCGAGTGTCGCGAGTCGGCTTGGACGAGGAGTCTAATCTGGACTAAGGTAATCGGGTGGTAAGCGGCCTGGTCCGGTAGGCTGCAGAATCCGGGGCGGCAGCAAAGAGGAGATTCGAAGGCTGGTAAGAGGCTGTCGCTCAGACTGACAGAACGCGGTCGATGATGCTCTGATCTGAGCCGGCATCAAGACACCGGGGAGGCCAGCGACAGCTGCTTGTGTCAAGGACTCAGTCGGGATCAAGTGGCTCATAAATATTTAAAAAGCAAAGCTTGTCCTCTACATTAAGGACTTTCAGTTTAGTTTTTTTTTTTTCATAATGTCATCCCCTGTGAAGGGATGACAACCAACAGAACAACCAGCTTCATCTGCTCATATTTTTCATACGATAATAAGCATCACGTAGGGCATGGCTGTAGATCTTCTGAGTGCCTATATGTTTATCTGCATGGTGAGAGGATACCTGGTCTACAAAGGGTCCTCAGTGTGCTGACCCCTCCACAGTGAGAGGCTGGACTGTGCATCACCGTTCCCAGATGCGACTACATCTTCCGTGTCATCTTCTCCATATCAAAAGTGTTAAAATGGCCGGTCGAATTCCCGCGTCATAAACATTACGCCGATTGTGCTTGTTGGTCTGGAGGTGTGACTGTCAGGACCGATCCGATTCCAGAATTCTCCCATCCTCAAGCAGCTAAACTGGGATATTCCTGCCCTGAAGTGAGTTATCACAATACCCATAGGGCAGAGTACTGTGTTTTGGTGTAATCTGGTGAAGCATCATATTATAGTCAGTGAACTGCATGCCGTAACATTTGTTCTTTAAGCAGGACAAATATGCTGTAAAATTTACCGTTTTTGTCTGGTTGTTTGTTTGCCACCCCCCCCCAAGCTCAACCATACAGCCACTTTCCACCATCTTTCATCTATCTGTATGTGACCCAGTGCACTGCAACAGAACCATTAGAGAGCATCATCGATAATATATATCTCTATTACTCCATCTCAGCTGCACTGCCTGCACTTAGCGCTCGCTCTGCCCGCAGCTCACATTACGGCATCGATCGACTGGAGGAGCGGGGGAGGGGGCTGGTACGGTTATCCAGCACATCCCCATAAACACCACCGTGTGTGCACGCTTGCACGTTTTGTGCGTGTGCACACAGGAGCACAACGGCTACTAGGAAGATCACCTCCCACTAGCCTACTGAAATATAAACCCACTTTAGTGCAAATCTCCATCTATTAAAAATCTATCGTCCAAATATTTGTGTTCCCACTAAAGACCCCATCTGGGGAAGATGCATTATAAACTGACAGAACATTGACACTAATTGTACTCAATTATTCAAGCTGTATTCAAGCAGTAAAATCTAACTAGTGATAAATCTGAAGACTGAATCGTATGTCCAGGTGTTCCACTCATTTGATTGAAAGTATATTTTTTTTTCTATGGAGGAAATCTAGTCTAATTTCTACCGAACCCATAAATAAGGGGACAGAGCTAGAGAGTATTTTTTACATTAAGTTTTACGTTACCTCGCAGAACTTATGCACTCACTCGCAATTGTTTTTGCAGAACGTAAATGTTTTGGGAGGGAACGCAAAATTATTTAAAAATATTTTCTAACCCCGTCCTTTTATGGGCACTGTAGATTTCACAGACAACAGAGAGAGAGTGGGCCCCAACTCACCTCGTCACCTGTGTTCTAGTGTTGAAGTCCAGAGATCGCATAGACTTCAGAACCTCAATGCAGCCCATGTACTGTAAAGAAAGGGGAAAATAATGCTTTTGGTTCACATCCGTTTGGAGGTATTTTGTATATTATTATGCTGCAAAGATAGCGTGAAATTCACTTTCTCAGACCTTCTAATGTCAAGCGTCAATCAGAAATGTCAGCATGCTAGAACCGGATTCTGAAACTGAATCCTTTATCACATACAGCATTTGTGAATTTCACGTCATCAGTTGCGATGCGCCAGTACAAACGACTGACACTTGGTCGTAATTGAACAATGCTTTGACTTGATGTCATTCTAAACAATAATTATTTTCAAGAACTCCCGTAGAATGACGTCATGATTGGCAGCCCGAAGAGCATAATTGTTTTTTTGAACAGATAAGCAATGATCCACGGCATTAAGACGTCAGTTAAGTGCCAGGTTACAGATGCTGGGGGGTGTTTTTTGTGACGATGTGGGAATCTTCATTGACCGAGTCAGTGTGAATCATGAAAGCAGAAGAGGTATCACGCCAAAATATGTACAATGTTTATATAACGGGGTGATTCATAGACGTCTTGCACCGAAGTATTAAGACCCACGTTTTAATGAAATCACTTGCCACTGTGTTTTCTCGGTCCAATCAGCACGGTTATGAAGCTGCCCAACCTGCCCCAGGCTGAACAAATTTAATCGAGCAACATCAGGAAGGAGGACCGGCTTACCTATATATCCCCACGAAGTGTCAGCAGAAATGAGTGAACTACCTCCACGACGCAGAGACGCGAGGAACGTGCGATAGCCAACGGCATTTCGTGCAGTTTACCAGCGTTAATATGGTCTCACCTTCACGACAGACACCGCACACGAACTACATCAGCATGCTGCTAAGCCTTAAAACTACCTAACAACCCAGAACCTGCTAATACTGTAGAGCATGTTGTGACAGTTTAATTGAAATCATGATGTGTTTTTTTCTTTCGGTGGAACTGAGGATTTGTCGGAACGTCGTGGTCTTTGGGCAGTGGCAAGCCCACACTTCGGCAAAAAAAAAAAGACGTCAATAAGCACATCGATAAACAGCAGCAAGTGCACCAATTATGCTAATATACTACCATACACTTACTCATAGCTGTCCCCCCACCCGCCGGTAATGTTTACCAAAGGTTTTTGTGGCCACCACCCCACACACACACACACACACACACACACACACACACACACAACAAACTACAGGGCATAAACAAATGCATCGGCTGTAGCCAGAAGAGAGATGGGGCGGGTTAGCACACAGCGAAACAAGGCCTTATGATCGCTTTCTACGCTGGAGTGCGGACAACACACACATATACTGGCCAACGAGCCCTCCAAAGTATCCACATCCTTGCAAGAGCATTGGGCATTTTAACGAGATTAGAACACAAAGAGTTGCATTGGGAACACATGTTCTGCTTTTCAAAGCCCTTATTGTCTGACTCCACCCGCAGCCTCACACCGCCATCAATATTCATCAATTTGCACCGACAAACCAAGATTTCACAGCCCAGTTTGCAACGGTGAGCACATTGCCGATTCAACACTGGTGCTACGGGGTTTTCGGTGCAGGTAGAACCGGATGTTCTGGTGCACGCTTAATCCGGTGAATACTGGTGCATGCGCTAAGAAATGCACACGACTCTGAGCCAGCGAAAACGTACTTTAGGAAACAGCCGTAAAGGAAGTTAGTTTTATAAATTTGCTTATCTTGAAACAGAAGTGACAGAAATAGAGCGGCCCCTACGCGCGATGAAAGTCCCCGAACACGACGAGCTTTCTCTTGTTTTAATCAAGATAAAAGGAAGCGTGAAGCAATCGTCGTCGACTGCCAAGCGGATGGTTTTTAATTTCACAAGCGCATTGCGGCGCAGCGCCGGGGAAGTAACGTTACGATGCTGGGGCAGATTTCGCTGCCAGGAAGCCCGAATGGAAAGGTGACTTATGCCACGGCAGTGTGGCAAAGTTGAAATATATACATGGTTGCGCATCTGGATTTTCCCTCCCCCCACCTTTAAGAATTTTGCTAATATTTAAAGAAATATTCTTACCCTAAACTTATGACGCCCAGACGATATTTAGCCATTTTAACACGTCTTTAAATTAAGAACGCTAGAGTGCGCAACCTGCGTCCGTTCCATCGGCGGGGACAGTAAATTATTATCATCGCATATCAGCTATGAGAAAAACCGCCCGCTCCGCCCCACTTCTTCCCCATAGCACGTGATATAAATGAGTGTAATTAAATTTAATTGAATGTAGGAATGAATGGGTCTTGCGTAATGAAATTAGCCGGCGTGCTTTGGCGCAGGCCCGAGATAATAAGGACCCATATCGGTTTGCTGCCAGGGTCAATGTGGGGTTGCAGGGGAATGAGGGAGATCATTGATACTTACGTCAAATAGTATGAATTTGAAGTCCTGCATATGCTATAACCACACAGTAATGCTCATTTTCAAATAGATGAGTGAGGTCACAGATAAAGCAATAATATATTTGTGTAACTGACACACTAGGTAAAAGGTTGCAGCTGCAGGGCCTATGTGTGCATAACCTTGCACTGGTCAGATAAACATAAAATTAATGAGAAACCCACACAAGTAATAGTTAATACTGGAGTATCAAGCAGAATATATATGTGCACTATTGTTGTATTTGAAGTGATTGTTACATAATTCAAAATCTATTTCCCGAACTGTTTATCTGTGTTTGCCTGTATAGGTCAGATCTTGGAGGCATTTAATCTAACAGAGTGGCAATGAAAATACAGAAAGTCCACGATTCACTCACGATTATCACACAATTCATCCGTACACCGATACGTTACAAAATAAATGTGCAATGATTTCACATTTAAGTATTATGACACGGAAATTACGAATCCCAAAATAAAACGCAAACTCGCTAAACAGCTATGTAACGTACAGATATGCTGGTTTTCTGAACGCTTGTTTGTTACATTTCGGGCTTATGAATTTCTTTGAGGAGGAAAACCCCAAGTTCAGTCCAGCAGGGGGCACAGCGACTAAAAACAACACAGCACACGTCCATGGGCGTAAACAGCCAAACACAGGCGATCGCCCTCCTCACAAATACAAACATGAGCTGCTCTGAGTTACGAGAGCGTGTGACGGGACACTAAAAGTCGTGTCAAGCGCCAAACCTATTCCAGCATATGCCTGAATTAGGAATGTTTTAGTGAAAGTACCAAGAAAGTGAAAGCACAAGCGCAGGTTTGATGGACTCACCCGGACGATATAGGAAGCGCCAGGTCCTGTGATCTTCTTGTCTGGATGCAGCCATCCCTGGGAGGGCTTGTGGATGAAGCTCCCCTTCTGAGTGAAGTCATCCCCACCCGCGCGGATGCCGTCCACCCTGCCCCTGCGGTTCATCCCCGTCCCCGTGCTGCTCTCAAGTGCCTCGGCGCCGGACGCCCTGGGGGCGGGTGGGCTGCTGGAGCCCGCGGCGGCTCGCTGCCGGGCAACGGCCTGAAGGGAACACGGGGCGACACATACTGGGTCACAGGAGTTGAGGACGGCAGCCAGGCTGGCCACGGGGCCACTGAGCGGCGCCCCGCCGGCCCCCGCCGAGCCCTGGGGGGGGCCCTTGCCGGAGTCCTTGCTGGAGCCGGAAGGACTCCTGCTGAGCAGAGAGTTGGAGAACTTCCACTGTGGCATCCTGGGGATGAGCATGCAGAAGGTAGTGGTCCCATCCTGGTCCCCGTCCATGCCGGGGGAGTCGGCCAGGGCCGGAGCGGCGGGGGGGCCGGGATTGCGGCCCAGGGGCTGCAGGGGGGGCAGCGGCAGGGACCGGGAGCCCGAGGGGAGGACCGGAGTGGCCACAACTTTGCTGGTCATGGCTAAGCTCTGCATCAGGTCGTCGGAGGAGGTCACAGAGTCGTTGCGAAAGCGGCCATACTTTGGCTTAAGTATCATGCCCGGTGAAGCGGCGCAGCGTGAGGACTGGTAGGGGAATGAGCTTGGAGGACGAGGGGAAAGGGGAGGGGGGGGGGAGAGGCGGTTCGGAAGGAAAAATTATCTTTTTAATTCGCAAAATCTTCCGGAGAGTGAGGTCTCCCTTGTCAGTCTTGAAGGAGCGGGCTCCCAGTCTCTCCCTCTCGCCTCCTCTCCACTTTATGCCTCCAAACCTTCCTTTCTTCTGCGCTTGGCTCGCCGGTTGGCTGGCTCCCTCCCCCCAACCTGCTCTCGATGATGTCATCTTGTTATTGGTAGTCTATTAGCCCTGCCCTGCTCTGCTGCTCTCGCACTGCATTAGCTAACGCACATCTGCCGACTCCGCCCCTCCGGCCCGCGCCAGACGGGACTCGCAAACGGGAGCCTGGACAGGAAATAAACCATGTCTAATTACAGCGGCTAATGGGAATGGAGTCTTACCAACACACAGGATGCGATGGGCCTGCCCTATATGAACCATCAGCCGTCCAGCGTTTAGTCGTGTGTGTACAAACCAGTAAACACGTTACATCACCATACATGGCTTGAGACTGCATATCTGAAAAGCGTCATCCACCCCATGTGACTACTAATGATGTTTTTGTTTTGGCGCATAACACAGTAAGAGGTTCAGGCCGGCGACTGGGCGTAACTGCAGCCACGGGAAAGCACGATCGCCGGGAAAACGTGCCGAAATCGATCTGCGCGGCGGTCACCGGCTTCAACCGCCGTTGGGCCTAACGTGATGCAGTCAGCGCGACGTGGCGGCCTTGGTCTGATAGCCGCCCGCGGAGGTTTCAGAAGAAGCCCGAGAAGGAGGCGTCTGCTCGGGCCGCCGAGGGTGAGAGTGCAGCAAACCTCAGCTGTGAGGTGAAATGATATTTTTTATATTATCAGAAGGAACAACAGGAAACGTTTTACAGCACGACATTTTCGAAGCCGCCGTGTGGGTGTTTGCTCTCTAAACCTGATTTGCATACAGCCCGTAATCAATTGGCCCGTGATGTCATGCGGGACACACATGAAAGGCGTTAGGCGCTGATTTAGAAAGAAACGCTAAACCCTTCTATCCACCTTGGGTGTCTGTCACACGCAGCGCAGTCAGGGCGCGCGGCCGTGTGTCCGGGTCCAGCGCGGTAAAAGGCAAAATTCGATATGGATGGGAAATCAGTTCCGTAGACGAAACGACATTACGACTGACGAGACGGAAGGAAACGGAGCAAACGTTTAGAGCGTGCGCGCCCCACCAAACAACAAAATGTGCATTTCAAATATACTGCCGCCCTAAAGCTTACGTTGCTGAAATTTCTCAGAAATATATTTAAAGTGGATTTATGCAGGATAACAACAGTTTCGTTTGTTTTTAGGGGTTACCGTAAAAATATTGCCATGCAGTTCTGTGGTAAGCATTGGCATGGCAGCCATTTTGAGTTAGCTAAAGTGTGAGAGATTAGACCAACATGCTGTTGGTGTAATCATCTTGTTTTATATTTATACAGAATTTCCTTCTGCTCACCAAAAAATCTGATATGAATCATCTACAGCTAAACTACAGCTTTAGGTAATTCGCAGAAACCATACGTATAAAACGTCAGCATTATCCTGTTTTGAGCATAAATCCATTGGCCAGATCATTAGGTATAGCTGCGTGTTACACCACCATACGCAATCGTACACATGTGTTTTAAGACTGCGTATCTGAAATGCATCATCGACCTCACTGTTGTTATAGAGACACACAGAGAGCCACAGGTTGGGCTAAATTATGACGAAGCAAAAGCAAGATCATTGGAAAATTGGAAAATGTTCATGCTTGGGTGATAAAAACACGCGGGAACAATGGAAGGGTACTTAAGGGGAATTACTCCTGGGAACAGCCTTGGGCCTTTCTCTCTCCCGGTTGCCTGTGTCTCTCTGCCTCTTCCTGCTCCCCTAAGAGCCATCAGCCAAGACCAGAGGAGCCCCAGGCCTGACCACACCCCACCGCCCCCCCCCCGTGTAGTTTCACTGATGTCAGATCAGCTTTCAGCTGGAAGGACCTCAGAACCCGGCCCCCTCGGTGAGGGCCGCAAGCGGGTTAGGCAAGATTTGCAATGTGTGCTTTTCTGGGAAGCCGAACGTGCAAAACTGGCATTACGGCACGGGGACTTTCAGCTTATCTGCATTGCGATAGATCATTATGCCAGTCTCTGGGTCTCTAGCAGTCTATAGCACTGATGGGACACAATCATCTTGGTGAGATAAAGGACTGATGAAAAAACTCAGGGTTATTAATCCAGACATAAAGGGTTGAGAAATCCGAGTTGAATAACTTAAAAAATAACTTAAAATAACTTGCACCAAAATTCTTAAATAGCACATAACAAACATGCAGTTGTCTAACTAAAACTAGGTTATGTGCATAAAAAGATTTAACATCACCCTCAAAATAACCTGAAGATTTTTTCCTTCACCTAGCATATGAATCAAATGATATTTGTACAGAAGTTCCTTCAGCTCACCAATAATCTGATATGAATCATCTACGGCTACATCACAGTTTAAGGTATCTGACAGAAATCACACATATAAATCATCAATATCACCTGTTTTGAGCATAAACTCAGTGGCTGGTCTGGTTATTAGGTGCACCCGCTTTCTAATGCAAACAGCCTGCCCTTACAAACAGCCAATCATGTGGCTGAGTACATACAGCACACAAACAGCCTGCCCTTACAAACAGCCAATCATGTGGCTGAGTACATACAGCACACAAACAGCCTGCCCTTATAAACAGCCAATCCTGTGGCTGAGTACATACAGCACACAAACAGCCTGCCCTTACAAACAGCCAATCCTGTGGCTGAGTACATGCAGCACACAAACAGCCTGCCCTTACAAACAGCCAATCCTGTGGCTGAGTACATACAGCACACAAACAAGCATCTAAAAAACAGCCGCTCTACAGGGATTTTCATGCACTACAGTGTCCAGATCAGGGGTCACCAACATGGTGCCCACGGGCACCGGGATGCCCCAAGGTCCACATGAGTCGCCCGCGGACCTGTTCTAAAAATAGTACAACTCACCAGTGAGCAGCATCTAAAATTTAATTTTATCCTGTTGCTAATTTTTCTTTAAGCACATTTGCATTTATATAGGTCTGAAAATGACAATATCTAAAAGAAAAACATTTAAAACATGTTTATTATACATGAAGTTTAGATTCAGTTCAGGAGGCCGTGTCAAACTGATAGCCCTTCGTACGGCTCAGTACCCGTGAAGTGAGCAGACTTCTGTCACAAGATTGAATGTGCATGGTGCTGTGCATCAGATTCCTCCTTATTACAATATCAGGGCACGAGCAATGGACTACAATGCAGCTTTCCAGACAACGGGGAACTTCATTGCCAAAAACAAACCACCAAACCAACAAAACTAAAGAGACCACGAGGGATCGAAACAAAGGCAGGTAGAAAATACTAGAAGTAACTAGGACTGAAACTGAACAACAGGGGGAACTCAGAGCTATCTAACAAACAGGGAAGGAGTTTACAGCGAGGGGCATCAACAAGGACCACGGGCAAACATGCTCTAGCACCTACAATAACTGACGCAGGAGCAGGGCATGGACAGGCACATAAATACACTGGTAACGAGGACTAAACAGGAAACAAGTGTGGGACATTAACAATCAACAAATTGCCAGGGATTCAAACACCAGGAAATACAAGGAAGACAGGACATGCGTATAAGGCTGGGCAAAGGCAGGGTTATCCAGAACAAAGACACTGAGGTCAAGGACTTAACTGTGGTACATAAACAGAAGGAACATGGCTAACGCGAGGCAGCCAAGACAAATTCCAGGACACAAATATTGTACATCTTCAAAGTAAGAGTCAAGCTCACGAAAGGTATGGAATGGGTGACTTGTAGCCATACACTCAGCACCTTCAGCCACGCAGGAGTCCCGGGACCAAGAGAAACCTAGAGAATATTAACTGCGGTAAACCTCGGGGAACACAGGGAGCAGAACGGGATGACCAGCAACACCCACTGGCCAAATAGTGAAACAACAGGCAGAACAGGACAGGGATCGATCCTGACACTTATGCAATAAGAATATAAATAAATTCAAAAATTCTGTTGTCATTATCCATTTATTTAGAATATTAAAAATGAGTTCTGAAGGTTGCGGAGATCTTGAAGTTAAACTGCAGTTTTGTGCAGTATTGTGTTGTTACTACAATCACAGGTTAAGTTATGTTACGGCGAAAAACCTGAGAGTAACCCACCGCTCACACTACTTGCTAGCTGTATATTATGACCACCACTCCCCTCAAAACCTTTCACAGAGGTTCCTGAATGAGGCCTCCGATAATTTTCTCTATCCATTTAGTGTACATTAGAATTACTGCTTGCCCTGAATTATAATAATTATATCACCCATATCACCATCACAGCGTATTCATCTTAAAACTGGAGAGACGTCTTAGAATAGTATGGATTTACTTTTTCTTCCGTTTCTTCTTTTTTTTTTTTTGCACGAGGAAACATAATAAAAGAAGGATATTAATTAGTCTGGAGGAGAAATGATTAGCTACCGCCACATATTCAAAGTTAAAATTTCATCAGAGAGAAAAAAAAAAAACCGCACAACAATCCCATACAAGTGAATAATGTGCAAAACATAACTCACCAGTATCAATGTATGCTGGTTTATCTGAGCTGGTTACAAACTATGCTCTGTCTTTAAAAATACAGTTACGTGAATCACACTCACTTTTGAGTGTGCAGTCTGCCGCGTGCGCAAAGGCTAACTCTGTGTGGGTAGGATCACTAAACATGTGTCCATAGATCAAACAATCGCTCTCCTGTGCAGCACGGCAGAATGCCCCTGTCACACTTACCACAGGGCCATGGGTCACACCCTCTTTAACGCCAGCATCCAATCACATGATCACCAGCATCCAATCACATGATCAACACACTTGCTTCCTTGTTCAATACAAAAAAAAACTGCAATTTTTCTTAGAAATGATGAAACACATGTTTGATGTAGGCTAACGCACGTTAATACTCAAGATGAGTGTTGACTAGACAAGAAATCAATCATTCCACTATATTCTAATCATTACGGGAAGAGCTAACTATGTGTTTACTGAACTGCTTAGTACAATTGTAATAAAGTACCCAGGGAGTCAACTAGCAAAAAACAGATATCAGACACATCTGGTGGTATAAAATGACCAATGGTACTCAGTTACAAAAAAAAAAACCAGCTAATTATTCTAAAATTCTAGAAATCGTTTTTATACAGAAATGCTAAAGAGATTGCTGTCCAGACTCATGTTTTTATTTTGCACTGACACATCAGCAAATGCATGAACATTCACCATTGTAATCTCATTTGAATCCCCGTAGGCGGCCACCAAAACAAGATTCAAAACTGCCTGACCACTAATGTAGCGAGATTTGTATGGTTTGTGTTGTGCAGTTTGTACAGCGTCAATTTGATAGGCTTTGACGGATGGGTGAACATTTCTGCCTTCACAGAAGCAATGCGGTTAACCAGCGTTGACATTTAAACTGGAAGTTTATAAAGTAGCAACGTGAAACAACCAGGTCAGTGTATGTCCATGGCATAATTCTGGTAAGGCCATGTTTGACTTCGTTCTTCATCAAATCGCCTGGCTCCTTTGTTCATCATTATCTTTCTTTGCTTAGCTCAGTGCATGTTTACATGGGACCAGAAAATGTATTAATTTGTGCCTATTAATATAAATGACGTTTGTTGTAATAGCAAAAAAAAACACACAACAGAAACAATAGTAAATAGTAAAAGATATATATATATATATATATATATATATATATATGTGTGTGTGTGTGTGTGTGTGCGCGCGCGCGTAAGGATTTATTTAGGTATGTAAATGAAAATAAATTAAATGTAAATTAAAATGTGACTGAATTCATTCTTTTAAACTTTTCTCATGTTCATATTTTCAAACCGGCTTTACCACATATTTGTCATTTCCCTCCGTTGTTATATATTCGCTGAAGGCTTCTAGCTTATTCAATTTTCTTATCAGTTACAACAAAAACCACACAATATTTTTCTTATCAACTGAAATCAACATAACATGCATTCCAATATCATTTTTCATACAGGACTAATGTAGTAATCAGTACTTATTGACACACCTTGTCCAGTGGACCTATATACCAGCGAGTAAACGTCAGTAGTGACCTAAATTGAAAAGCCAGCGAGCTTGAAAAACCGGAGCAAGAAAAAAATCCACAAGGTTACTGGGTCATGATCGGCTTCAATTCCTTTTTCTAATACATTCCATCTCACATGGAATATACTTTATTGTCGCATTAAGTTTCCGAGCTGGCCACCTTGCAAATTATTGTCAGTGTGTGCATTGCCTGTGTTTCCTCGCCGTTAAAACGTCCTTCTCCCGATTGAATGCAGCCACACGCATGCAAGCACCCTGGACCGTACACCTTGGGAAGCGGGTCTCCGTTCTATATGCAAGTCTGGCAACCGTTTCCCATCACGTGTACAGCTGACTGTTAATGGCTACGTCCATGAATACAACGGCGATTCAATTCCGATTTCAAAGCAGAAAAGTAAGAGAGTAAACCCCCAACTTGAATAAACACACTGGCGCGGCGTTTCGGTTCATTATGT
Organism: Brevimyrus niger; assembly: GCA_015164015.2. Lineage (NCBI taxonomy): Eukaryota > Metazoa > Chordata > Actinopteri > Osteoglossiformes > Mormyridae > Brevimyrus > Brevimyrus niger. The sequence continues at coordinate 4,958,066 of JAABNY020000032.1, forward strand.
ATACTCGCGTTGCCTTTCGTTTCGTTCCGAAACGAAGCGGCTCCATTCTGCAAGCGAGGCATGAATAAAGTTAAAATGTCACCTGGGTATTTCTGCTGTTAATAGCTAATATTAATAGCAAAGCCAAATAACGATACATCGAATCAGCAAAAAGGCTGGTAAAGTTAAGGACGCAGCGGTCCGAAGCGATGCCCACCTGTAATACAGCGCCGGGACAGAGAAGCCAATTTGCGCCGGAATCTGAGAAGCGGCCAAACGCGCTGGCGCTCAGCGCCCGATCAGTCAGGGCTTCGGACGGCAAGAGAACCAAGTAACGGCTGGTGCATTTCACTTAGGCCTATTTATAATT
>JAABNY020000032.1:4989190-4999658 GCA_015164015.2 Brevimyrus niger
GCTCATCATAGCGCCCTAGCCGACATCGATTGTCTGGTCGCCCTAATAAATGACCTGGTTAAGCAGCTTCTCCCGCAAACAACAACATTCCCTAACCAATCAGACGTGGACGTAGGTAGGATTAGACCAACCACATGCTGCCGGAGGAGTCCCTCTCCCCGAAGGCGCTGTAGGAGCCATCCTGCCGCTTATAGGTTAGCTGTCTCTGGTAACCTGCGGCAGGAGGAGAACCGGTCAGGATGTGCCGTTGTTCAGGGTGTCGGCGTCGGGGGGCCTTGCGCGTGTGACCCATCCGCTGGGCTTTCCACTACCTTGCAGCAGGTAGTCCGTGGCCTCGGCCGCCACCTCGGGGCTCAGCTGCTGGGTCTTCTGCAGGTACCTCAGCACGAAGACGTTGGGCGCGAAGTGGATCATGTTCTGCTCGCCGCAGCCGAAGGGGAGCCGCAGCAGGTTGTCCAGGTTGTTGAGCGTGGGGCCCATGACATCGCCTGTCAGGAAGGAGAGCGGCGGCCAAGTCATCAGTCCACGCCACGCCCAGCTCTACACCCCAACACGCCACCATGGTGTCACTCATAACACTGCAATCAAGGCGTTCTTAAGCTATTTCCTGGCTGACTCTCAACCATCTCGCCACCCAGGACAGATTACAATAAATGCTCCACCAATTCACATCCCAGTCATGTCTTCGACATGCTTTGCTATTTGAGGGGCACAGCTCCTTCTGCTGGGATCTGGCAGATCTCGGTATATAACAGAAAATCTAAATACTCCGGCCAATTTACACCGTCCAGTTCTTCTCTAACGTTAAGAGGCTCTTCATCTGGAGGACTTCTGGTGCACATTAGATTCTAACCGTATACTGAACGCTACGAGCTACGACCAAGCCGGAACGCAAACGATGAAATCTGTCTGTTACCAGTAACTAAATCGTTTGATACAGGCCATTGTAATTGAATTTTACGTCGTCATCTGGCCGGGTGACGGCGTGACGGGCATGTCGGAATCCTCACCGATCATGGAGGCCGTGGCCCTCTCCGATCCAGGCACCACGTTGTGCGGGACCCCCAGGGTGAACGCCTCGTTGTGGTTCTCGTCCGCGTCCTCCTTGCGCCAGATCTTGAACTCCCCCACGGAGCCCCAGCCGGTGGAGAATCCCACATGCCGCACCTGAGCCAGCGGGCCCCCCCCCCACTGCACGATCACCGTCTCGTTGGAGGGCTGTGCACCGTGGCCAACCTGACACGCAGAGGTGGGGGCCACAGTTACCGGCTGTCCTCCACCGATCCGCCTCTGAAGGCGGCAGTGCTGGACGGCAGGGGCCCATTATGCGGGCCCCATGGAGACAGGCGGGCCTGACAGGACAAAGCGGCAATCGGTGTGTAGACCAGCCTGCTGGAAAAGCCGGACTACTGCTGGGGCAGCCAGGCACCTTGTCCCGGCCAATGGGGCGGAAGTCTAACGGGATATGACAGCTTCCAGGAAGCAGTAGGCCGCAGCTGAACAAATACACATGCATGACAGCGAATCGGAAAGGATCCACCGCAGCCGTCATTCCAGGCAATGAAAAGCCATCGGAAGCCAATTAGACTTTGTATAAAAAAATGTCTGATCCACACTGGGATTTACAAGTCGCAGGCTCCTTGTAAAAGCCGGTGTCAAGCTCTGCCAAATGCAGTCCACGCCACCTTATTATTTCAAAGACCCTTTTGAAAGTGAACTGGATTTTCAGGTTACCACTTTGAACTTCATTCACCATTTAGTTAAACCCAAGAACACTTAATACTCAAAAAGGATGTTGGAGACGGTTCTAAAAGCTTCTTGTCCCCCGTAATTAATTACATCCGACTATGTTCTGCTCAGTGTCGTTTCTTTGTTGGTCCCTGCGGGGCGGCGGGCGTGTTTTTTTTTTCCGCCGGCGGGTGATGGCCAAATCGGCGCGGCTCGGCGAAAGTGACCATCGACATCAGTGCCCACGCCTCCTTCCACATGAGCTCACAGCCCCGGCGCCAGCAGACGGTGCCAAGGCCTCTTCTGGGCACGACAGGAAGTCCACCAATTCTCCAGCAGTCTCTCTGGCGACCAAGTTTCCGACCTGGAAGGGCGCTGTCTGGCTCATCTTTCCGTCTTAGTTCTAATCCCTAATAACTCGGGTAGGGAGTCAAATCGGGTCAGCCCTAGATGATTCTTTGGATTATTTTACTGCCCCCTGGAGGACTAATAAATCCCAAGTTAAATATATTGTCATCTGCAGCCTTCGACTCTGAAGTCGATCTGGTGCTTACCGCTAGAGTCGAGCCACAAAAATGAGACAGACAAGATTTGTCATATAATTAAGCCTTTTTCTTTGCATCCAATGAATGAAACTTACCAATCACAGACAGGGAGGACTGGGGATAGATATCAACCTGGGTGGGCTTTTCTAGCGGATACAGTAATCATCCTACATAGCTGAAACTCCCCCAAAAGCCGCCGGCGTTAAGCAAAGCCACTTGAATTCGAACGGGAAAAAATGCCTTTTTTGTTGTGTGCCCCCTACAGGTCAAATGATGACGTTTATGTCTGTAGTATCATATGCAGAACTTTATGGCAAAACCATATAATGATTTTCTGAGTCATACAAGAGAATATAAAGTATTTCCAGTTTCCTCTTATTAGTTCTTGATCGTGTTTACGGCGTTCCCTTACCATCGCGCTGAAGACTAGATCACGTCGTCACTAATTATTAGCTATTACCACTCCAAGACTGAGTCGTCTGCTCCCCAGATACACGCCACACTCGGGGCAGATCTGACTGCCCCCCCCCCACTCCGTTCCTCACCTGAACCACGCCGCCCTTCCAGCTGATCCAGAAACTGCGGAACTCGTCCCAGGAGAGGATGCCGGGCGTGGCGGCGCTGGCCACCGGGTCGCCCATCTTCCCCAGCGAGATCCAGGAGTGCGTGTTCCGCCTCCCGCCCAGCACTATCTCCACCATGTCAGCGGCGTCGTGGGGGCTGGCCGACAGGGCGAAGTGGGCGTCGTTGTGAGTCTTCACCGCCGCTTCGAAGTGCGTCATGTGTCCGGGCTTCTTCACGTACTGGTACTCGTACTTGTTGGGTGTAGAGATGTGTATCCTTTCTGAGAGTGACAGAGGGGTCCCACCGTGACGAGCCTGGAAGGGCCCCCTCTACGCCTTTCTGCTAAACGCTCCTTTTGATACTGGCATGTCACTGTGTCATTTTTTGAAAATGCGACGTTTTCATGTGAACGCAGGCTTCCCCAAGTTTAAAAGTTTAAAACGGGTAGCCACTTTGACACTCATACATTCATTTAGTAAGACAACTCGCATTCACTTCAGTAAATGCAGATTTGACGTAAATATAGAGAAGTGCTCATATTTGATCTCATGTTCACCCAGGTACAGTGGAAGGTATTACAAGAACAGTAGAGCAGCCAAAGGCTTTGACTGCTTTCATTCAAAAGGCCTGGTGACTTTTACAGCATGTCTCCGCTCATCCAGAACACCGGCTGCTTTCAAACAGACTCTTTCACACCTGCTCTGGACATGAAAATGTGTTTCCCTAAAGTGTAATCATAAACAATCTTCTTTAAACTTTTTACTCGAAAGGGCATTCCAAAGTTCACTCGTGGAGATTCATAATCGTGGTAGTACTTGCCAGTTAAGTGCTGGAACATATTATGAGGAACGAACAGATCGACACAGTCCGACTGAGCTTGAAAGCTCAGCAAACAGTGCCAGTTTTGAAAAGATGTGTGCCAGGGCAGGGCATTACTGACCGTTGGGGCAGAAGAAGACACTGTAGGTGTACTCCCTGGGTACGCCCTCTGGCTGTAGGGAGGAGACACAGCACAGTGCATTTTCACCACGTTTTGTCTTTTGCGACCCACTGTGCGCCACTGTAGTGACAATAAGCATTGTTATTGCACATGGTCCAGATGGACAGGCCTGCACAGCTCCCCCCGTGCCCCCCCGCACCTCCACCAGCACGCTCCGGCGCACAAAGTCCATGCCGATAGGTGTCCTCCGCTCATCCGTCTCCTCAGGTCCTCTGCCCATTCTGGTGGCCTGGAACCCATCACTGCAGCACCCTGGTTCACTGTAGGCCACTGCACGTGCTGCAACAACAGCGCGCCCGCACCATTAATCACTATTACAGTGTTCCTCGATTGCTTTGGCACATTTCCTGAAACGTACGTAACATTCCCAGGACTATAACAGCATTTCTCAAAACAGTTCATGCATGTAGCACAACAATATGGTTTGGTTGCAAAAGCCTGTAACAATTCCTATGTCTCAAAGGCAAATAAATGCACCAGTGTCAAAATGCTTAGATACACTGTCAGTGTGAGTATGCGACTGAGCTCCACAATTCTGAATGACAGACGGCTTCCACTCTCTCAGCGTCACTTACTGATTTTTTTTTTTGCAAACTGTTACTTATTCATGTCAAAGACACACCAGTTTCAACATTGCAAGGCTTTACATTACAGTATGTAATGTTCGCTCACATGCACATGTAACTTATTCAGATCACCAAACACAGCACAAAGGCAGAAAAATAAAAAGAGTCATGCAGGACTGTATAACAAAGACGGCGAAGCGGCAATACAAGAAAACAACAGAATTGTGCACTATGGGGAACAAAAACACAATAATGCAGTTTCACTACAATTTATGGAATATATCACCTTCACAACTTGGTTAACTGTTTAGGTGTAAATGTTCATGTTTAGGTGTAAAATTATTACAGTAGGAATCTGAATAATTTATTTTGACGAACATCATCCGAAAATGGCGCCAAATGATGACAATTTGCGTGAAACAATGAGAAATGATGTTCTGCCGTGCAGTCGTGAAATCCCGGTGCGAGGATTCGCCGTTTCGCAAATGTTACAGCTTTTCTCAGTCGCTTTTGGACGACAATTTCTCTGAACAGTCTTGAGGTTCTCTCAGCTGCTCATGTATTTTTCTCAAAGGTTTGCAGCGCGATAATTTGGATTCCCAGCCAAGTAGGATCAAAACCTTTCATGCATGTTTCAATTCAACTTTCTTGACATTCAGTCGATGCCACCAAAATATAAAATCTCTGAATGACTAGAGACATAACAGTCAAAACGTTTAGTCATGTTGTCAACATGAAAATATATCACGGAAGTATTTTATGAATTAAAACTGATCAACAGGTGCTCAATTTACATAACTCGCATTTCGCTGTATTTGGAAGCTTGGAAAAAATAAATTTTATGTTATAGTACGAATGTACACTGTATTTTAGGCATGTCCACTTGCTTCTGCCGGTCCGGTCACATGCTGTCATCTACATCACGTCTGACGTTCTCCCTTGCGAGACATTGAGGAAAAAAATCTTCTTGCATAACTCAACCACCTTCTACAAGGATCTGCAGGGACGCCATCACAGGCAACAGGAGACGTGGTTGTGAGGCTGGTGACACACAGTTTCTGATTTTATCATCCTATAAAACCTCTATTTTGGAACTATTTCCTTTATCCTTAACTGAATTAACATTTTTGCATGTGATGACTCACACCGTACACATATGTCCAAATGTTGTGCAGAGCAGACCTAAACAAAATGAGAAGCATATAATTCAGTTTGGCAACATGTCTAACACGACTGATTTTCGGGCTAATTCAAAGTGAAAATATGTAATCCTATAAGAAGCAAAACTAAATCATTCACGAATGAATGGAAACAATGAGAAGTAACATTCTGTTGCGAGACATCGATTTAAGGGCGTGCAGGTTTACATATGTAGTTATGAGTGGATCCATTTTTGTTTGAGAATTTGTCCGAAACAATCAAGCAACACCGTAACGAAGTTTAACAACTGTTTCGGTATGCTCATTGCAGCAATACTAATTAATAACAGCAATAATACACAGTAGATATACAGATTATACATAAATAAAATATTGATTACATCATGCAGGGGTGTAGCCTTCCGGTTACCTGCCTGCTCCACACCATCTCCAACATACATGACCCACCCTTTTGCACGTCAGCCAATCAAAATCCTCCAACTACACCAGTCACACTTAATCCGCTGTGCACACCATTCTCTGTATATGGGCTCATTCACTGCTATACATTTCTTAGAAAAAAATGTAAACTGACAGACAGACCGATAGATTTGCCATTTATTTATGGTCAAACATGTAGCCAATGGCCTGTCTGTTCTACACTGGTAATGACATAACCAGGTAATTTTATTGGACAACGATGATTTTGCCCGAAGTGGTTTTGTCTTCACTACTCTAGCTTTCAAAAAGCAGAGGTGGTTAAGTAGTTGTTTCCAAAGTAAATCTTAAGCATTCATAATTACTTTATTTACCAGAAGCTTTTATCCAAACCATTCATAGATTTCAGGGAACTGAAGTCAGTCCTCGACAGTATCCACACAGCTACTGGTGGCCTGACGATGAAACTCACATACGCACATTAATTTATTCCATCTGAGTTTTTCCAGTTAGGAACTCAATCTACGAGAAGTTTAACTTAATAAATTATTAAGTAATATGACATACAAATTTTAGATAACAGTATCTTCAAAAATATGGTGTATTGGATTGATTCTAAGAGAAAAACACCCCGCATGTTGTTAAGTACATGTAGGGAGGGACTAGATCCGCTACACTTCCAAAGCCTCAGCACAAAGGGAGTAAGGGCCTCTGTGTGTGAGCAGTGAGGGGGAAGAACTCAGTTCAGGCGCAGGGAAGAAACCACGGGGGCCCACTGGGCTGCGGTGACCCATGAACTGACCCGCATGTCGGCAAACGTCTCAGCGAAGCCCTGCTTCCAGACGCACTCGGCATCCGCTCGTTAGCGGGTCACATGATGCACGGCACGGCACAGCACAGCACAGCACAGTCTCCCCAGCCACCAGCCAACAACCAGTTACCTTGAACTGGCCTCTGTTTTTAGGCAAGGTACGTTTATTTATACAGCATATTTTCAAGCACAGAGGTTATTTAAAGTGCTTTAAATAACATGGGATCAGATAAAGGCGATCGTTACATGTAGAATTTAAAAAAAAACCACAAGACAATTAAAAAAGCAGTAATTAAAAATTACAAATAAAACACCAAATAAAGGTAAAAAAAAACTAATTTAAGTAAAGGAAAAAGCATCAACATTGATGCTAATCAAAGGCACTGTGGAATAAAAATGTTTTGATCTGGTTTTAAAGGTGGCAACTCCTGACACGCTTCGAACCTCTTCAGGGCGTCGGTTCCAGTTATGCGCGGCAGAGTAGATGAATTCCAATTGGCTTTCGCTTACTTTACGATATGCACCATTCGTTTGAGAAAACAAGATGTGGTTTTCACAATGTCAACGACTATGCAATGATGTAATATACAAACCCCCCCCCCCTCACCTTATCAATACAACTGCAGCTCATTTAGCGATTACCTCAGTTAGTGACCCTTTGAACACACAGCGGCAAAAATTCTTTTTCCAACCGGCGCGCGCATTTACGACCAAATTTCCTTTGCCTGATGGCAACACATGCCAGAGTGGGAGAGCTCGTTGAAAAAGAATGTACAAAACGATGTTAAAAATATCCCCTTAATGAAAGATAAACGAAACTGAGTAGGGAATGTTGAAGTAAAGTTGTAAGCACTGTAGTGATCACACCTAGGCTACCGTGACTTTCACCTCTCGACCATCTCGCTTAGCGGAGCTTAGTCGCCAAATGAGGAGCGGCTGTATACTTCATATTTTTTTTTTTAGCGGGCGATATAATCTTAGCCATCGTAACGATGAATCAACACAGACGCAGAGATGTTTCTTCATGTCCCAGAGCAGTGTGGAAGCAGATGAGAGAGCGTGCCGTACCTGTGATGTTTGACACGCCCAGTTCGGCGAACGACAGGACGATGGATGTGGGGGTGACCTCCCCAGCAGCAACACACTTCTTGCGGGTCAGGTGATACTTTCCAGGGTGTCCCACAAGCTTGATCCCTTTGGGTACAGATACCTTGACATAGACCTGCAGAATGGAGTCGTGGATTCAGAAGATGGTCACCATGATAGAAAATGGAAATATGGATGGATGGATAGATATCACCATAACGACCATCAAAAATATATTTTCTTGTAATAGTAGATGTAATAGTAGATGTAATAGCGCATAAAATCCCAACTGCTGACTTGGTGGTCAGACCACAGTAGGCTGTGAAGGGCATGCATCATCAGTAGAGACTAAAGCAGCAGTATTATATTACATATACATTTACCCACGCAAAACAGAAGCAAGGACCAAATGTTATTCAGCCAATTTTAAAAATAAGCCCCTCACCATTACGGATTTATTTAACAGAGATTACTACTGACATAAAGTCTGGAAACTATGAGTTGGACTGATGACTGACTGAGGCCAGATTCTTCACTTTTCATTAAGACCTAGGGATAATTTATTTAACAGTATCGGAGAATACTGGATGTACTGCGATGTTTGTACAATAATATTCAATGACGGACTGTCTGAGGGTACAGAACAGAACTCTCATAAGATATTTTACAGGATATGATGGCATTCAAACACAGCATGTCATGATTATGTTTGTATAGTATGTAAAATCTGAAAACTACACTCCACAGTCCAGCTAGCAGCTATACTGTGTTATCGTGGTGAACACACACACACCTTTCAAAATCAGTAATGCAGAAAGCAGTTTGTTCTATTTTACTGGCAAATACTTGACATGAATGGACGTTGAAGCAGGCCACACTTGACCGTTCTCTACTCAAAGGTACTGCCCAACAAAAGATTTTTTGAAAAAGAACGCATGAAAATCATTTCACAAGCAAGCGTTGATGTGACACACTGATCCCTTAAAGTAAAACGTATAGTTATTTTAGTGGCTTTAACTCTTATTCCACTGCATTTCGCCCTCTCTGTCACCTTGACTCACTCTCTCCCTCACCTCTGCACAGGAGGGCAGGTAGTTATAGACCGTGAGGGGCACTTTGGTCTGCTCCCCGCGGATGACGCTGTACGGCAGAGTGAAGTCCACAAAGAAAGGCTTAAATGTACGCAGCTCCGCCCTCTGGGCCAGGCCCAACCCCTTTTCCGCTGACAAGCCAATCGCCTCGGTCACCCAGGTAGTAATGGAGTCGGGAACGTCCAATTGCAGCTCAGCTTCTCCAGTTACATTGCTGGAACAATAAAAAATACAGATAATGTTAATGGTTCCTATTACACATCCTTTATTAATCTTCGGGGGTGAGGCCTTCCGTAGAGCCAGGGTTTTCCCAAAAAAGCCTCATTCAATAAGCATTTACCGAAAGTTAATGCATGAATGAAAGTATAAAAATGGCCTCTTGAAACTTATTAAATTTTATCCTTTAGCCCAAGCTGACCATAAATTCACAAACAGAACTGAAAGTTAGTGACTGATGCATCCAACATGTACATTAAGGCATATTTCAGTTCAGCGTTAATCTCAGTATAAAAGTACCCGGATTCTGGCATAATAAATTACTTCAAGTAAATGTTACCAGAAATACCCGTGCGTGTCATTGTAGCTTAATTCATTTAAAATAGATATCTAACCAGAAGAGCCGGGCATTAGGGCATTCTCAGCCTCAAATCTCATAAAGGCCGCTACCTCTTCGCCCCTTGAGATGTGTTTGTCCACTTTTAACGTCTATCCCACCCCTCATCCTCCCATTTCCTCTCCGTCTCTCTCCTTCAGCCTCCTCTGAGTTTTGGCTCCACTTCCAAATCTGGTTTACCCACACAATCTGCTGTGGCTGCTCCCCCCCCCCCCAGATTGACCTCCACTATCCGCCCCCCACGTCAAGCCCACGGCCGCTCTGCTGAGACCGCAGCAAACGACCAGTAATAATGTTTTTATTCTCACACATGAGAGTACTTAGGCCTCTGGGTAGGTGCCATGGGGTGGGATGGCAGTGAGCATTCGTGTACGGCACCATCTTCAAGATGAACTGGCCCAGGCCAACAAAACAAACGTGCGCTTTCAGAATACCACTAAAAAGTATACAAATACTAACTGTGCAAACTGAAGAGCAAATCTCTGAAATGTACTCAGTCCACGTGATGCGTTATCGGGAAAATCTCTGTCGGAACGTACTGAATTTTGGAAATTTAACTAAAGCTCTTAATTGGATTACATGAGGACTGAGTGAGGTTTGGTTCCCAATACTGCAACACATAATGAGTGATTGAGTGGAAATCGAGTACACTGTCCCGCAATGAACTCCGGCGTTTCCGAATGTGTCGCGGTGACGTAGACATTCGTTCTTTGACGGCATTACGTCCGATACACCGATGGAGACAGTCAAGGGGCGTTTGAGGCTTCGCTGCGGGACGAGATGGAAGAATGAGGCACCTGATGGTGAGGCAGCTCCACACCCACGTCTCCGGGAAAAACGTTCGCCTGCGTTTCTCCGCCCTGCGGGCAAAAAAAAAAAAAAAACAG
>JAABNY020000032.1:4999908-5027376 GCA_015164015.2 Brevimyrus niger
GTTAAGTATCAGCCGGAGTGCCTGAAGGAACCAGTACCGGAGAAGCCATAAGCAGACGGAACTGGGGGGGGGGGGCGTATGTACCTGTATGGGATACTATTTAGTATACAAGCTGTATGATTTGCCGATTGGGTCTAATGATTTTAATAGCGAGAGAATGAAGACCTGCCCGGGGGAGGGCATGTCGGCTGCTGCACAGATGCTATTCGCCGGTCTGTCAGCTACAGCTGCTAGTCAGCATGTGATCCCCCTAATGCGTAGAAACGTCGGTGCTGGTGGGGGTCGGAGGGGCACATTCACCCCTAACTGCCCCGGAGAAACTGAAAATGATCACATCTGAGGAAAAAATACGCAGATGTATTATGCACATTGGTGTATGCTTAACGATAATTCGGTGTTATAACGTTGTAGAGAATGACAGATATCACGTTAAACGGATAGGGCGGTTAATCAATCTGTCGTCCTGTTGTTTTGGGCTAGAGGACAGAAAGATATAAATTATACCGCAATTTCTGGAGTATTCTGTTTACATAGTTACCGAACCAAATATTGTTATAGCGATGGAGTGTTTAAGTTCAACACGCCAGCTTTGATTTAACTGCGGGGAGTGAGGGAAGCGTGTTGGACGCGTGTGGGGGGCCAGCGGACGGCGGCGGGGAACCTGGGCACGGCACGGGGGGGCAGCGAGGCCACCAGCGTGGCGGTATGGGGCTGGAAGGCAGGCACGGCTTCATCGGTGTACATGCCCCCGCTCTGCCGGTGATTGAGGCTCACCAAGTCAGTCATCACTACCAGGCCGGCTTCCTGCGGCCGGGGTCAGGAGAGAAATCTCTGTCACCGTAACGGAAGGCGCCCTGGTTTACTTTACATTGACAGCTTATACCTTGAAGAAAAAAAAAATCAATCCGAAATCATGATTATTTAAAATAATAAAAAATCCATCCATCCATCCATCTTTCAACTGTGTATCCAGTACAGGGTCAAGGGGGGGGGGGGCATCAGGGCAAAAGGCTGAGAAGCACTTTTTGGTTAAGGTTACATCATGGCCTGGTCTCCACTTTCTTTGGCAGCATTATTTGTTAACCTCTCCGCTTCTTAGCAGGATCTCACGCTTTCCGCTCAGCTGGGATCGTGAACTCCGGCGGAGAGCCTGGAATGTCGGCGCGCGCGAGACGGCGGCGAGGTTCTTTTTGAATGGGCGCCTCCCACGCGTGCAAAAATCCATGTGCGTCTCGCGTGTCTTCGTTGTTACTGAATTTATTTGTATTTGACAAATAGCTAAATGTACAAAAGAGCATTCTTCCTCACCGCCACACATATGGCTAACAGACACATGGACTTAAGAACGACGGTCAACAGTTATCCCAGATGATGGAGTCTGCAGGGATAGAAGACCCTTCAGACATAAATGATCATAACGATCATGATCGCTTGTCAAGGAATTGTTATGACGGTTCACAAGCTCCAAACGAAAATAGCAGCACAGCACAATCATCCTCCAGAGCATGCAAGACAAAAGATCTGAACACATAATCTTCCACGTTGCTATAAAAAGACTGTCAAACTGTCAAAACCCTATGTAGTCAAAGAGGAGCTTATCAACAAAGAAACCGGCATACAGCATTAGCTATTAGATTAGCGTACAAGGCAAATAGGTAGTAGCCAAAGCTATCAGCTCATTGTACAAATCAAAAAGAGAAGCCCATATATGGAGTGTGGAGATCGGAAAAGAAGCTTTCCCAGCAGCTATACCACTGAAATATTTGCGTATTTTCTCTACATTAATTCATTTTGAACGTTGCGAGCGCACATGCTGACCGTGAAAGAGACGAGCCGACTGCAATTACAGAAGATTCCAAAAAACGAGTGAGGATCCATGACCTCATGACCCAGCGCCCATTGAGATGAAGAGGTTGAGCACCACGTGCCATTAAAAGGACGCTTTCCATCTGCCGGCACGCGACAAATCCACGGCCAAAATGCGGCATCGAAACCTAGTACGTGATTTAGCCGAGTCGAGTTATTCGGGGGATTATGCTGCCCTGAGCACCTGAGAAGAACAAGGGCGTTTAGGTGGCTCTGAGCATATGATGTACGACGTACAGAGCGAAGAACTTATGACACGTGTATCACAAGTGCAGGTTCAAATCCCAAAATGGACCGTGTCGTTATAACGTTAATTACCTCAAAACACCTGCAGCTGTATTAATGTACATAAATTTAGATGGGATGAATGCAGCAGTTATGCCGACTATTAATGCAGACAAATTAGCTTTCTTCAAAAGCTGCAAATCATTCTATACTATAATTCTAAGGAAGCAAGGGTCGACATCCACAATGACATGATATGACGCACGGCTAATGGTAAAAGCTAAGTACCCACACAGGAGACTTACACCCAGGAACTAATGCTTACATCCCATCCACTCACGTAAGACAGGAGTGAAACGATGGGAAATTGCATGAACTTCACATGTTCCTTTAGAAACTTGGCAAAGCTGCGGTTAGTCCTCAAAACTGCTAGCAAGAGTGACTTTAACAATGTTTACTGGAAGTCTTAAGTAACTCTACGCCTGATTGTTTTGCTCGCTGGAAATTAACTGGCTATTACGATGACTATGATTACAATTATGCATTTATCAGATTTGTAAATTCATATTTAAATTAAGTACAAATCTATTTGTCTTTTATAATCCTTGGTTAAATAAAGAATTTGCCCAAGATTACTGATATTCTATCCAATATCTGTTTTTTTGTCAGCAACACAGTCTTTAAAGAAAGAGCCTGGAAAGCAAAAGGCAGTTTGTCACAGGAAGAGAACGACAATGGCTTTTGCTGAAGGGCTATTTTACATTGGCTTTGAAAGGAGGATTATATGCGATGATGAGCCGCTGTTGGAATTTAAACAAGTCTGACATCAGAAGTAACAGAGATGACACACAGTCCATCTGGCTAAGCGGCAGCTTCATAACGGATGGACTGCAGGAACAGGCTCACCGTGAAGGCAAAGCGGGCATCTTTGGTGATGTCCCAGTGCCAGGGAAAAACCGACGAGCGCCTCTTTCGACGCGATGACAGTCCTGGCCACCAAAAGTGTCCATCGTCCTTGGGGGCTCCGACGGCGTCAGACACGTCAAACTCAACAAGCTCCCTGAACACCTAAGAAGAGCAGGTCACGCACTGAGAAGATAAATCACTGAACCTAGATGACCACTGAAACCCACTGCTTTCGTAAACCGCCCCGAATCGAAAGGTGGTCTCAGTGAGGCCTTCTGAAGGACCTACCTTGTCTATGCTGAGCTGGAAGCCAGGCTTGACGAGATAGAGACTCCTGTCCACAGCGGCCAGGCAGACACAGGATCCCTTCTCGCCTTTGACCCGCAGACTGACAGGGTCACCTGGCATCGATTCGTTGGTAGAAAGAGAGACAGACACCTGCAGGAAGGCAGACATTTCAGCTCATATTACTACGGCTTTGCCCGGCAATAGACTGGGACTGCTTCTGGTACTTGAATCCAGAATTTTCTTTACTATGCGTCCACATTTTAACGGCTACCTGCAGCCCCATATTCCCATACACATAAATAAACATGAAATACCGGTGTGTAGCTTAAAATGCAATCAAAGAAGGCATGGAAAGATCACATTTACAGCTGGGCGAGGAAGCTCTTCCTCGGCAAACTAATTTTTGGGGGCAGCGTTTGGCTCATCAGGTTGGGATGCTCTGCTACTGTAATTGGAAGGTCAATGGGTCAAATCCTGAGGCTGATACAGTGATTTTACCATTGGACCCTAAACAAAGACCTTAACCCCTAATTGCACCAAAGACTGCCTAACCATGCCTACTCCAGAAAAAAATGTACAATGCTCTGGATAAAAGTGTCTGAAAAATAAAGGAAATGCTACAGATTCGTTTTCTCTAATTACTCCGTGCATCTTCCTTTCCACATAATCGGCACGGAGCTGAGTAAGGTAACATAGAACTATCCATCCTTCTTCAAATCACTTGGTCAGGGGCACAGAGGGGGTTGGACCCTGTCCCAGGAAGCACAGGGTACACGGCTGGGGTTTTATCTGGGCCGGATGCCAGTCCATCACGGGGCACACAGTCACGCACTACGGGCAATTAAGAAAGACCCGCTGCCTAACTGCATGTTTTTGAACCGAGTGAGGAAATCAGAGGATGTGGAGGAAAAGCGTGCGTCACAGGGAGAACATGCACCCTCCATAGAGAGAGCAAAAGCGGGATTCGAACCACCCACCCTCACGGTACGAGGTCACAGCCCTTCCCACTGAGCCATACGACAGCCGGAAACATACAACCGTTCTTCACGATTTAAAATTACGGTAGAAATGATTCGACCTGATTCTCGAAGCTGGGCTGCACGGGAATCTGCAGGCTGTCGGTCACTCCCTCCCCGTTCTCCCGCACGTAGTACACCAGTAAGCGACTGAGCGGTGTCATACTGGGAGTGACGGCGACGACCAGAGCGGAAACGCAAACGTCCGCCTCACTGTGCGCCGAAGATGACGCTGAGGCTGAAAAAGGCCCAGAGGAGGACAAAGTAGATAAATATTACTGTTGAAAAAAGGCCAGTAAATTCTGTTTATATGTAATTGTCTATATAATACAAGAGCAGTGATACCATGCGCTCTGCTGATAGGTTTGTATGCCGCTGACTTTAAAAATTCAGCTTAGCCTTATTTGCTTATTGTTAACTTAAGGCAAAACAACTACCAGCTAGCTAACAACGTTAACCATAATTCATTCCGACTTCTCTAATACTGACCAGAGCCACTAGGGGGCAACGTGGTGTGGATATTTTTGTCAAATGTGACAGTTGCTCTCTTGGCCCGATGGTTGGTGACGTTCGCCAGCTGTTTACCAGACTGTACAATGTTTCCGCGTGAAGCTATCTCATAGTGCAGTGTGAAGTTACAGGGGCAGGTAGATTTCAGAGTAATCTCAGCCTCCTGACCAACCTAAGTGCAAAAAAACATTCAAAGAAGACCGAAAGCAAACTGCGTATCAAGACAGTTAGGGAATATCACACATGTTAACTAAAAGACTCAGTTAGTTGTATGTGTCGTTTGCCCAATTATTCTTCCACTAAATTAATATTTAAAAGTAATGACTTTTGTAAGGTACAAGATTGAGCAGGAATATAATGGAAGTAGTTTAAGAACCAGGAGAACCAGGAGAACATACCTGCAGAGGTTTACTGGGACTCTGTAGCTGAATGTGACACTTGCTGGGTGAATACCAGCTGCTGATTGACAAGTAATTAGGAAGGTACTGGTCTCCAGCTGGCTTGCCGTCAATCGCCGTGACCTTGGTCTGTAGCCGAAAGGAACAATCAAATAGCCGTGACACTAACTAGCATCAGTGACCTTCATCACATCTGCATCTGCTTCGTGGATCCAAAGGAAGCTGTATAATGTAGATCCTCAGGAGGTAACTGTTACAACTCAAACCATGTTATTCTGTGAGCTTCACATTAAAAAGGAAAGTTCACGTCTCAACTTTGTAGCTGACTCAGTTTCCCACTAAGGTTTTCGGTGTGTTTCACGTAAATTTCCAAGTTCCTAGTGGGAAATTTCAACGGCCCCTAAAGTCAGAGTTCTGACTTGGAAAGTCGGAGGAACCTCTGCAGCCCAGACCTCAGAATTCAAGATGGCTGCCTATATACTATTTAAGTATTTCATTTTAGTTGTGTCTCATTAAGTTCAATCTAACCGCTATCGGTGGACATGCTGCTACAATGTTTGTATGCGCAAAATACCCCGCAATGCATTGGTACAAACTGCTAACAATATCTAACAATTAGCCCGGCTGGAACTGGTATCGCTAAATGGCTTTCCAACTTCTTGCACTGGAAAGCAGTTACTGTGATGTCATTGCCAGCTCCGACGTCTGAGGTAAATGGAATGAAGCGTTAGAGATATTAATAGGTAAAGAGCAGCCTGGGGTGAATGTTCAGGGGAGTAAGAAGCGTCTTTGGAGAGTTTTATAATGCTAAATTATTTAGATAAATTCTGGTGACTTAGTGGGACATAAGATGGAGTACAAAGGTGGAACTAACACACATTCAGAATGTCCTTCAAATCCCCCGCCGCACCCTGACACCCACTGACCTCCAACCAGACATACTGAGCGGCCGTGGGGATTGAGGGAATCTCGAAAATGGCCTGGCCCGATCTGGACGTCAGCTCGCTGGTGTACACGTTGTCCTTGGGTGTCAGCTCAGCCTTTACTCTCACCTTTACCCCATCTGCCGGGCTCCCATCTGGGTAGGTCACCTCCACCTGTGTCACAAGGGGACCCGGGACAAGTGGAAAGGGAAGACCAATAGAGAAAGGGATCAACTGACATCACCACATCCTTATGGTGCGTTCGTTTTTCTCTCAGATCTCAGAAAATCCGAGTTGACATCACAAGTGACAAGTCGGGCGACTTCAACGTCATAAAAGAGGCAGGTTTCCGACGGGAAGTGACGTTTTTCGTGACGTTTAAATCCGAGTTCCGACTTGGAGAGGAATAATCGAACGCACCAATACACACCATTACAGAGTTGTAAAAACGTCAGATTTTATCTTTACTTTTCATTCCCAAATCGCACAATTAGCAAGCTCTGTTTCATCAGAACGATCCTCTGTAGTACATGAATCAGGCTACGAATGCCAGGAAGAGTTAAAGTTCGTCTACCTTGCCTTTGTAGGGTAGACCGGGTTTGAACTGCTTGCGCGTGTCCTTGGAGTACTTTATGTCGATCAGCTGTTTATGGACCGGCGTCGAGTCATGGAACATGGTCTGCCGTCCCCCATCCGCACTGTTCACTGACACCCATATGTTGACCGTGCCCCGGAAGTGGTCGGCCACATCGACGGGCATCATTTCCCGTACGCAGAGGTCAAAGGTCACGGATCCCTTGATCTATGGACGGTAACAGGAGAGAGGGAGCAAAAGTGCCAGTCTATAAATGTATTAGTGCCTCAAAGTCAAATAAACGCTCAATACATGGGAACGGGGTAGATGTTTCTTCAGCTCACGTCCATGGTCTTCACCACTGGATGGCCCAGTTCATGGCGGTAATATCCCACTCCGTTCACCGTCATGTTCGCCGTCAGCTTGCCCACGACTGGTTTCCCAAACGTGTACCTGAGCAAGAGCAGAAGACAAACAGATATACATCCCAGTGCTGACATTTAAAATAATGTACAGTACTTAACCTGTTCAGTGTTCATAAGCATGCGTACCCTGTATGTAATAAGGGATACTCGGGCAACACGGGACAACCAGCACTGAACGTCATTCACAGGACAGAGCCGTAACTGACCTGGCGTGCACTGTCACCTGTTCACATGCGTTCAGGTCACGGATGTATCGGGGCGGATCGATGGTCAACTCAAACTTGGGCATCACTGTGAAAAAGTGTCACACGTAACAATGTTGGCATTTCGGGTCAACGTTCTCCTGTAATTAATTTTTTTCTCAATCCATTCACCTAAGAACGTCCCATGTGACTTCGAACGTGTGTTTGAAATACCCAATCAGGGGTGCAGGAAGCGTGGGGGATGGCATTAACCACGCCCCCCAGTATTTATTTTGGGTTCATTCATCTCCTCAATAAATACACCATTGAATTTAAATTATTAAGTTGTGTCCCCGCCCCCCCACTCTGTCTCCCATGCCATCACACCTGAGTTCTGGTTTGTCCAGTTGATTGTTTGTTTTTCCAACACATGGCTGGGAGGCGGGATTTCATGTGCAGCAAACTGTTCACTTAGTTTGCCACAGGAGCAGGTCAGGAGCTCACCATACTTCTGCACCTCAAAGGACTTGTTGTAAGTGTGTCCCTGCATCTCCACGAAGATGAGCCACTCGCCGAACACCGGCTGGTCCGACAGGGGGAAACTCACGTTCACGATCCCTGGGGCGACAGAGAGGACTCGCCTCTTTTAGAAGTGGGAGGTCTGCGAGGCCCGAGTTAACGTACTGTTACCAAATGAAGAACGCCTTGCGGCTCAACCTCCAAGCAGAGCACTGAGCGTGAATTACTTCGATGAATGTTAGGCTGAATTAACGCTAGGTCGAGCTTATTAAGCTGCACGACAAGAATGCATGCAACCGTCTTTCGATAAGAGCGAGAATGAACAAGTTAATTAAAAATCTTCAGCTCAGAATATTCTAGTAATTTTTATTACCACAACACAAAGGTTTGGGGTCTGTCCACTGAATCATTCGGGATCCACGGGGGTCCTAAAAACAACACAAATTGTAAATGTTAAAGTTTCAAAACAGATATATCCCCGCCTTTCCAGGAAAATTACATCCTTGACGTTTCAGGCTGACCATGTGATCTACTTTTAACCACACAATGTGCACTTTTAGCCGTTGACCTATGACCTACTTCTGACCTCATACAGACAGAAGGAGGGAAACTAACATCGTCCCAGCAGTCAGTCAAGCAATTAGGCGCATTTAAGCAGATGCTTCCCTACTTGGAACAGTGGGGGCGAGGCTGTGGGCCTCACACTGATATACATTTCTGAAAAGCTATTTAAGCAATTTACACGGCTTTCCCGGGCTTTCTCGATTCTGTGTGTGAACTGGTAACACTGGAATGAGTCAACAGTTTCCCAATGAGACAGCGTTTCCCAATCCAGTCCTCGGGGAGCTGGGAGGGAGCAAAAACATGGACCGACTGTGGGTCCCTGAGGACGGGATTAGGAAACGCCGCTTTAAGAGCCGCAGAGCAAACTGAAGCCAGAAGGGGGCGCATGCAGCGGGAGAGGGAGAGGGCAGCCGGCACAGGGTGATCCCTTCATTTCCTGCTGGATGGCGTGTATCCTGGTACTGAAGCAACCGGGCCGCATGATCTCCAGCCGCTGCAGGGTGGGGGGGAACCAAACCTCCCCCCCCATCCCCCCGTCACCCAGGGTGGTCCCCGTGACCTCCACTCACCACAACGTAAGCGTCCATCTGTGAAAGAGGGGAGGGGTGACAAGGGCGGAGGGGAGGGGAGCCCAAAAAAGGGGGCAAACATCAGAAACACAGAGAAGCGCCGCGGACCCGAGCCGCCGTCCCACAATGGGCCGTCTGTGAGCGGCGGCGCAGCACTGGGCCAGCGGGGAGTCTTTATGACCCCCCCCCCCCCCCCCCCCCCCCCCCCCTCCCCCCCCCCACCCCCCCCCCCCCCGGCCCCCCCCCCCCAAATGGGCCCCTCGGGGGCGGGCGCGCGGCCCCCGCCCCCGGGGGGGTTTCTTTGCCCCCCCCCCCCCCCCCCCCATCAATAAGCACACTGTCTCCTGGACCATCTCCACTGCCTGCAGTCACACAGGGTGCTTAGAGCTCTCCGCAGAAGCCCAGCAGAACGGAGCCTCTGGCTTTCCTGCGCAAGATTAATTAAACTCCCACACTGCCCGTCGCCTCCCCGACCCCCCAACCCATACAAGATGAGGTTGTGCTTCTCGCAAATAAACTATCTGGCATAATTGGCGTGACACCCTGCTTCACAAAGAGCTTCACAGCACCTACACCCCATAGCGACACAGTGCATTAATGCTTGTTTAGTCTACGAGTCGCTACACACTCCTACAGCGGTAATATTTCAAATCCCCGGACAAACAACCAAACTCCGCACCAGGCCTTATAAGAGGCAGAGTGTGTATTACCTTGTCGTTCGCTGGCCTCAGGTCTGGCATGACTGAATACACATTAATGAGCACTGGAGATAAAACAGAAAAAGACACAGTTACCCATAAAGCCTTGAAAATTGGTAACGTTTCGTTGTCCGCTGGTGGGAAAAAAAAAAAAAAAGCTGAAGCTTGGAAATGTTCTAGTGAAGCTGTGAAGTGTCCAGCGTGAGTCCGGACAAGCGCGCCAGGCCGAGACCTTTCTGCCGGGGTCTGTACACCGGCTTGTCCGTCTGGATGAAGACGGCCGAGCCTTTGCTGTCCACCGTCACGGTGGTGTAGTTCTGAAAGACGTAGCCCTCCCCCGCCAGCTGCCGGTTGCCCCACACCTTGAGGTGGGCCTGTCCGCGCAGCCCGGGGGGCACCTGATCAAGGCGGAGAGAACCAAAGTAGTATCACCCCGCTGTTTCCCTACTCACTGTCCTACATCAGTGACTCCCAGCCTGGTCCACAGGGACTCAAAGACAGTCCACGTTTTGGTGCCTGCCGGGACTGGGAAGAAGCAAAAAGATGGACAGTAAGTGAGTCCCGAGGACTGGCTGGGAGAACACTGTCCTTACAAATCGCACTAACCTGGGACAGGTTTTAAAGGAGTGGGGAAAAAAAATATCTTTGCATGTATTGTGACTATTCAAAGCCGTCTGCTTGCTCGAATGAGGTCTTGCCACTTCTTTTTCTTCTTCTTTCACTGTCATACAAGTGATTCACAGTCAAACTAGACTTTGCTAGACTTAGGTATAATACATTTGAAGGGAACATCACACAGTATGGGAAATATAAAACTCACCTTCAATTTGATTGTTCCTTTGTCTAAAGAAAAATATACAAAAGTAGATTAACGGAAATACAATAAATTATATGCACAGTCCTTTCCGGTCACTATGTCTCATGCAAAGTGCAGGATCGGATCATTTCCAGAATCCTCAGACTGCTCAGGTACAAGATATGACTGGAATTTGGAGAAGCTGATTCCTTTTGTAACCTTAAAAAGGCTGTAAATTAAAGACTAGATTAAAGTAAGAAATATGCATCATTCCTCAAAGTTTCTTGATGATTAATGGCCATCTATCCTCGTTCGATGCCATACTGAGGCAGAACGAGGTTTAACTACCACTGCTCCAGTCAAACGGAGACACGCGAGAGCCAAGATAGGCATACCAGCATTTGCAGTACACCTTAATATAGCCAGTGATATCGGGCCAAACCCTTGAGCTTAACCTGGTTTTAATCAAAGGGAGCAGAGCCAAGACTGGAATTCCACCATAGAGATGGGAGGTCAGATGGACGGATCCAGTTTTCCGGTCAGAATTGGACTCACCGCGCACCATGCCCTGGCTGTGGGCCACGGCCTCGCCTTTCACGGACAACTGCACCCGCACACGCGTGTCCGCCACGGCATTGAAGATGGTGACGCTCAGAGCTTCCTCCACGCCGGCACGGAACACGGAGGGAGCGGCGATCAGATACCCCCTGGGGAGAAGGGGACGGTGTTGAGTTAGTGTTAAGGTGTCACCTGAAGCGTCCAATGAGATGGTCCTGATAGACGAGAATTGATTAAGTGGATGTCTCACACCCCACTGGGGGGGGGGGGCTGACGTATCACGACTCCAGGGTCGATTGCCTCAGCCTACACACGTGTGCATGATGTGTTTTATGGGTGTCTTCCAGGTATTGCGGTTAGTCTGGGTGTGTGAATGGGTCCGTGTGTGTGTGTGTGTGTCCTGCACTGACAGCTCATCCTGCATGTCCCCTGCTCTATGTCCTCACACGCGTCCCCTGCTCTGTGTCCAATGCTGCCCGGGATAGACTCCAAGATCAGACTTCTCCAAAACCATTATTGCTGTGTTTGGGTCAGGTGACCGGGTCATGTGATGCGACAATATCACTCTCCTCTGTAGGAGATTTGGTGCGTCCAAATTTTTGACAGGTAGTGTGCATGCATGCGTATGTGTACACAACTATGTTTCACAGTAAGAGGATAAAATTATGTCAGCTCTGCCTCCGTCCTAAAGTAACCCAATTTTGTTTTCTACAAAAGAAACCATATTTCAACCCTCCAGTTATAAACTGAGAGCGGACAACAGCTGTTAAAAGAGGAAAGGTCAAAGGGCAAAGGTCACCATGTTCTGAATTCAAAAATTAGAAAGAGCCAGATTTCTATTGCTGAGCTGTCAGTAGGTACACTTTGGGCCTGAGATCTTACTGGGGTAACAATGATGTCCATTGTATTTCAAAGGTACATAAAAGTATATTAGTCTGATTTTTCAAAACAATTTCAGTCCCGTGTATATAGGTGCTGTTGCCTTAATTCTTGAGTTTCACTACCTTGTGAGGAACTAAGACCATCCACCAAGTTTACGTTAACACCTTACATATGCAGTGATTTAATACATGATTGTTACTAGAACCCAGCACTGCAGTACAACTGGGGCATGGATCTGCCCCACAGATGCTGACAGCAATGAAACAGGCACGGAAGCTAAAAACCCCTTTGCATGATTCACTAAGCATGAGGTCAGGTGGTTGGCATTATGGTGCTGGGGTGTCAGGAGCGATTCAGTCCCTGACAGTCGGGACAAAATCCCTGAACATTAAGACTGAGAGAAACCAGATCGCGTGAGAACACATAACATTTCGATTTCTAAACTAGCTCCTAAGTAAGTGAATATCAGGTGCTGAAGCCCACGTCTGTTTTTAACACTTACAGACTGACAAATTTGCAGTTTAAGTGCTACATACTTTCTGTTACTTCTCTCATCTGTTACGCTGTAGATCACATACATAAAGCCGTCTACTCTAATGAAACGCCGATGTTCTTCAGGAAAGGTGAAGCACGCATGCTTCCTACCCCTTTTCCCCCCAGCAGTCGGTTGTGTAAAACACTTGGCAGCAATGGCTGTTTCCCTTCGCAATTAACGCCACAAAAAGCCCCCGGAGCTGGGTATTAGGCTCAGGCACGCCGCTGACAGCGGCGGCTGCGATCGCATCAAAGCGCCCGAAGTCAAACCCTTCATTGAGAAGCGGGACCGGCGGCTATGAAGAGGGAGCGCAGCCTACCGCCGGGGAAAAAGGTGTCAAAAGCTAAATGCACAGGGAAAGACCAAAGAAATGGAAAAGGGAAAGACAAAAACCTGGAGAGAACGGAAAACGACAGTACATGGAATACACAGGCACAGACACGGCCATGTTAATTTAATAATCTTACTATAGAGGGAAATGATATACAGAGTCTGTCGGATAACTTTGAATCCAAACACTTCCTTTAACCCATTTTAGCGTTTTTCATTGTTTTCACGCAGACGCTATGATTCAGAGAAACAGGCAGGCATACGTGTTAACTTTGTGGTCTGTATTTATAAATTTCATTAGTACTTATAGCGAAGACATTTTGCTTTGAAAAATAACCTAAAATTAAATCGTGGTTCAAGTGTTATGGTGCGTAAGATTAAAACGTTCGCCCGCATGTTTCCAACAGACCGAGCATGTAATGTCTGTGATACTTAATCCTTTCATGTTTCTTGCATATTTCCACTTATACATAATGGGACAATCGAAATATACAGTGGGTCAGATGCTGTACCTTCTGCTTTAGACAGTACATCTTAAACGTAATATTACCGTCTTCTATCCAGTAATGTATCGAAAGGCAAGTCGCAAATATTATAATGCACGCGTTACTCTGATTTCAAAAGCTCTAAAAATGAATTAATAAGTTAGACAAAATACCCTGCTCCTTCAAACAGGCAAACAGAAGCCGAAGAGGCTTCCCAGCGCTTCTCCTACTTGTTTCTCAGCTAACAATGTCTCGTTTTATGCATACATAACCCTACATACGCAACACAAAACTCAAAAACTCAATTAAGATGCCTTTTGAATGCTAACAGTGGAAGTTTAGTGGAACTTGATTGAATACGGTAAGGCAATATTTTAGTATTCTCCAATCTAATAGTCAATTACAGGAAATTAAGTTACATTGTAACTCATCTGAAAAATAAAACAATCGATAATGTTACTCACTGCCTTTCTTGTGAATAACTTTCAGTGACAATACAGATGGCAATAGTCAATGAAAGAATCCATGATGCTCGGCGGGACTTCGCCACTTTCATTGTAATCTTCAGTCGGACGTAGCGTGGGACGCTGCAACTTCTCCGTTCTGAAAGGCGCCTGATAATAAGTGTTATAAAGGCTAGACGCCGAGGGGTGCTGAAGCGTGCGCCGCGCCGAAGCGTGTTTAGAAGAAGCGAGCGAAAGCGGCCGCTCGATTCCCCCCTTGTGTCAGCGAATATGGATCAAGTTTTACCCCACTTTGGGAAATCCTGTTCCTTGCAGGTTTTTTTGGTAAGCTTAACTTCACTGAACACACACACACACACCGTCTCCCCTTTGGCGTGCCCGATCCACCCGCCTGTTTCGCTCTCTCATATTTCAGCATTACAAATTATTTGCGTCCACCCCCACAAATGTTCCTCTATATAAAACAAGTGATGTATTTCTTAACAGCCTGCATCTCCCGCTCACGGAGACATCATTCTGTTTTCTTTTGCAGGCGATCACCACTTTGAAGTTTCCGAGCTTTTGTTCTTACAAATGGCACGAGCTGGTATCGCGGCTCGTTTCCCCTTCAGTCCGTTCCTTCCTAAGCTGTAAAACGGCTCTTTTCTGCTCTTACACTTCAAGCAAAGTGACCGTTCGCAAAGTGAAGAGTTGATTTAAGTTTATCAATCAAATTAATTATCGCTTTTAGCCACCACTTGTAGTTAACTACAGGGTATATAACACAATACATTTGTTTGCGTTTAAAGCGAATACAGAATAAATAACTGAAAATGACAACTGTATTTCGTTCAATTGTGTATCTAATAATCATCTAACAAAGTCTTAGAGAGAGATCCATTACATTACACAATATAGTGACAGTTCAATTCATACTTAAATTGAATTGCAATTAGCATCGTAGCAGAATTTAAAAGCGGTGTTGTGATTCGTTATTGAGGAGCACAATTTCGTTCAAATACAGATCTATGGCTCCATCATGTGGCCGAAGAGGATAGCATTCAGTCGCGCTCACAAATAAACTGTATACTAATTTGATATTAATTCTCGTCTTTAGGACTCACCGGTCTTTTGCTATCTTGTGTGTGTGTGTGCGCGCGCGTACGCGTACGCGTGTGAGTGTATTATATTAATACTAAATTGCGGGGACATTTTTCCCCCACAAAGATATAATTACAAACCTGTGCGTGTGTGTGTGTCCGCGCGTGTGTGTTTATATTTATATTATATATGTGTGTGTGTGTGTGTGTGTGTGTGTGTGTTTATATCTATATTAAATTACTCGACATCTGCTAATAAGTGTTTCATAAGAATGAAATGACATCCAGGACAAAGAGAAGACTCAATGCCATCTCTTACGCAGCTTACATGTCCCCTAAAATGCTGACAAGTGTACTAACTCGACCGGGTGCCTCAGTTCATCGTAAGCACTTACTTAAGTAACAGAAATACAGTGGATTGACAGTAAGTACCTACCACCAAACATACTGCATAATTTAAGGTGAGCACAAAAGTTAATAGTCCTTAACGTTGAGTCATGGACCTTTTTACAGAACCTGAGAACATATATTTATGTTTGGCGCAATGCTGGAGACAGAAAAAAACCCTTTCAAGCTGTGAAAAAAATGACATTTTACTTCCTCTTGTAAAAAGTTCTAGAGGAACACCTGTGCCCTGCAGCTTTTTCATAAAGTCACGCGGCGTCTCTCTCCTCAGTGCTTTTCACAGAGGTGCGGGTCGCTATGTCCTTATTTTTACACAGGTTTCTCAATGTGAATACAGGTTGACCGATTTCGTACACACAGGGCTGAGCCCCTGTTTGAATCTACTTCCGGAAGTTATTGCCATCCTAATTTAAATATTGGACACTTAAATAAACCATAAAATCCCGAGAGTATCTTTACTTAACTTTTCATAGTTACCCAATGTATCCATCAAATTTCTCATCCATCTTTTAAACATTTATCCAGTACGGAGTCACAGAGAATTTCTTAGTTTAGCTCAAAGAAATATTTTGTGATCTCTGTTTATAATTATGTGCAGTCAGTTTCATCTCGTCGAATCAACTTCTTCCTTTTTCATTATCCTTTAATTTTACCAATGAAAGGAATTTGTGCTACTTTTCACTTTTATCCGGGAATAGAATAATTCTCACTGGATCAAATTAATTGGTAAAGTAAAATATTATATGCTTCTGGGGACTACAAACTATTATAGTAAAATTTCACCATTATATATATATATATATATACACATACACACACACACATACTGTATATACACACAGTCGTGCCCAAAAGTTTACATATACCGGAGTGTAATGCGCTCAACTTCCATTTCGATATAATTTCCCGTTTAATATTCATCATTCAGTACATTCCTACAATAATTTCAACCAATCTTCTTTATTTCCATGAATGATTACAGCAACTCTTTCACTTTCAATGGTTTTATTTACAATGCAAATATTGAAGTTACAATATTAGTATGTCTCAAGTTTACATTCACCCCAACCTCATACTATCTAATACTTTGTTGCACTCCCATTAGCTTTAGAACTGCAGTCAGTCTAGCAGGATAACCATCAGTTAGCTTCTTACTAAACTCACACGGGATTCTGACCCATTCCTCGTGACAGAAGTTGGTGCGGTTCATTCAAATTGGTGGGTTTCCTTTTGTGTACTTTTCCTAAGTTCATTCTGCAGATTGTGCGATACTCTACTTCAGATTTAAATCCGAGCTTTCAGCTGGCCATTCCAAAACATAGATGGAAGCCATCCTGTGACCAACTTGTATTATGTTTTGGGTAGTTGTCCTGTTGAAAGGTCCAACGGCGTCCAAGACCCAACTTTCGAGCAGACTGCTTCAGGTTCCCCTGAAGTATGTCCAGGTAGTCCTCCTTCGTCGTGGTGTCATCTATCCTACACAGTGCTCCTTGGACCACTAGCAGCAAAACAGTCCCATAGCATGGCGCTGCCACCATTATGCGTCACAGTGGCCACTATGTTCTTTGGGTTCAGGGTCTCTCCATTTTGTCGCCAAACATAGCCACCACTGTTGGTCAATCTTCGTTTCATCAGACCCAGAAGCCTTCATCTTCATCCTCAGCTTTCCTGCATATTCCAGCCTCGCCTTAAGGTGGTGTTTCTGAAGGGGCTTTTTCTTCATGCTCTGCAGCCCCTCAGCCCGTCACGACGTAGGAGCTTCTGGACTGTGGATGGTGAGACACTGATTCCTGAATCCCTCAGTTCTTGGCTTGTTCATACTTGTTCCTTTGTCATCTTGAGATTGAAGCGGACCCTTTCAAACCAATACCCTGTCGTCGTTTCGCGTCAATGTCGACATCCGGCCTGATCTTCTAAGGATCTTTGCTGTCCCACACTTTTCATACCCCTGGACAGATGACCTCGTTACTCCTAGTTGCCTGGCTGTGGCACCTAGGGAGTTTCTCAACCTCTGCAGCTGTATTATCGCTGTTCTTAGGTCTTCAGATTGTTCTTTTCCTTTCCCCATGTTGGATTCCCAGGTAGAAATGGAGCATTAGCAGGTAACTCTGGCCACTTGTACAGCCCTGGTTGCATCAAGTACCAATAGGACACATATGAAAACCGTTTGAGGATAATCCACGCTGTAGCAAACACAAACAAAAAAAGCACCAGATCACCCTGGTGTGTGTAAACTTTTGACCTACTAATTTTGTAGCTTCATTAACTGAACCACGAATAAAACCATTGAAAATGAAAGAGCTGTGGATATCAGTCATGATAATAAAGGAGATTGGTTGACATTATTATAGATATAAATAGAGTAGAATAAAATACCATGTTACCACATTCATAAGTGACTCTGTAAAAAAGTTATTACAAATGTAACTTGAAGAGAAGAAAAAAACTATATTGCACATGTTAATAATTCAGTAGAAAGAGCAGTATGTGAAGTATAAGTAGATTGCACTGTATAATCTTAGTTCTATTGCACATGTTTATAGACTCCAGTTGGTTGACATTTATATAAAATAGGGAACATATATTGCACTGTATCATAGATAGTTCTATTGCATCTGTTACATTGTCATCAGCTAAGGCATTGCACGTTGGTTATTGGACTGTTTTGTAATTGTAGCAGCGGTAAGTTATTGGGCGCATTGTTGCGAGGATGCGTGACGGAGGGAGGAGTTGTAGAGTCTGGTTGCGGCGGGGAGGAAGGATTTTCTGCGGCGTGCAGTGGAACACTTAAGGCTGGTGAGTCTGAGGCCGAAAGTGCTTTCAGCTCAGACACCACACTGGGTAGTGGGCGACAGTCATAGACACAGATTGTGTGAAACGCTGTTTCTAATTAGTTGCACAGTATATGATGTCATTTGAAAGTGCGATTTGTATCTCTGAGCATTGCTGCATAACACTCCGTCTCCTTTTACGTGATACTTGGCTAAGCGTTGCTGCATGATATTCACACACAACTGGCTCACGTTCCCTGCGACGGTCTCTTTGACTGAGCCTCACCTTTACACAAACAGAGTGAAGCGCCTGGGTATGTATTTCATGGGTTTTTTGCAGTTACTCAGAGCCTGGCACTCTCCAGGAAAATGAGTTCCTTCCCATGCACCAATTGCAAGCCTGGATGATGGTAGGGCGGGATTTTCTACTGATGTTTCATGGACAATCACATTACCCAAGATCTTAATCCCAGGGCCGTCTTTCAGGACTTGCCCAAGGTTGAGCCTTATATAAAAAAAAGTCAGACTAGAACTAATGTTTATTTTCCCACTTTATGACAGACTGGTAAAAAAAAAAATCCCTTTTTGCCAAAGGTTAACATCCTGAATAACCACCCTGAAGCCAACTCGGTAAGCAAGTCCAAACCCCAAGTCTCATTTCCTATGTGCTGTAGAGAGCGTTTAGCTCATGTTGGCAGCTGTGATTTCATCAGCGGTTTGCATTCAACGCGGGGGAATTGATAATGTTGATGGGCATGTTTTTGACAAGCCTGACAGCAGTGAAGAGATGTTACCTCACCCTACACTGTCAGAAAACAGGGTACCGTTCTGGTGCAGCTTTGCTCCCAGAGGTACAAATAACATAAAAGTACAAAATAACATTAAATTGTACAGAAATGTTCCTGAGAGTCCATTTCTGTACCGTAAAAAGGTACATTTACCGACAGCTAAGGTACAATTGGTAGACCCTTGAGGGAGCAGCCCCAGTGACAAGTAGTTGTACCCTTAAAGGTACAAAATGGTACTCTGTTTCTGACACCGTAGACTGCAGTCATCTTCCAGAGATACAGGAGGCTTGGGAAGAAGTCTGCATACGGAACTGAGGGCAGAAGCCCATGCAGGATTCTTGGAACTCGGGACATCCAGGCTCCCAAGGGTAGCAGAGCGTTCTGTGATCAATGGGGATGATGCACATCTCTGCTCCACGAACCCTGCCAAAGGCATGATTATTCATGTGATCTTGGCCATAAAATGCCTGCTTTTTTATCGAGTCAATCAATTTTGACTGCAGACTGATTTTGTCCATTTTCTTTCTCAGTCTAAGTAATTTTCATGTTTTTCG
This sequence comes from Brevimyrus niger, assembly GCA_015164015.2. NCBI lineage: Eukaryota > Metazoa > Chordata > Actinopteri > Osteoglossiformes > Mormyridae > Brevimyrus > Brevimyrus niger. The sequence goes on from JAABNY020000032.1 coordinate 5,019,219, forward strand.
GTTAAATTGCAATCGTACTAATTAACGCACTGAGTCAACTCCGATAACATTTATTCATACTTTTTCGGGTCTTGTTTCGTCTGAATAAAAGCATATGGAAAAATGCAGAAAAGCCTAAACAATTCAAGCATTTCAAACCAGCTTCCCTAATCTAAATGGTATATATGTGTACAAAGTACACGACATAGGATCCAAAAGTATATCAACATACAAATTTGAACAGAATGGATTTTTTTTTAACAAAATACTTTTATTTTCCATTGTGTGTCCATTACATCCAAACATACTGAATGTCAGCATGATTATTAAAACATAAATCTGCGTTAAAAAAAAACCCTTAAAATAATTACAAGAGAGGAGGCCTAGGGAGAACCGTGGAGAACGACAGCCAGAGAGCGGTCGCCCAGCTTCCCGTCCACCAGTTCGTAGGAGCGGGTGCTCCGCCTTTCGCCCGGCGGGGGCTCTGCGTATGAGGCTTTGGAAAAGGACACGCGGTCCCCCGTCACGGAGACCCCACAGGCCCGGCACAGCTGGGCCGCCTGGGCCTCCTCCACGGCCAGGAGCCGCGCCAGCTCCCCCAGCGGGAAGCGGCAATTGCGGCTGCTGTGTCCGTGGCTGTACAGCAGCAGCAGGTGCCGGCGGCAGGCCTCTAGGTGGCGATGTAGCGCGCAGCCCTGCAGGAAGTCCAGCCGCCGGGCCAGACGCAGGAGTCTCACGGGGTTGCGTTCCAGGTGGGCGCGGTTGACGGAGAGTGCCAGACGCACCGCGGGCGCCGCTCGTACCTCCGCCGGCAGCTCCAGGGCATGCTGCAAGGCGCGGGAGGACCCTGGCAACACGTCAAAAAAAAAAAAAACAAGAGATTTAAGGAAGATTTACTGTCATTCGGCAAAACACAGTGTAATGAGAATGGAATTTCTGTGGATACTTGCTGCAAGATGATGGTATGGGGTGGTAAAATAATAAGAACAACATATAAACAGGAAAGTAATAAAATGTATACAAAATAACAGTAAAATGTACACAGTATGCAATATAGGTCCCAAGAATATTGGTGCAGCAGGAAGTAGACAGTAGCAAAATATACAGTAATTGTTATTGCATGTTTTCAAAATTTTAATACTATGTACATAAGTAATGAAGGCAGCAATAGCAGCAGTTACGGTTTATGTCACGTGGCACAGAGTTCCTCAGAAATAGTCAACAGCCTGACAGCACAAGGATGAAAACGGTTAGTGAGCCTCGTAGTTGTGGCTGGATTAAAGGCAGACTGCGGCAAAAATCCGCAGCTGGGCAAATCGCATGACTGAAAACGAAAAAATGCTTATTGAGGTCACATGCAAATCAGGAAAGCTGTCTGGAAAAGGGCAGCGCGGGATGAGGACGGGCTGCATCTCCCCAGACGTCGCCTGGGCTACTGGCTTTGTTCTGCTCACCCAGGTTGTAGAGCAGGCTGAGCGCCTGAAACTCCTCCCGGTGCCGGTGCTGCCCGGCGCAGTAGCAGCTCAACAGCCAGCTGAGGCTCTCCTGCAGGTGCGTGTCGTTTATCCGCGGGTCGTAGAGCCGCAGCGGCTCTTCGCAGAGCCTGTACGAGGCGTAGACCAGGAAGCGCACGATCCTCTCCAGCACGGCCGCACACTCGGGCCCAGACACCCGCTGGATGATCATGTCCTGACGGACGCTGCGCAGCCGGTCGAACACGAAGTCATACACCTGCAATGCAGACAGGGGGCCGGACTTCAGAGTGACGATACAGAGTAGCATCATGCCCGGCAGCCCCCTTCTTTGTCCTTCCTGGGATAGACTCTGTACTAGGTGATGGATGGATGGATAATACCACTGGCCATCAATTTTTTTTACTTCCTTACTTCCTTTTCGTCACATGCATCAAAATTGGTGAATCTTACAGTATTTTAATTTTTTTTTTACACCGAATTAAAATATCCAATCGGAATTTCCTTACCATGCAAAGATTAAAAACGTCACACGGATTATATGAATATTAACAGTGTGCATGCATGGTGGGAGTGATTCATCTTAAATGTGGAAGTGTGATTTTTCTGCTGGCCACAGGAACAACCCTCGTAAGGGTCCAGCAGAACTCAGCCAAACATACTGGGACATTATGTCACATTACTTTTTCCATCCGAAATGTCCCGATGACGTGTCAAGACATGTTACAGCTTGTAAGCTCTGGAAATATAGACTTATAGTACTTTATGCTCTTCTGCAAAGTCTTAAATGTGCTCACGACTTGAAATAAAACAATTTCCCCATAATTAAAAAAACTAATATACATGTACATTCTTAAGAAACGATATACTGCCAACATAGCCTAAAACAATCGTCAATCAAAAACTATTGGTAATAGCAAAATTCTGAGAGCATTTCTGAAATCAACATGCAAATATTACATAATAGGTACGTCTTAGTTGTTCCGTGACAAAGTTTTTGTTAACCAGTGTCATCAAATAGCAAAGGCCTCTAAAACAGATTAAAAAGGAATTAAATCCTTAGCTGTCCGGATATATGCCTTCTTTTCTTGCTGTTACCTTATATCTGTTTGATAAAAATAGCACTAATACCCTAATGACAAACTGGCTTGAGTGACTACTGCCTAGACATGTGCAGAAAAAATTATATATACAGCTAAAGTACAACGTTTTCCCATCTATGTATTAGCAAAGTAGAACTTCAAAAACTCCAAACACCAGCCTCCGTCCAGGGTTGAAGTGACGGGGACAAGGCGATGGCATTGATCAGGTAGCAAACAGTCTTGAGCAGCACGGCGGGGGGGCGCAGGTCGCGGGGCTGCGTGGCATCCTTCCCCGCGGCGGGCCGCGAGTACTCCTTCACGGTACGTGTGGGATCTGCCCTCGGCAGCCGGTCCTTCTCCGTGCCCGGCACCATCTCGAAGCGGTGCAGCCGCTTCTGCGCCTCCCTCTCCCGGCGTTCCCGTTCGGGACACATGAGCGCGCAGGTGCCCCTGGGGCCATCCCTCGTCTTCTCCTTCTGTGCCTCCCCGCGGCAGTCCGCCTTCCGACCGCACCCCCTCCCCTCGCTTTGGGGGCGAGCTCCCCTAGGCACAGGGCTGTGTGACATCACAGGGGGAAAAAAAAAAACCGTCACGTCAATCATTGGAGTTGATTTCCATCATCTGAGGTTTTGTGTTCAGGGGCTGTTTTGTGTCACATCCATAACACTGATGAAATATTTTGTATTTCTAACATGTACGTTGAATTTTGTTTTGGTTTTTTTTTGTCTATATTCAACCCAGGGGTGGTCAATCTTATCCAGAAAGGACCATTGTCTTCATTGTTTTCACTGCAACTCCCTAATTAGAGGAATTGTTAGCTGAAAAGTCCTGACACCTGGGTTTGAGCAGTTGACCTAAACCTGCATACACACTGGCCCTTTGCAGATAAGACTGGCTACTCCTGGGTTACATAAAAAGATATGCAAGTTGACTAATGATACTAACTTTGTGCATGCTGAGGCATTTTGTTTCCCAAAATGTCATATCCATAATGCGGGAATTGCCCTCTGTCACTTTTAATAAAATACCGCTACGAATAAAATTAATTTTGAGGCGTACCATTGAAAACTACACACCGGCAAATGTAAGAGTTTAGCGTTAAACTAAAGTCATAACGCCTCAGATAGTACATAAATGTAACACAGAAGTGTAATATGAACCGAGTGACTTTCACGTGAGAAATCGGTAGAAGGGTCAATACAAAATAACGAGGACGTCTTTTAAACAAAGGTGCACAGAAAAATAAAATGTAGTCTTACTTATAACGGCGTGACAGTGCTGCACCATTATAACATGCATTTAAACCGACAGAGAAAACATTGTGACGAAAATTCGTTACCTACAGAGACTACTCTTTAGTAAATATCGAGCGACCAGTCACAAAACGGTAACCAGCACGAGACAAGCGAACTGCTTTGTTAACCGTGAATTAGCAAACACCTACATTTCGTTCACTATTCGTACATGACAGTACACGTTACGATTTGGAAAAAAAGAACTCAGAACATTCCGTAAATATCCTTTACAATTTGACAAAACGCTATCAACATATACTCACAAGCTATTCTTAGTTTCCCTACTCATTGGCGGAATTCCGTCAAAATACGAAGGCGCCAATTACAAGGCTGGATTTATTGCTTATGCTACGTCACTTCCGAGGTACGAAAGGACGAATGGGGGTTTACGTAAGAGTCAAAATGCTAATCTGTGCGACATACTAGCATTCGTTATATATCATACTTGCGTATTCTTCATTCGATTAATACAAGATCGAAATGACCAGTGACCATGCTTCTAACCCATTAACCCCTGGAATGTTTAGCAATGTATTGTTTCTGTACGTTTTTCTAAACAGATTGTCACGTATCCAGAAAAACTACAAAACCTATTTCTATATTCACATGGGAAAAAATGCACACAGGGGTATATTTTAAACATTTATTTATTTAAAATCCACGTGCTAATTATGCTATTTACAAAAAGTGACTTTAGTTATAAAGGATGGAATATATTTGATCCCATCTGCAGGCTCATTGCTTTAGAAGGGAAAATGCTTGAGATTCCAACATCCCAAGTCTGTCCTCCTCCAAGGTCCGCTGGATTTCAACTGTCTGCCGACTGACCAGAGCGGCGAGGTCCAGAACATCCAGGAAGACTCTAAAAGAATCACATCCATCAAAAGAGCTGTCAAAAACTGGGAGTGAAGAACTCAATCTTTCAACCTGAGCCATAAACCCACTCAGACCATAAACCACACTTCTCATGTCACTACAGAATTCTCTGCACTGATTTTTTAAAATAATTTCTGAATTTGTACCCTCTCGTGACGGACATTTCGCGTAACTCGGGTAATGACCAGACTGGCAGTTGACAAGTTGATAAGGATTTCCATGTCTCCGTAGAACAGAGATTGAAAAAAATTAAACTGTGCAAAACTGGCACTTACATGGCATTTGAGTTTTACTCAGTATATACATAACCCAATTATCTCCACTAATGATTTAACAGGAAGACCATTTGTTGAACAGAAAAAAAAACACCATTAGGCCCTTTAAAAAGTTATTACTCTGCACCTTAAGGCCATGCATTGTGATGCGGGCCTTGTAGTCGTACCATCTATATACAGCTATACAGTGGCACGAAATAATTTTCCAGGAACAGCGTGCAACACACATTTCAAGTGCAAAACAGGGGGGCTGGACACATATACATAATGCAAGGTGCATGTAAATGACACATACAGCAGCACATATTATATTGTTATTGCTTATATATTTAAACATCTGCTGTTTTTTTGCAGGCTTACCTTGAGAGCTGCTCATCAAGCCCCTGTGTTGCACCTTTGATCTCCCTCAGAGACCTGGAAACCTGACCTGACTCGGATGCTCCATGACACCTCAGTAATACCTTCTCACTCTCCTTCAGACAGACTTCTGCCTTATCTGCACAACCAAGTGGAAACGTCTGCAGTGAGGTGAAGTATTAGCAGCATATCACAAAAGCATGTGAAAAGTATATTCTAACCTAGAAACTCCCTTCGATCTCCCTCAATGTGGAAGTTTTTCACTGGAAGCTCATGGCGAGTTGTGTCCACCGCAGTGGCGAACATTTTGTACTCCTGTGCAAACTGCTCCACTTCCGCCTCTGCCGGGGTCAGTGCTGCGATCTGCAGATATATCAAGACCACATATTAAAGACCACAGTTTGGTCTTTAAACCATACTTTTATCTGAAAGACTAACAGCCAACCTTGAATATCATATCAAACATCGGCATCACTGAAATCCCTTCAGCTATCTGTAACTCAGAAATATTACCTGCATGTCCAGGAGGTCATTGAATTGCTTGCACTTTTCCCGCTGCAGCTGCTTAAATTTCTTCTCATGGAGCCTCTTTCTCTTCTGCTCCACTTCCTCCATCACTGCTAATATGCTGCCTTCTGCCTCCTTTTTCAGTTTTCGTGTATTACTCTCCATCTGTGATTGAAGCCAAATTATCCCGGCAAAAAAAGGTCTTAGGAAGGACAGGGCATTTGTGGCCGTTGCATTTCAGAACCATCTTCCGAACTTCAGCAAGGAGTCTTCATAGACTAACTTCTTCTGTATAGCAACTCCATGTCCTTCAATGATATGGGTGCTGCTCTCTTGACAAGAAGCACATGCTTTCATTATGCTGCTGGTTATTGTTCTATTTTTGTGCTTTTTCTTATTAATTGTATCTCAATGGTGTTTTTCATTGCTTTTCATCATTTTGCTGTGGGTTTCTTTCATTTTTATGATGCTGACCGTGAAGCACTTTGGCCATGGCACTATGGTTCTGTGATAAATCTGCTATATAAACTAATGGCCATTGCCATATATGGAGTTACGGATTTTCACTCAGCTAAAAGCATGGTAATATACATAAAATCAATAGGTACTCTACCAAAAATGTCTTACCTTGGCTGTGAGGAAAGTCAACATAAACGTCTGGATCTCCAAGAGCTTCTTGTCATTTTCTGGGTCTGCTGTGTACTGTTTTACTGTCTTGTCTGTATAATTTAAAATAAGATTGGTTTATTTTGCTCACACCTAGTTAGATGAGCATGCAAACGCTTTGAAAACAACACTTGCCTTTAATGGCGGACATGTCAAACTCTGGGTGAACGCAGTGACCATCTAATACTGTGGACTGTAGGATGCTTCCTCCCAACTGTGAAGGCTCCAAAATACTGGACATCATTGCTGTGGTGGGGGGAAAAAAAAAAAAAAACTTAAATGCACATACCTTTTTTTAACATTATTAGAATATCAGGAGGGTGACTTGCGCATTTTCCAAATTCTGCTACAGTTATATAAAGCAAAAACTAACAATGAACCCCGAATATCACATCAAATATCTGCATCATCAATATCCCTTCAGCCATTTGTTACTCAAACACGTTACCATAAATACACCTGAGTTTCGGCTTTTCAACATACAGCAGAAAGTGCTGTAAAGGCAGAAAGTAACAACAAAAAGATAAATCAAAACACAGTAGAAAAGAAAACAAAACAGTGCAGCGTCTTTCTTACATGCAGGAGTATTAAGGGACTGAGGAGCAAGGGAGCGTCGAGAGGACATCTCCAGGGAGAACTTCTGACCACTCCCCATTTTGGGGGAGGCAGGCCTTGGTCCCACAAAGGTGGACTCATTGACCACAATGTTCTGTAAATACACATATTAACTACTTAAGACGACATCCAACAAACAGGTCCCTGAAAAAACGGCAAACGTTTAATCAGTTTTATTTCATGCTCAGTAGGAGATATTAATATTAATGATGTTTATTTCAGTAACCAAGCTGTCAAAAATAATAGTCAACTTGCTTTGCTAACAGATGAAAATATGAATATTACTTATATTTTTAAAGGAACAGTTGTCCTTTGACATCGTTGGATGCATCCTCGCCTAATAGCAACACCCCCAAACGTTACTATAGCTACTGCTACTTCACATGGGCGACATGACCGTTACCTTTGCGGGCTGCTTCCGGTCAACAGCTTGGAGATAACGGGACTTGACTATTCTACCGGAAGCTGTAAAATGTGAAAATGCACATGTTAACACTGAGAAGGGCAGCTCCATTTGCAGATATTTAATACATATCATTTGTGTGTGTGTGTGTGTGTATATATTACACCCATACCTTTTTTCTTCGTCGTTCCGTTAAAGCTGCCGCTGCTGTTTTCACTCCCACCCTTTGAACTAAAGCAAAAAGCAAATAAATTGGGATGAAAAACAGCTATAAAATGATTCCTCCGAATTTACATATGAACGGCAGTTAATATTTATATAACCATTTAAGGCCAAAACAGGTCCAATCCCACAGTCTGCTAATAGCAAATCCATTACAGGGTCCTGGGACTGATTATTTCGTTGACAATTTCGCTTGCTGTAATTTCTACGCAGTTCTTTTGTGTTTTTCAAACATTTTTAATAAGTAAATCTAGCGTAAATGTAAATCTATTACATATTTTCAGCTTACTCTAAACTTCTTAATCCTCGCAATTTTCGGCAATACCTTTTTGTTAAAAAAAAAGTTCAGATGTCTTATTTCGAGTGGGAAAACATATTATTGGACCGACTGGTTTTTCTGCACTAGTAC
>JAABNY020000032.1:5027476-5054757 GCA_015164015.2 Brevimyrus niger
ACTCACTTGTTTGAATCACCCAAAGTGGCTTTCAAAGGTTTGTGGACCGTTGAAGCTCTTCTCGCCGCCATCATTTTTCGAAGAAACCCGCCGGTGCAACACAGTTATTTCCGGCTGGCAGCAAACCACTTTAGCTCTGGAAAAATATGCTAGTTTACGATGCGATTTATACATATACAAAGTTTAAATGAGCTAAAACCCAACATCACATAATATATATGCGTATATACCCATTATAATACCACATGGCATACATAAAAAATATTGCTGGATATTTAAGACGGGGTGGTTTTTACAGCATAATACTCCATCGGACAATATTTAGTGACGGACAGGAAGTTCAGCAAAGCACTTTGTAAACTAATCTTTTCTTGTTTGCATTTTTAACATTTTTATTAGTTTTTTTTTATTCTAGCGTATTGCGACGCATGGCTGATTATTATTTTTGTAACATTCTGTGAACATTACACATTGTCGCTTCTGTTGGAGGGTGAACAATTTATGGGTGGAAATATATGTAATTTTTGGAATATTCTGGAATAGTTGTCATGGTTAGTTCATTATAAAATCACGTCATATTGCCACTATAAAATTATTTGTTGGTTAGTTCTGTTTTCGATTAAATTGGCAATGCGCGCCATTTCATTGCTACTGTTAGTGTCTTATTGTACTGTAAACAAATGTATAAGTGTGACTGTTTCGAAAACAACTGGGCGTTGCATGGAGTTACTGGTATGTTACATTTTAATGTTCTCCCCCCAAATTCTAGTCAGCAGCGGAATTTCAAAAGGTAGTGAAACGATTCTACGACCTTCAGGATGAACGAGCGCAGGCTTACAAGCTTTTCGAAGAGTAAGTAATTTCAATATAAACGAAAAAATGTTTTGAGTGACGGTTGTTATAAATCATTGCTACGTTTTTATCTTGCAGGGGTCATGAGGCGTATTTGAGAACTGGGCCTCACTATGATTTTGAACATTACAAATTGCTGGTCCACGAGATAACACAGGCCTTTTCCGGGATATCGAAAGAAATATTAGAAATCAAACGGCGATTACATGAAGACTTCGATCGCCCCGATCTCTCTGAGCACGTCGAGAAGCTGCAATTTAGAGAAAAGACAAAGCTGGAGCAGGTGTGAATACATTTCGCTTTGCAATATACTGGTATCTTCTCTAGTAGGCAGAGCTTACTAAATACAATAAAGACAAAGATATCAAGAAATGTCATTTTAATCGACATCACGGCATCGGAAATGTTTAAAATGTTGGATTTGCAAAGTTCTCTTTGCTTCACAAAGTATGTTGCATGAAGTACTCACTTTGGACTGGCTCGTTGCCTTTTACAAAGTTGTCAGGAGATTGATTGTCCTGTCTCTTGACTAAGTTCACTTTTCAAAACAGGGCAGATTTTTTTTTCCCCCTCTGGTGTCACTTGAGCATGAACTTTAAAAAATTATTATAGCGTTTGGCCGTTAATATTTTTTTATTTGGAGGCAAATCTTTTTAATTGAGCTAATTTTTACTCTCCACCCGGGATCTTGCTTCTAACGGATGAAGCCTGATTTTTGATAAGGTTATGCAGGGTTGCCGACTTTGGTCAGCTGACTGCCGTGAGATTGTCAATTCGAGACAAGTCTGTACACACATGCATTTACGTGTATGTGGTCGTTTTATTATCTTGTAAATAGTCTGTAGGGTTTGCAAAATACCCAACGCTTTTGATGTAGCTAATCTTCGGTTTACAATGGAGTAGTATAGATTTGCTGTAAGATTTCTTGCCTGAGCGTGAGATTCTGAAAGCGTGAGTGTCATGCCAGATGCAGGAGATTTGGCAACCCTGGGTTATAAAATAGGTGAAGTTCATGAAAATTGCCCAAGGCCTTACAATTACATACCTTTATATCATTTCAGTGATTTTGCCTGAAGAAATAACATTGTAATGTAAGAATGATTTTCAGTGGGAGGCTAATGAGCTGGTTTCATCTTCAGGGGGGAAAGTTTCATATTAACTGATCTTTAACAAGAGACACTTGGCTCTTCCTAGGGGTATTCAAAATATGACAGAGGAGTCTAGTATTAACAAATTAATAATTTCTCACTTTGTATGGAGCCAGGTGTCCTGTGATAGCAGTTACAAGATTTAGTGTACAAAGCCCCCCCCCCAAAAAAAGCATAGCAAAACGTTGTAAAAATATTGTAACATTATATCTTTCTTCTTTGTTTCAATGTCTGATTACAGACAGCCAGGCTGCAGCTGGCAAAGCAGAATGCCTTGGAGCATCCGGACGATGAAGACTGTCGAGAGAAAATTCAGGAAATCAGACGGCAGTAAGAGCCGCTTCAGTCCTCTCCCCTTTTTGTATTCTCAGTACGTTTCCCAGTATGAGGGGATTGGATGTTGACCGACGTGGAATCCTCATGCCTTGTTTGTCATGGCTTTAGAGGCTCGTTTGGCTCTGTCAGCCAACAAGTGCAGTGGGTTAAACTCGCGGATGTCATTGGTTTTGGGTCATGTGACGGATGTGTTTTGAGACCTGCTTTTTTTTTTTTTTTTTAAATCTGCTTTTGTTCTTTTCTCGGTAAAGCTCTCCGTGCTTTTGTCCCGTGTCTTTTAAGTGTGAAACGCTTGTGCTGACATGCAAATGGTCTCATTCTTCCCCAGTGTTATAAAGAACCAGGAGGCGCTGGGTGAGATTCTGCAGGACTTCAGATATGACTCCGAGGAACCTGAGTGATCCGAGTCCTCCTGCTCGGGGGTGCTTCACAGACAGGTGGAGAAGACTGGACTGCGGCAGCTTCCCCTTTCATTTGTCTGAGTTACCCAGTTGGGACAAATACCATCAATATAATATAACCCCTCTTACTGTTGAGGTTCCCTTTGAGTTTGAAGGACACTTTTTGTGCTGTCAGGTTTCTGAAAAGCAATCGAATTACTTTGCAAAAAAAAAAAATAAATCCCTAAATGTTTTTTTTTTACCAACCATGGTTGTGGTTACAATCAGCATGAGAATATATAATATATTCAATTATCAAAAAAATTATCAATTGATCAAGGAGTTTTCAAAAACTTTTTTTTATTGTTTTATGAACAATTATTTTGTGTTATTATCGTAATTGTTATTGCTACCTACACATAACTTAGAGATATAAATGTATTTAAATATGCTGATACAGTTCAGTACAAAAATAAAAGCAACAAAGGTGTCTACAGTCATACAGTCACACGCGCAGTTCACACAGTTCAACAGGATGATGTGAATTCCACCTACTAAGCACCCTCGAGTGCCTCCTCATCCTTGGGTCGGATCAAAGGTTCCACGTGATCAAGGAACCACGATTCACGAAGCTACCGGCTGCCTGCATCATGGTGTGGAGACCTGCCCACAGTGCTGGGTTTCGTTCAGACGACAAAAGAAGAGGAGTCCGCCGGCAAGCGGAATCCTTAAAGGGAACGCGCGCTAAAGTCCTGGTGCTGAACAAAGTGCTGTTGGCCGTCTGATATTCTCCTCCGACGGGTGGAAAACGATTCGGGCAGGTTGGCGATTTTCTGCACCTGATCTTTCTGTTGTTTTTTTTTTTTTTGGTTGGGGTGGGGTGTTTCTATCTGTGAAAAGGAGGCCCCTGAAGGATTGGAGAATCCCCCCCCCCCCCCCCCAGAGAGGCTGCAGTAGTGGCCGCAGGATGACGCCACACGCTTACTGGTCTCCATGAGTTGTGTTGCTAATAATAACTTACTGATGCTACATTCAGACTGGTGGTTCTTTCAGTGCTCCTGGATGAAGATGCATATTTTTTAATGAAAGAAATCCACTTGGGGGAGGGGGGGGGGATGCAGGTTTTGGTGAGAACCCTTCCAAGGCGGTCGTGCGGATCTGGCGGAAGGCAACTTTCTGGTCACAAATCCCAGCCTGTTTGAAAAGTCCTCGGTAAACAGCACCATGAAGTGCAGGAAATTTCCATACAGTTTTTTTTTGTTTTACCTGGAAGTTTCCCCCCCCAATGTATTCCTCCAGGAGCACGGCCCTGGTGCACGTCAGAATACTGAATGTCTTGTATTCTATTCTATTTTGCATTTAAAAAATACATATTTTGCTTTTGTTGTGAGACTGCTATGATTTATCGCCTTGTAGAATCTGCAAGAAGGAAACACATTTATTTCAGTTATTTTGCTTTGCCAAGTAGTCTTTAAAAGGTCATATTCCCTCTGGAATTTTCATATATATATATATAGTAGTCGTGTGTCCTATTTGGAAGAAACCAAAGCAGGATTATTAAACTCATTGTATGTAAGCTGACAGAATCTCACCTAACTAAATATGTGATGCTGTTTTGACTAACAGTCCACTCCCCAAGTAGCACAATAACCGCTGATTTGGTTCATGGGGTGAGCAGAGGATGTGGGTTAGCAGTGATCAGCACAAAGGGTTCAGTCCTTCTGGCTGCCATTTGGGCTGTGTTATAACATGAAACGGGAAGTCAGCGTCGCAGAGGGCAGCCGAACGCAAAAGGAACACATTAAACTCCTCGTTAATTACATTTCTATGCATCTTTCTCTTTGTTGTGGTAATTGACAGAAGATCGCAAATCTCTGCGCCATTAAAAAATGCAATAAAACGAGAGTGCATGACTGAAAAATGCATAAGTAAACTTTCCCTGTGTTCCAGCGGAATAAAGGCAAAACCACTTAATTACCTGAACATGACTCCATCTCATGCCAAGGCAAACAAAAGCAGTTCTTAGAAGGGCGGTCTGCCCTCTAGAGGCGGTATGTGCTTTATGTGGAATTCAGGGGGGGGGACTTAGGATGTGAATAAAATGTATAATCCTGCTAATTTTGGAGCTGTGCAAATAATGACTGTGCAGCAGAGATGGAAAGGGAGAGCAGGGTATCCTTACCTACCTGGTTGCGCGTTTTGTGGGACTTCTGTAGCCACACGCGCCACTGGTCATACAGCTTGATGCTCATGCCGCTGCAGCCGTAGGCGTGCTTGCGCACCCAACCGAAGAACTGCTTCAGCTCCCGCCGCAGCGTGGAATTCTGCTCCCCGGACTTGGGGTCGCATGACCCGCTCAGCAACCGCTCTGCCAAGGCAACGGGGGGATATCAGCGAGCGCTGAACAGCGCTGAACATCCAGACCAAGGTTTCGTTTCAGCCAAACAGTTGAGCACAAAGAGTCACGGTCAACTCAACTGGTTGGCTGAAAGAAAACCTTGGTCTGGATTTGGATTTGCACTTTCTGGAATCTCCAGTCGAACACTTGAAACTCTGAAGACAGAATTTAACAGTTCTGATGTTCTGTACGGCTTCACTGTCTTAAGAACATTCAATAAGAGCAGCATTTAGAGTCAAAATATATATTAATTTATATAACATAAATTAACGCTGGCTGAGCTGAAGCTCATGACAGACATTTCCTCTTCTTTGGAAGTAAATAGCATGTAACCCATTATCTGGTGTTATGTCTTCAGATCTGTTTCTACTTAATTTTCATGTCCTCTAGTGATATTCTGAACCTGAATGTAGTTGGCTGGCTGCATTTAACCATATCTATCTTTGAAGATTTGGAGGGGGGAAAAAAAAGCCAATCAAGCACCCCCACAGCCTTCTGCCATGTCTTCCTAAATTCTTTGAATCTGTTCCTGTAAGATTCCAATCACGTTTTTGTTTTCTTGTTTCGCCGGGGTCACATGCGGTTTATATTTCCTACGTACAGCGTGGTGCAGCTTGGACAGCATTTAAAATGTACTTCCAATGTCTGTCATAACATTTGGCCCCGTCTTGAAGAACACAGATAAGTATTTAGCTGTCACTCAAAAGGCACATGCGGAATCCATTTGCGGGGGAAAAAACCTTCAGGACGGAAGCATCGCTATAAATAAACAGCACAATTTAATGCCCATTTTTCATTACTGCATGACCACCTGTGCTGCGAGTCGTGCGGGGGCCCCTCTGTGCCCAAACACAGCCGAATGAGGACTCCCCTTTACATTTTCCCACCCCGTTACCCACCTAGCTAGAGGCGCCAGATGTGTCACTGCGTGTTTGTGTGGCCATATCTGATGAACCGAGACGTTTCTCGTCCGTAGGGCAGCCGTAAACAAAGCAGCATGAAGGAAACTTTACTGTCATTAGCATTTTATCCATATACTTAAACAAGAATAAATGAAATCCATAGCGTGCAAACTTCCAAAACTAAATCCATGTACCACTTCTGACCGAACAAACCCTTGTAGCAAATAGGAGTAGCACAATCTACTCCACTGTCCATGATAGCAGTTCATTATTTTAAATGGAAAATGACAATGTTGTACTTAGGAGACATTTTTATTTGAAACAAAATCACTTGTGGCTCCATTGTTGTTTTGTTTACAATTATTTAAATCCATAAACTATGTTAAGTTAAGTTTGTGTTGGATACCGAAACACAAAAAAAATATTCAATTTTCTTTGATTCAGCTATGACTCGTATGGTAAGACATTATGCAAAAGTAGTTACAGGTGACCTCAGAAAGATTGTTTTGTGGGATAAACCCCAACCTATAAACATGAAATAAACCATTCAAAGTGCATCGGCAGCACGACACTGACCTTGTGTTTTCATGCAGCTCTGTGGACGTCACCGTGCCGAGTTTCTCGGATAACGAGCCGGCATTAAGGCCAAATGAAATAATCCAGACAGCATGGCTACGATAGCAGACCGGTTGATTTTCCATTGCGACTTAGACACAGCTGTTCCCAATGCCCTCCACATCCACCAGGATGCCCCATAGCTAGCGGTTTGCGCTATCGACCGCGGATGGCCCTGTCGCTTCACGCCACGCACCTCCCTGACAATAGGAGTTCACCTTTCTTAGGCGTCGAGAATCGCCGGCTGACTCTAGAAAAAAAAAGCTCTGCTAATTTTGCCATGACCTATTTCCCATTAAAAGTGCTCAAAGTCAGCCACGATCACATCAAACACTGAAAGCACGACTGGGAGAAACTCAAGTTCGGGGTGACAGCCCTTGTTAGCCAACTCCCCAGGGGCTTCCAGAGCATCACAACCTTCCTCAGGAACTCACAGATGCTCAGGAACGCACAGATAGTCCATGTTTTTGCTCCCTCCCACAAATTACTCCTATTATTAAAATTATTATTCATTACAATGTAATGGAAAAATGTTAACTGTCTGTGGGTCCCTGAGGATCAGACTAAGAAATAATGACCTACTGTAATGTCACAACGTAACCTCGGCCTGTTCCACTCACCGCTGTTGGGTGTAGAGGCTGCCGTTGGGTTGCTCCACTCACTCCAAATGCCAGCTTTCCTAGAGCCATAGATGCCCACGGGGTTGCATCGTACCTGGACAAAGTAAACCGTGCCGGCCCTCAGACCCGCCAGCCTGCAGGACGTCTGATTCCCAACGTCATCCACGACCTGACAGAAGACAAAACGCTGACAGTGTGCTGGGGAGCCCCGCAACCAGAAGCACGCCCCATTAATTGTTCACACCAACATATACGCTCTGTCCCATTAAGCACTCAATTCATAAGCGTGCAATCAAAGCCACATTTCACTTTTGCACGTTCAGCAGGCCATCTTGCTCTGGACTGTGTCAGACAAGAAAAGACTTATTGACTTTATTGGGAGGACAAAACATTACTGCTCTTTAAGGGGTCGTAATTCACTCCATGATATTAAAAATAAAAGCCGTGTTGAGGAGATTTTTATGTCTTTAATTAGTTTTCTTAATTGCAGCAGACAGCTTATGGGTTACAGAAGTGGAGACTTAACTTTCCAATCAACTGAGGAATGTCATACTCCTTTTCACTTCTTTTTATCTCATATAGCTGCCCGACTCGCACCCGTCATTGCGAATCCGAGTCTTGAGCCTTAATAACAGCTCCCGTGCCGAGTCCGGAGCCGTACCTTCCAGTCCGCACTGTCCTCTAGCCGGTAGCGGATCTGGTACTTGGCTTGAAAGAGGAAGTCTTTGAGGGCAGGAGGTGTCCCCCAACGTACACTGAGCTGGTCTTCCAGCTCCCCAACACGGCTCACCAGGATGTCAGCAGGGGGGTCTGTTGTCACTTGGGAGGAGAAGGATGCAGAAGTTTAGGAGACACATCAGACCAGGGGTGAGAAACGACGTATAACAAAGCATATAGCCACTAATTCTCTCTATGTCAAATACACAATCCATGACATCATATCTGTGGAATGCACAAAGAAAATAAGCATATAATTTTTACCATATCCTTATAAAGTCCAATATAAAAGAAAACTATGGGGAGTTGGTGGAGACAAGGAATACATTTTTTCCACAGCGATCAAAGATAGTGGATTCAGAGAGTTTGGTCTTTGTTCAGTATCTTTATCTCCTGCACCAAAACATTTAACAGAGAAAACCTCGTTTTGACCTGTGCAATCACTGTCTAAGTGAACCTGAGTGCTTTTTCTGAGTACCACAGGCAAAATCCCCGCATAAATCATAATTATAAATGCTGTGCTCTTGTCCTCGGTTCAAAGTCATCCACTGGTTCCCTTTTGTTCACCATGCCGACCCAGATGGAGACACTGCCCTCAGCCCCCTGGTCGATTCAGCCCCATTTTCCCCCTTGAATGTTTAGTTCACATATTCCTCCAAATGCCACCACCCCCCTCCGCTGTGCCCCTTTGTGCTTTTCACGATTATGAAAGAATGCACAGTTATCAAAGTAACTTCTGTTAAAGCTACCAATCCTGTGCTTAATAATATGAAATGTTTCAGGCTTCAGAATTGGAGCAACGGGTTTATCCCTCTGGAGAGAGGTAACAAGTCCAGCTGAGACCGAAAACTCTAAGATGAATATTCTGAGTAGAGCAGTGATTCCCAATCCGGTCCTCGGGGGCCCACCGACGCTCCACGTTTATGTTCCCACCCAGCTCCCTGCCAGACAGTCCACATTTTTGTTCCTACCGGAAGCTGGGAGGGAGGGAGCGAAGATGTGGACCGTCTGCAGCTCCCCGAGGAGCGGGTTGGGATACACTGCCCTAGAAGATGACATAAAGCAAGGATTCCTGTGGGCCCCACGCCACCTGCAGGACTCCCATGGGACGGGACCAAAAATTAGAAATACAATCCGGGACGGGCCTGTACAGGATTAAACTCCGCAGGAGCAAACAGCATCATTTCCACAATCGTCAGGCGTAGCAGACTCACTGGGTTTGCTCTTTGTTTGCCATCTTACTCTCTTACACCAAAATATTTAGCGTAGAGAAATCCTTGTTTTGAGCTGTGCAATCGCTGTTTACAGAAGCGTAAATGGGAGGCAGGAGACTTGCAGATAATAGGACCAGCTACATTCGGGGAAAAAGGTCCCATCTGGGCCTGAATCACCACAAAAAAAAAAACGTTTTAGCGAGCGACTGATTTCATGATGCTAACGTGACAGTTTTTTCTCTTAGCCTCTTCTCCTGTGTCAGGACGTTACTACAGGTGCCTGAAGATGATCGGCAAACCCTGCTAGGACTATATTCTGAAAAAGACTGAGAACATTCAATAAACTGAACTTCTGATACTGAAAGGCAAGTGACTACGACTCTTGCACATTATGCACACATACTGCAAACTCTCTGTATACATATTGCATTCTTGCACATAAAGTTGACTTAACTGATGCTTAATAATTGTACTATAAATTATTATAGAATTTTGTGTAGTTTATTTTAATATAGTTTATATTTATACTTAAATTATTTCTATGTACATACATAATTACATATTTAATTATATCATTATCACCATTACTACTACTGTTATAATTAATTATCATATAATTATCATATACCCAAATACTAATCTAGTGTTTTACATTTCTGTATATGCCTAGCTAAATGCTGAACGTTCTTTGTAATGTCCTTTTTCGTAATATCTTACGGCAGATTGTTTGGAAACATACTGGGTCGATAAAAAGATGATTCTGATTCTGATTCTGAAAAATTCTAAGAATACTCAGCTATTCTTCCAACAGCAACAGTTGTTGGAAATTTGCATTTTATCAAATCAACTTATTTCATTGAAATACGTGCATTCTCGATATATTTAAAGCACATCATCAGCTATTTTGCGGTTTATTTTTCCATTAAAATGTCAGATACGGCACCAGCTAGATTTGTTGTATTGATCTACCTTTTGATTTTTAATTTAATTTGATTGATTTTCTTACAGAGTATCATGTACCTTATTTACATACTTAATTTGCATAGTTTACTTCTGAAAACTATTTTGTTAAATTAAAACGATGCATAGCTAATGGGACAGGAGGAATGGAAAAATGAATTAATGGGATGTAGTTTTAGAAATCACATCTATGGAACGGGAGACAATAAGGCAGGATAGGACTAGATTGGTTTCTTTTTTTATTTTTACAGTACAGCATGAGATAGGGAAAAATTTTGATGGGACAAGACGGGACAGGACTGAGAATCCTCTCACGTATCATTCTACAGTGCCCACTTGTGTTTTTCTGTTTAGGGAGCTGTTGCTAACATCCTGCTTTCACTGCACACTGCACACACTGATGCATTGACTGGCTTTATCAGAAAGCCTCTGGGGTAGGCAATCAAGAAAGCATTCCAGAGGTTATTGTTTCTGTTACTAAGGGGGCGAAGATGATGTGAGGGTGTGTCACTCATCTGGCATCCCACCTTGCTCCTTCACCATCCCCCCCCCCCCCCATTCCGTCCGCCGGCCTGCAGCCTCTTAACTGGGGCGTGGCTCAAGGAGGCCAAGTCTCAACACAAAGGTCACCTTTAATAGCCTTCTTTTCATCTCCGTTCCCAAGGACACTCCCAAGGTTTCTGTGATCCCTGCCTCATCTCAGCCCTAATGAACGCGCACGATCCCAGTATTACACCACATGCGCATTTACATTTCACACAAGAATCAGACGCTTTTGTCCGAAGCGACTTACCAGAGAGGCGACTAGCACGTTATAAACGTATATGCGGTCAAGGAGTCGACTAGGCATAAGTGCAGCTAGACTGAGCTTCCAGTGAACGTCCAGGTACGAGTGTAAGCAGGATAAGAGCAGGAGCTACTCAGCAACATCTAACAAAGCAGGAACCTAATAAGACTGTTCAAGGGCCAGAAGTGCAACATTAAACATTCAGGGAACAGAGAGAGACATCAGGCTAAAAGAGGAATTCATGGAACAGATGGGTCTTGAAGTGTTTCTTGTAGGTACTCAGTTATTTTGATCAGTTTTACTTTTTTGTTTTCTTTTAACTTTTTCTGATAACTCATAAGAATATATTGTTTTTTTTGAAGGCGTTTAACAGGTTATCCAAATATACAGGGTAGAAAAGTAAAATGGTCCTTTTTTTTCTGAACGCTTTCATTGAGGAATGAAACAATGGCAATATTAAATTTGGGAATTCAAATTTCCAGCCATAATGGTGTTTTATAAATCTAAAAAAGATAACATTAAATGGAGCGGGAAGCACAAGTTTCAAAGTGTGAACGCGTAATCCTTACACAAACATCATGCACATATCCTTCCTTCCTGTAAGCATACTTTTGATCCACCCTGTATGTTCAACATATCACTGAGACTTCTATGGTATTTTTACTTCAATCGGGAAAGTTAACATTTTCACAGCGCCGGGCTCTCTGGAGGGAACGTGAAGGTCTGATTTCACATGAATGCATGACTGCGGTCTGCGAGAGCCTGCCCGCTTTGTAATGCACCGCGGCAGATATGTCCGTTTGTTACGGCTCCACACCCCCTCCCGTCGTGCTTGTCACACGGTGCCTTTGTGCCGCAGGCTCCCTCTAACAAACAGGAGCTACTGGGCCAGTATGCACACACTTACCTACATCTAGGATATCTAAGGTGATGACGTCAGAGACGGCAGCTCCAAGCTGGTTCGACGCCTCCACCCAGATCTCGTAGGGTGTGAAAAGGGCCAAGTCACGCGGGATGTAGCAAGTATATGGATGCCCGATGTTATAATCCTCGCACTCCCTTTCTCGGCCATACCACCTGAGTGATACAAAACCAAACATTACTGTCAAACTTATCTACAAATGAGTACTCAACTGCTCAAGTGAGTACTCAACTGCTCAAACGAGTACTCAACTGCTCAAACGAGTACTCTGCTATTATTATCCTGCAAAGTGTTACCTATCAGCCCTTGTATTAAAGCCACTGTAAATGAATAATACAAAAGCCATTTCTAAAATAGTTTACACAATGATTTATATTCATAAATGAAAGATTATGAATTCTCTATTGTTGTTGACAGGAAATTATGGTTGAGGGACTAGACAGAAAGACCAAGCTCTGATTCAGGTAGATCTTGAAGGGGTTTTTGGAGTTGTACCTCAACTTGTACTTAAGGGTGTATTTGGTCCGTATGAAGGTCTCTCCTTGCCCCCCAGGCGTCCACCTGCACGTGAGGTCCTTAGTGTTCCTGGACCAGCATGTCAGGTTCACTGGTTTCTCAGGAGGCACTGAGGAGAAACAGATCCAGATTTCATTAAGCTGGCATTTCGTATTGCTGAGAGAAAGCCAACGCGTCATGCCAACTCACCGAACAGGACCACATAACCACTCCAGAAACCTATGATCTAATGAAGCAACCTGAAACCTCAGGCTCTTAAGCTACCAAGGAGATTTTCTGCAACACCTGTCATTAACATTCCTAAAGGGTTTACTCCAAGATCCTATGACTTAAACTCAGATAACAAACACAGCGGTCCTTATAAACCATGCCACTAGCTGAGGATTTAATCCACGGCTCTGGCCTTAGCAGGCCTGGTTACATTAGTGTGAATGGAGGATGAAGCCGTCTGGCCCCCGTCCTTCTGTACGCAAAGCTGGTATGTTTCATATCATTGTCACTCATGCAAGGTTCAGCTGCACCTGCAGCATTTTTGCTCTCACAAAAGGTGACATCGATCACATGCCGCATATTATACACCAAATTCTAAAGTGCGTATCCAAGCCTAAGTTTCAGCGAGGACCTCTTTAAAGACTGAATCCTATTGATCCATCATGTTCCATTCATATAAATTAATGCACATTCTAGTAGGAGCCACAAAGGACTCAGATTCAGATTCAGATCCTGAATCAGATTCAGATCCTATATCTGAAAATAGGGAACACTAATTGGAGTCGGAAACGTGGGCGCTGCAGCGTGAACAAATAGTTCTTATGTAATCGATTTGCCAATGAGGGAAACTTTTCCAGGCGATGATCATGTTTACGTGAATGTGAAGGTCCATTTGGGACGGCCTTTCTCCGCCATAATACCACGGCCCACTAACGCACCGCGGCTTGAGAAATCTTGCTCCAGAGAGTCACATCTTCCAGCCGATTACCCTGCCCGGGGTGCCTGGAGTCTCTCCCAGGCAGGAGAGGGCACAGGGCAGGGGTACAGAGTGGGCGGGACGCCAATGCATTGCAGGACCAGACACAATCATACATGACAGGCAACTTACAGGCACCAATTATCCCCACCGCACGTTTTTGGGCAAGCAGGGGGGAAATACACAAAATACAGGGAGAATATGCAAACCGCATACACACACACACACACACACACACACACACTGCAGGATTGGAACCTCAATCCCTGGAAGCATGAGGCAAAAACACTTCCCAGCCTGCCACCCAAGAATGGGATGTAAACAATGTATTTCCAGACCATTAGCACAGCCTGCCTGTTGTATCAAATTAAGTGCTACATCGCAATGCTTCAGTTGGAACTCAGGGCAAAGACGACATGAAACGACAGCAACTTCCGTCCCGACCCCAGACTTACTGCCGACGTAGAGGCAGGAGCCCGCCAGCACGTGACCCCCGCTGTTGTGACACACCAGGTTGTCACCCGACTGTTGCCGGGAGCCGTTGAGTCGGTCGAGGGTGACGGTGAGCGCGGAGGCGCTTAGCAGGTGGTAGGAGCTGCTGGGCAGACGCCTCCCGTTAAGCGTCCAGAACAGGGTGCTGGCGTGGAGCCCCAGCTCGGGGCTGATGGAGCAAGTCGCCGTCAGGCCGGAACCGACCCGCAGCGCCGGATCCTGGGGGGAGACGGCCGCCACCTCTGGGAGACGGGTAGATAAGCCAGGGGGATTTATAACCCGCGGTAATGATGGGAGATTTACGGCTCCTATGCTGAGACTGTCGGGAGAGATCACTCGGAGAGGTTGCGCGCGGTTCTTCGTCAGACCCATAAACGCTTTACCATACCGTGATCTCTAGCTGCCCTCGTCCAGCTCGACATTAACGCCGGCGTGAAATGCGCCGGGGACGCCGTTGTTGTCAGGGGTTTATCACGTTGGGGAGACTTAAGGGTTAACGTGAGAAAGTTTATTAAGTTTGTTCTTGGTGGGTGGGTGGAAAAGCTATCTAGCATATGTGCCAAAATGCTGAATTTGCTTCAGCTAGCTACATTCATTTACTGTTGGCGTTCACGCATGGTAACTATACACTCCAAAAATGAAATATGAACACAAAGGAAATTAAACGCTTTCACATAAAACAACAAATGAGTGGTGGTTTAGATTCCAAAGCTTATGAGAGATTAGAATGATGTATTTCAGCTATTACCGAATATAACCTCCATGAACCGTTTTAAACATCGAGACAATCATGGCCTAAATAGATGCAGAGGTAAGAAATCCTTCAAGGTCTAAATACCCCGAGCAAATTATTGCCGCAAACAGTAAATAAAAGGCTTAACCGATTGCTTATAAAAATTACCAACTTTAAAAAATGAACAGTGATAAATACTGATTATTCCGCAGGTCTAGAGCTTCACGTGTTTGCAAGATTCATCAAACATGCAAGAATTCAGTTCAATAAAATAGGATGCATAGGATTTTAAAAGCACAACATTAGCTTTGGGGAATTTTAATAAGACTTTAATATTTCCTCAAAATGATTTGAAAATTAAAGGACTTTTTTCAAATATTAAAATCTAATGCAAAAATAAGACATGATTATTCAAATAGTGTAAGATTATGCAAACTATTTAAACATCACTTTCACCATAATATGACTTTTGCCTTTGAATATAGAAAAGTTCAACAACTGAAATATTATGATTTGGATTTTCAGTGCGATCGAGAGTATTAAAAACATACATTTTTATTTCTAAAAAAGAGCCTTGGCCTGATTTATTCACAAATACAAAAGGGCATATTTAATGAATGCAGTTAATGCTTATATGTTACTCAATTTAAAATATCAAAGAAATTAGAACCTTAAAACGAAAAGAACTATTCTGAGTAACAGTAACTAAAAAGTGTTTTAATTACAAAAGGCAGTAGTGTAAGTAGTTATAAATTGCACAACTTACGCATAGCAACTGTCTTTTTGATAATGTTTGATTTACAATAAAGAATCCAATAAGATAACAAGAAAACGTACCATGCAAAAAGTGGCTACAATGTTAAAGTTACGTGGTAAAATGACTGTATGTCAATATCATTGATTTTTTGCATTAATTTCTTTCAGCATACACATAAAATTAATTTAATCATTTATTACCGTTGGTCTGAAATATTGACTAATTATACTGAAAAAATGTATAATTGGTTTAGATTTTTCTCAAGTGTCATCATGTTATTATTAATATCGCATTATAGATGTTACGATGTAACAGTAAAAATCGCGGCTTTTATGTCATGGCAAATATTCTACCACCATTTATAGTGAGAATTTTATTTTGTAGTTTATTGATATGTTGTTTCACCTGCAACATTTAATTATATTACACGTTTTCTATTTACTATTTAATACACAACAATAAATAACAAGTAAGCATATCAGCATTGTGTTTTTATATTTGGCATCAGCAATAAAAATGATGCATAACCTCGACCATCTTGAGTCATAATAAATGTTAAAATAGCAGAGTTTAGTTTGTGGACGCCTGCTGTTGTTTTATATTTACATATTCCTAACTAAACTTAGTATTGCGAAGATACTTAACTGTCAACACATACAGGCGTTACACATAGCTGGGATGAAGTATATCATATCGTCATGCTAGCATAATTTCCATATGATCACCGTTGGATTCTTCGGGGAGATGTACGAATGTGTCTTTTTGTGGGAAATCGACATTTCCTCCTGCTATAGTTGACTAAAATTATATATCCTGACAATGCGAAGACAGCAATCGGCAGTGAGCTACGGCTGTCCTGGGTTTTATGTTCTGTACTTACGTGTCGAAGAAGATAGCACACGAGGAACAAACAGGACGAGAAACAGTAAGGTGATCATATTTCAAGTACTTTGTGACTTTTTTCTCGTTTGCTCCTTTGCAGTTTCTTTCCTGTTCCCTTCACACACGTTTGCAAGACAAAAAAGGCACTAATCCGCCGCTCCGGGCACTTGGTACAGTTGCTCGTCTGATTGTGAGTCGTTCGGCAACTTCACAGCGGTTTTATTGCGCTCCGTATCCCCTCCGGCCGTCCGTGCCCCGCTAACGTAATAGAAAGTTTGCGATACCTAGCGTTTCCCTGCAGTTTAGGAATGGTTTGCTTTGGTGCACGCCTCAACAGCTAAAACATACAAGTTGATACTTTTCAAGCCCCTCCCAAGCCTTCCCACACAGTAACTAGTCATTTTTCCTTCTTTTCATTTAGTAAATTCCTTGTTCCTCCCTTTCCCCTGACTGGGCTGATTTTTAGAATAATTGACTTGTGCATTTTTCCCGTATCCGGTAATATTTTCGGTGCAGGCTGGTGGGTGCGTGAGTCACTGGATTTCGCGAAATCCGCGGTACGAAGGACTCTGACAGCCACAGAGAAAGATCTTTCATGCTGAACGACGTTGCGTAATTCCTCTTTCATTGTGGTTTTAATGAAGAAACCTTTACCCTAGGGTAACGAGGAGGTAGTCGGGAACGAGCTTTTATCGTGGCGCTATATACGTTATAAAAACAAGGTAGAAATGTTATATCCTGTGTTAAAACACCCTGGGCTACAATAACATACATACTCAGAATCACAGTATTCGATTCTTTTGTAATTGTAGATGCTTAATTCAGACGTTGCGATAATTTGTTTTTCATTATTAGGTCAGAGTGTTATAAATTTGGCGTAATCTAAAACCAATTTTAAACAGCACAGTCAATCCTGTAAGTATATACAATGTAATGCAAAAAAATTAAAAAAATCTACCTTCACGTGAACCTGCCAAGGATAAGTGGTTGGTAGATGAGATGGGAGAATCTACCAAATATTATTTTGGCTTAGTCATGTTTTTTGGGGGGGAAAAAACTATTCATTTTTGATGACTCAGTTGCAGGTATAAGCTACCTTTGCATGACATGAGAAGGGATACCTAAGTAAATCTCTTAACCGGTGTTTTAGGCTATTCTGTTCGCTTAGAAACTTGGGGGGGGCGAAAAGCATCCGGCCAGGATCACAATCAGGAGTGACTAATGTTTGACTAACACAAGTGAGCCCCTCCCACTAGTAGCTGGGCCAGTGACTCATTTCGGTGTCTAGTCTAAGTGTGAATGATGGACATATTTATGTAACGGAAAATAGGTTCCTTCAGTCCCTAAGATCACAGTAGTCTGCTTTGTTACGCCACAGAGTGTATTGTTATACGCAGGACGCCTAGCCACTCGGCCCGCGCTAAGCGGGAAAGCGGATGAATGGGAGGCCTGTGTGTAACACTTACTGGCCGGATCCGAGCTCTCGAGTCTTTTGTAGCCTGACTAGGAATACGCCGCTCTTCCGATCACCCAGATGACATCATAACGTCCTGGCGACCCTTGACTCAGTTTCAGTGCCCTCTTTGCCGTTTCATTTGACCAAAATCTATATATATAGCTCGTTATATTAACGAGACTGGCCTGAACCTCGGTCAAAGGTGTGTCAGCTATATAGAAAATCCTTTGCTCTAGTGGATTGCATCGTTGGCTTTCGTCTGCATCTAGTACATTCCTGGACGCGTGGTACCATGAGTTTTGTTCGCGGCCGCTCTTTTACTTGGATAGAACCCCAAGTTCAATTCATATCCCAGCTGAAGTGGTGCAGCGCATTTATGCAAGGTTGTGGATGGATTGTGCATCTTCATCCATTCAGCTTCCATGACCACCCATCTCCTACAGGTTTGTGATTGCTGTACATTCAGGGAAATGTAATAATTTTTTTTGCAACCGAATGAAGGGTGAGAAATACGTCTTATTCTTTATATCCCGTGTTTTGCATTTAGTAGCTATACGAAGGAAAACACTGTGGAAATAGTCCCCAGTGAGGCTTTTACAAACGGAAAAGCCTCCTTCAGGGTGATTCTAACCATTCCTTAACGGACAATTTCAGACCCTTCAGATGTTCAGAGGTTCTGTTCAAAACACAAATGTTTAGTTACATTTAGGTCCTGAAATTAAGATGGCTCGCCCAGTGTTGATTTTATAATCAGCCAACCATTTCACGGCTGATTCTGATGTATGTTTGGAATCACTGTCTTGCTGGAGAGTCTGTATGCGGACATATGCTTGCCTTTTGGCGAAGGCAGAAAGGTGTTCCATCAAAGTGTTGCGGTTCTTTCTGGAGTTTTATGATCCAGTCTTAACAAAGGCCCAACTGTAGCAGGGGAATCAATCCCAAAACAACACGGACATGTTCCCTATATTTTACAGTGGGCATTAAATCTGCGTCTTTCTGGCGCCAAGCAAAGCACTAGTGTACATGTTTGAAGCAGCTAGTTGGTCTCCTCAGAATGTATCATTTAATTGTCACTAGTTTATCTCAGAAGATATGTGAATTCAGTTCACATTGTTAGCAGATTTCTATCCAAAAAGAGCTTTTTATTTTCATAAAGTCCATCTCTGTGGATTTTTTTTTTTTAAGTTGATAAAGTACAAAATTATTCTGCAGATTTCCAACTGTTGCCCATGATCACATGGTTCTTGGATCACCTGTCTGAAAGCAGCAGGGGGTCTCGCCCCCTCTACCTAGGCGGGTCGCTACTGTTCCGGTGGCCTGAAAAATCGTCTCTAATTGAAAACAGTCAAAGGCTGCATTTAGCATTTTATCAATTAATTTTTTTTTTTAGCTATATCCTGCAGAAGTCAGTGACCTTTTTCTCTGGTCCCCATAGAGTTCTCCACTTCCTAAGATGCTGAGGCTAATGGGCTTTGGTAATGGTTCTTGGAGGCAAATATGGAATTCCTTAACTTTCCAGACTTTGCGTGATTCACTGTGTATATGTTGGTTACGGGATATCAGGAGACGGGATAGTTCCAATGCAGGTGTTTCCCAGACAAGAAAATCAAGCCATAGAAATTCTTACCAGAAGCATGTATCCAATTATATAATTTTCCATTTTTAAAAGAAAATACAGCCCACTACCTTTTATGTTTGTTTTATATATTTCTTTTGTTGACCTTTCTCAATGGATCAATAAAACACAAAGAGCATTCTGCATAAACAAGCGTGTGAGCAGAAGGTTATTTTTTTTTTATCTCGAAGGTTTGTCTCCGCACATGTATTTAAGATGCGGATCACAGGGAGTGGAAACATGTGCAGTCGAACCGCTTTCTAAATAAACACAATTTTAGCTTTGATATTAGTAAAGAAAACAACACAGACACACAGACACACACACACCTTTTTTTTTTTTAACCAAGATTGGATGTCGTCCCCAGTCTCCCTCGCTTTAAGTTATGCAGTTATATATCACAATTCAGTTACAATTAGTTTAAACACAGTGCTCTTCCCAGTTTGGATGTCGCAATGAATAACGAAGGGTCGATTACAAAAAGATTTGAAATAATGAAGTCGAATAAGGAATTCATTGCAATGAAATATATGGAATTATACATCCCCAGAAAAAATACAAACTCACAAAACAACATGATGCAAAGGAGAATCATACTATTGGAATCTACTGATTTTCCCTGTGACATTCAGAACAGCAACATTTGTTTTGTAATCAGTCTTATTTAAAAATATGCACGTCTTCCCTGAACTTTCAGTTCAAGCCAGTTAGTCTTTCTTCCATGAAGATGACGCCACACACGCAAGGTGAATTCTGAGAAGTTTTTTTTTTTTTTTTTAACCACTCATTATGGGTTAGCTAGGTTTTGGCTTTTCCCTAGAGCGGTGTATTCCCAATCCAGACCTCAGGGACCCCCAGACAGTCCCTATTTTTGCTCCTACCTGGAGCTGGGAGGAAGCAAAAAAACGTGGACCAAATTTGGGTGCCCCAACGACCGGTTTGAGAAACACTGTTCTAGACAAAGAATGAGATGGGTCAAAGGGTGTGTTACTAAAAGTTACACAGGGATCATTAGAAAACACAGACATTAGTGCATTGTTTGTTTAGTCATGTTCATTCGCCTGCTTGCCATTCACATTTTCTGAAAATTTTGAATATTTTTAAAATAATGTACATTCAGATATACGTGTATATATGTATGTGTGTCATATATATATATATATATATATATATATGACTTTTCTGCACTATCCCCTTTGATAGACCCCCAGACTCAAATAAACTGGTGGAGGCAGGTTTGCGTTTGCCAGCCTTGAGAAACGAGTGTCCGATCTCCGTCAATCTCTCCATCCCATATCTATCTGACGAAAAACCACAGAGCTGCCATTCACCTGCCAGCAACCATAACCGATGACTCGAGTCGCCCTCGTAACACGCAGTTTACTCCGCTGGCGTCAGGCCGCAGATACAGGACTCTGCAATGGAAGCGGGCGTCGCTTCGGCGAGAGTTTCGTCCCCACGGACAAAGCTGCACTTCGCTCGCCACATTCATTTTGGACCCATCGAATCTCCACTACTAATTGTGTGTATATTGTGTGTATATGTATATGTTTATGTGCCATTCTATGTATCTGTGCCTTAACATGTTTGACATGTTAGAGGCCAGTAATGTACTTGTGTTTGTATTGGAACAGACCGTGAAGACAAATACCCTTATAGGACAATAAAGGCTATTTATCTATCGACCCCTCCTGCCCCCTCCGAAGATTTTTAAATGTCGCCACTGCATTCCACTCTGAAATCACCCTGAATCTGTTTCTTAGGCCGCTGGTTCCCTTAAAGCACGCAGTGAATTTCGGACGGCTCCTGGTTTGACTGAGCATTTTTTAAAGTGATGTGCCATTTTTTATGCTAATCTAGATTCAAATTATTTTCATTGAAATTTCCCTACGTCCTGCTAAGGCTATAGATAGAGATTATTATTAACCACTCCTAGCCGATTTATCATAGCTGCTGATCAGGCCGCACTGAGCTTAGGGCCTGTCGCTGGATGCAGGGGCAGGGATGTCCCCTGGGGAGGGGGGTCCTTATTGATGAATAGAGAGGGGGGCTGAGTCTTTACTAGGGGGGGGGGCTGATGGCAAACTAAACTATACAACTATACTGTATAAAACGTTAATCGTTACCTAAGCCAATAAATACACTTTTTTTGGGGGGGAAGGGGGGGGTGGAGCTAAAAAACATTTTAGGGAGGCTAACCCCCCTAAATTAGGCTTAATGACGCACCTGGTTATCCATATTTTATTTCCACAAATCGCAGCACATTATTAATGACTTCTAAACAGTGTCTGTGCTGAATCGTGAATTAAAGTACAAAATAGTTTGCGTCAGGCTTTCTCCTTTTTGAGCCATTGCCAGTTGTTATTCCGTGCAATGACTTGACAAAATACAAAATGCGAATTATACGTCTGTCATATGCATAGAAATATGTCTGTAAGTAAATGACAGATTGCGTGGAATTTCGTCGTCTCTTGTGCTTGCTAATTAATATTTAATAGCTGTAGCAAGCCAAATAGAACGATTGTTCTATAGTATTAGTAGCACAATGTATAGAGAGAAGTGAGAGGTAGAGAGAGGGGTAGGGGGCACTCACGAGTTGAGATGTGAGGAGTGCCGACGTCACGGGCTTACTGCTCAAGACAGGCTCTGTAACCTGCATGTAAGGGCAGTTATCGACGATTTTTCTCACATAGGGCACCATCTGCATTCATTGCTGGTCCGAACACCTGGGTGCTGGATACAGCTCCGAGATGTTTTATGTCGGCGTCAGGGTGTGCGCCGCTCCAGCCCTCTTTTCTCTGCTTCTTCTGGGCTTCGCAGTCGCCTCTTCTGATGTGTTCGATACACATCAAGGCGACATCGGTTACTGCAAAAAGCGATGCCAGATGGCCGCAAAAAACAAAAACACCGCTAAAGTAAGTGGCACTGGAAATCGTTGCGCGATTATAAACGATTTGTGCGACATGACGTCCATATTACAATAACACGACTGACTCGATGTTTTAAAATGTGCCGTCGAGCATGTGATGATGATAATTAGATATCATTTGGCGTCTCTGCACCAAAACGTTTGTGGGGAATTATCTAATTAAGTATGCAAGGTTTAAAATAATACACGTCTAATGAAGCCTTCAAGGAAAGATTGCAATAACCTATGCAAGGAAGCAACATTTCCGTGCCTTGTGCAGTTTATTTCTTAAATCTATGATTATTAGTTGGTACTTCGCAGTTAACATATTTTACCTCATCTGCATGTTGTTTACGTTTCGTCTTTTTGTGTGCAGTGTTAGTGACGTATTTATTCTATGCTCATTATAATAAGTAGCCTAAAATGGCATTTTGACATGCCCCCTTTTTGCTCAACACGAACTGCTTACGTGTTATTCATATTTGTTTGTAATTTTTATAGTTTATTTGTTTATTTATTTAGTTTAATTGTCGGTCTGAATGAATCAATGAATGTTACGTTGTCAGACTCTTCAGTCCCTAATCTAGAATAGATTATAATGAGGAGGAACAATGTAACACTGATGACTAATCAATGTACGCCTCACATTCAGCCCTGTTAATTGTTTGGACATTTTACTTTTCCTTGCACTTGTCTGGCTTCTGTCAGTCACCCTTTCATAATGAACGGTAATGAAAATAATAGGTCGCAGAATAAAGCACCAGACCTGAGTTTAAATGTGCCGTATGCGAAAAGTGCCTCTGAATTTGTATTTGTGATCTACAAAGCGTTAAAAAAAAACACCTAAGCTATCAGTTGCCAAAATGTAAATGGAAAGGTTTTAAAAGTCGGCCCTCGAAGTCTGGAGATGGTTCTCAAATATAGGCCTACTGCAAAATACAAGTCAGAAAGTTAGGTGTGTGAAATGAATGGATGAGGAACATCCATTGATTTAATGACTTCCAGGCTGCACAGAAGCGATTTAAAGCAACGCTTAGATTAGCGCTTTCACGGTAAAACGTGCCCGAACAGATGTTCGCTGTTTACTCGCGTATAACTATAATTTCCAGTAGCCGTAGTGTTTAAGTAAATTATACCTATTGCCAATGAACAAAAATGAAATTATATCATACGACTGCCCCGATGTTTGTGCGCGCGCACACGTGCTCGTGTATAAATATTTTATAGTAAGTAAAACAGGATGTAATTATTTCAGATCCTGCGGTTTGAAAGGGTTTTCCTACCTCCTGACACGGCTTTGATAGCCATATAACTGTGTCGTTTCTGTGATCCTTCTAATTTTGTTTACCTATACAATGAAACCGAGTTCCGTTTATTCCAGAGCCAAAGTAAAACGTGGGGTTAAAAAATAGAAAGGATAACGCATGGAAAAATGAAATTTGATGTACAAAAGAACACCAAAACTTGCTGATATTTGATATTTGCTCGATCATATTCATGCCAAGTATTTCACTTAAAAGCAAGTAATACATACTTTATTGTTTAGGCATTAAAACAAGCAAAGATATGTTATGTATTAGTATTACATAAGAAGCAGTTCACTTGCTAGAATGTTTCTCTGCCTGAAGAACTTCCTACATTGACTAATGTGCTGGTATAATTTGAAAAACATCTGCTCTCTCTTTATAAGTGATGACAAAATAACAGATTGTTTTCCGTTGAAGTGTTTAGTTTATGGCTGTTTGGGGTCTTTCAGCTGCATATTTCTCTCCGCTTGGATGCGGCGTTCTGTTTGTCCCACGCAGGATGCCGTGCTGAACGCCTGTCACCGTGGCTGCCTGCTTTTCTCAATCTGCCAGTTTGTAAACGGCAATGCGGGATTCAATGCCAGCAAGGAGGAGTGTCACGGAGGTGAGGCAGCAGGGGGCACTGGGGGGTTGGGTGGGGGGGTCATTCATTGTAGAGAGGTGACGGGTGACTCTGAGATGCTATGATTATATTATGGATGCTGAGTGTATCCATTGGCGTCAAAGGTAGCTTTTGAACTACGTTGCACATCTCTGGTCTTTCTTCACTACACCTTTGTTATTATTTATTACATTGTTTATTTTTGTTGTCTCTGTTGCTTTCACTAGTATCAACGCAGAGCTGACGTTTCACTGCAGCTTACAGCCAGACTGTGTACTTTGCAAGCGATTAATAAAACACTGGAATCCTCAAACGCTTTGTGGGTGTAAACCAGTTGGGTGCGTGTCGCGGCTGAGCGTGAAGGGGCTGTGGGGGTAACGGGACGCCACTCTGCACCTGCTGTCTCCCCAAAGCCTGCCGGGAGGCGTACGGTCGGCCGGCCGAGCTGGAGGCGTGCGACAGAGGCTGCGGAAGCCAGCGCTCGGAGGCGGAGAGCAGGAGGAGGAGGAGGGTGAGTGAGCGCCGTTCCCAGCGGCGGCTTCCAGCGGCGGCTTCCAGCGGCGTTACACGTCCTGCGTCTGTTAGCACAGGCTGCACGCATGTGTACATGTGTCCCGTGTATGTGAGCGGGGGTCTGATGTCCCCCCCCCCCCAGAGCTCGGATAGCGGTTTCTCTGCGCGCGTCGCATCAATTCACAGCATTTGCGAGGCTCTGGCCCCCATCTGTCTCTGCAGCTGAAAGCGCTGGTGCGTCGCTCCCGGCCGCGCTCCGTCGTGGACCTGCTGTCCGGCTGGTGCAGCGACGTCGTCAGCTCGGCTCGGAGCTTCATCTCCTCCAGCTGGACCCTCTACCTGCGGGTGGAAGACGGCAAAGTGGCCGAGCTCCAGGTGAGGCTTCGGGAAGTGCTCGGGCGAACGAGGAGGCGTGATGTGGAAATGAGGGAGAGAGGGGTAGTGGGGAAGAGAGAGAGAATTCCAGTCCTGAACTTCAGTGAAGGGGAAGAAAAAAAAGCACAATTGTTATTAACTGTTTCTCTGAGTGAAAGCCATTATCCCAAAAAAATCTTAATAAAACACACACACACACAGCCACGATTTAAGAAGCAGAGCCACGGATGTTGCTGTTCTGCTCTCCTGGGTGATGTAAACGTGTCAGTCACAGCGGTGGGCTGGGGTGTGTTTCATGAGAGAAGGTGAGCAGCTGCAGGGCTGTGGTCTGGGGTCTCCGGCAGAGTGCCGCCCACCTGGGGGGGGCGGGGGGTCGGGGAAAGAGAGAGTGTGAGACAGCTAAAAACATCTGTGACTGAAGTATAAATTACAAGGTTTGCAGTCGGGGGGGGGGGGGGGGAACGCGGGGGGGAGATTGTGCTGGGCGGGGCTTCACCCCCAGCCTCTTCACGGGCAACGGGAGAGCGATTAGAAGGTGGCTGAACTCGCTGAGGTGGAACCGCAGGTCACATGTTCCGTGTTTGGAGCAGAACGCAGAGCTCTGTGGCAGAACACGGAGCGGGGGTGTTTTATGGCTGGATGAACAGAACTACAGAAAAACCTTAGACACTGAACCTTAACACCGCACAGAATCCGCTTCGAGATGTGACTGGTACCATCAGCGGCCGGGTACATTTTTTTTAAGAAAGGTTAGTGCCCTTGATTCACCTGGACTAACCCTGAGTCCCGCCCTCCGCTTCCTCCCATATTTTTCTGTGTGGTGGGACACCAGCCCCAGGCCTGCATTTTTCCCATCCCTTGTAGAGGTTATTGAGCTGCTGCCTTCATCTAGCAGTGTTTACGCGTCGACCCGATCCCTCAGAAGCCCTCCACTCATCGCAATCAGGGGGAATCGAGATGCTTTCTGGTCAGAGAGGCAGTAAACAGACCCCGATGCCACAATCCCCACTGATTGGTGCAGAGATGCATTTTTCTTTTCTTTTTTTCTTAAATTCAGATGTGCCGCAGTGAGGCGAGAGCACGGAAAGGAATATCCCAGAACCCAGAAAGGCTGAGTAAGGGAAATCAGATTGTTTCTAATTTAGTTCGCATCCCTTTGACTTTTAAGGCTAATGAGGTTCCTATGGCGATTTCGCCGAATAATGCATGACAGATGCACATCCGCCCCTCTCACTGATGGCATGGTTCTTCCAGCCTGTTGCCAGCGTGTATCAATTTCAGCGCCGGGCCCTCAGATGTTCACTCTCGTAACATCTGGTTTCAATACGCCGGGCAAAAATATACCAACAATGAAACCAAAAGAGTAAAGAGTGAAAAAATTGGTGATAGGTCCTGCCCGCAAATTCCTCTCTCTTTTTTCGGGTAAACTGCTCATGCTCTGTGTATTTCATGCAGTATTTAGATATTCGTCATCCGCCTGCCCTGGTCAATTCCTGGACCGCTTGCCGTTGATGTCCCCCCCCCGCCCCCCCCCACCGTGTCGGTATTCACCACCAGGCTTTAGTGTGCTGCTGTCGGCCTTGCTGCCCCCCCACCCCACCCTGACCTGGTGATCGTGCCGTCTGCTCACTTAGGGATCGAACGCCGGGCAGGACAAAATCCTCTTTTAATGAGCTCTTCTGGGAATCCAGGCACAAAGTTGGAGTAATGAATACGAGGGTCCCGTCCAGCGTGGCGTGCGCGAGCAGGGGGAGAACGAGCAGGGGGGGTTTGCGTGGCCTCGAAGGGGGGGTGGGGTGATCACTATCCCTCACGTGTGAGTCCCTCTAGGTACGGCGCCGCTCGCCCGGCACGGTCTGCGGGGGAAGCGTTCACCGTTTAAGGGCTTGCAGAGCAGGCTGTGGTGAACGGCCCTCCTCACCCTCGTGGAAATGCTCCAGGTTTTGACGCACGACGGGATCCGATCGCCCTGCGTGAGTCTGAGGGGTGGCTGCCGTGTTCGTTCACCATGCTTGTATTTGGCACCCAGGCCCAGCCGGAGGGTGAATACCGTTTAGCCAAGCTGCAATCGCCTCGATCCGACGTGTCCCCCATCCAAAGACCCCACACAGGTGAGGGCCACCCCCCCTGCATGTCTGCAGTACAGGTGTAGGGGTGTGTGGGTTGATGTAGGGGTCTGTGAGTGGGTGTAGGGGTGTGTGAGTGGGTGCAGGGGTGGGTGTAGGGGTGTGTGAGTGGGTGTTGGGGTGTGTGTAGGGGTGTGTGAGTGGGTGTAGGTGTGTGTGGGTTGATGTAGGGGTCTGTGAGT
>JAABNY020000032.1:5059316-5077485 GCA_015164015.2 Brevimyrus niger
TAATAGTTTAAATCTGCTCAACGTCTCAATGGGGCAGAAAAATACAGTAATTTGTGACTTGTATGTTTCTCCTGTTTAAACATATTGAATCGATAGTATAATAGTCTTTAAAAAAAAAAGAAAAAATTTAAAAGCCGTTCAAAATCGATAAAGCCGCGATTTTTTATTAAGTAAATAACATTGATTTTTGTTGACTGGTTGTTTTCAATAATATGTGTTTCCTAAGATGCTAAAATAAAGATGCATTGATGTTAGTCGGTTTGTTTATTTGCAGTCTTTTATGTTTCCTTTGACATTTAGAAGCATTTTATGAGTCATTTCAAATTTAACTTAAATCTGGAATGATATATTTTCAAGTAGACTATTCTGAAGCACTGCTTTGCATAAATGTACCTGCCTCTGAGCTTGTCAGATTGATTTTCAAATTGTAGTCAATACCATATGATCACAATCCGTCAGTCCCAGCGCGGAGTAGAACGTCACGTCACTTTGCTGTGTCTAAAAACTTTCCAGAGTTGAACAGAAGCTAACTTTAGATGAGTTTATCATTCTGGTAAAGTAATTTATGTTTGTTCAAAGTTTCATCTGCATAGCCTATGTATTTATACTGTACTTCCAAAGCAGAGCTAGAGGGGAAAACTTCTATAAAAGCCAACATTTCTGAGTAATTGTCCGTCATTAACAATGATATTTTGATTTGCTCACACCTCTGGGGCAATGCAGACGTTTCGTTTTAAGGGAGAAACGGGCAACCTAAACATTTTATATTTGTTCGGCGGTTCCTTTTGCTCAACGCAAAGCGCAAATAAGGAAAGTCAGAGATCAGAGCCTCTATCACCTCTGAAGCAGTTGACGTTCAGGCCCAACGCTGATGTGACGCGATGTTTTGTCAGTCACGAGATTCGAGCTCGAGATTCCGGATACAGGCCCAGGCCATTAACCCGCTGGGCAGCGCACAGCCTCGTCGCCAGACGGATGTCACAGTGCACAAATGCGAAACGCTGTCTGTCCGCGGGAGGGGCTCACGTCTCCTGCTGTTGCTTCGGGGGAAATGCTGCAGGTGCTACCTCGTGTGCTGGGATATCGGCGACGGTTGCGTTCCCCATTCCTACAAAGACCGAATCGTGAGTTTCACCTCATGATTAAAAAAAAAAAAATCTAATAATAATAATTAAAAAAAAAAAAACAGCTGATAACTTCACCAGAAAAACCATGCCCCCCCCCACCCCCCCACACTATTTGTGATTAGGATCATCCCCAGTGCTGATTGCTGGATAGCATGAAAGGTGTGGAGCGCCGCCCTTCAGGCACAGGAAAGCATCAGGGAGAATGCATAGGCGGGGCTGGGGGGGATGTGTCTGTCTATTTATTTATTTATCCATCCATCCATCCTACATCCTTGAGGAGATGCATTCTGTCACAGTGCCGAGGGCTGTTTAGCCCTAGTATATTAGCTTTGTTACTTGAGGCTTGTATCCAGATCCCACACGAATGTACAACAGCAGTGTCCTCCTGGAGACTTACAAGGATCTCTGGAGCTGCCAAGATACCAGCTGCTCCTTCTTACAGGTGGGAAAAATGTATGTTATGATGCTGTGAAGGCAGGTACACATACGAGCTTGACCCAAAGGTGCCTGTCTATTCAGCCAAAGACAGGCAGTCAGACCAGAGCCCGTCATGAACACAGTACAGTTAAACACGACTATTACAGACAAGATATGACATGAGATAATGTCAATAGGTTGTTTGTAAAAAAGGCAGTAGACGGAAAGCCGAATTAAGTATGACATCTGAACCTCTAATCACCTTGCTACAATTGAAATGTTCTGTTCATTACAGCATTACTTTGTACCAAGCCCTGACTGCGTGATGCGTGTTTGTAGGCCACAGTCCTCGGGCAGAGTGCTCAGGGTTGCCCTGTATTTCTGGGAAATTCTGAAAGTGATTAAATTTATCCATTAAAAAAAACGAATTCCATTACACAGGAGCTCTGCATTTACTGTCCACTTGCACGAGACCGTGACGCATTTTGTGGTGGAATACTGACTGTGGTGTGGAAGGCCAACTACAGTTAGCTCCGTTATATTACTCTGAAGCACTACACACATGCAGAGTACATTTTATGCATACAATACTTTGTTGCTCATCCGTGTATGGAAGAACTTCTGGTTGTTCCACGTGAGGGCGCCAGAGACTCATAAGTAATATATGCTTTAAACGTTACCAGAAACACAATTTTAAACCATAAACATTTTATGTTGTCTGTGTAACTGAAATTTATAATGTTTAATATCTGCCACAAATGACTTATTCTTAAATAACATAAAATTATTCCTTTAATTTGTATTTTAAATTGTAGTCGTGGGGAAAAAAAAGGAAAAAAACGAGTTAATTCTGTGCAATTGTATGATAATGAGTGTGTTGACATGACTGAACTCACTGACACTCAAACCTGCTGCGTACCTTCTAACCATTTCACAAAACATTCATGAAGAACTGGCAATTATAATCACAACCGCAATAGAGCACCATGAATTTTAGGATATGGTGTAACTCTATAACAGCAGTTTGTGAACAGCCTGGAAAAGCATTTCTGCTGAATTGACAAACGGGCTCCAGCCATTCTCCCCTGAGCCGCAAAGCAGAAGAGCTAACACGAAACACACTGTAATGCAATGAGGTAAGTTTACAACGTGGAATTTAACGTTTCGACACTACGTTCCATAATAAATAGAAATTCCTCGGGATTTTTTTTTAAACTTACTATAGTATTTTTAACTCACAAACTAATTAACCAAACACAACTTTTGGTAATCACTTCGAGTGTGTCAATGTGCCATTCTAATGAGGATATGTATAGTTCTATCTATCTATCTATCTATCTATCTATCTATCTATCTAATAGAGATTCGGCCGTTTTCGGCATTTCCTCGACGTTGATTGGCTGGCCGCAGTTTAACCATATGCGCCTGATTATAAAAATATCTTTGCAGCCTGAACGCGAGACAGAGCCGCGCGTCATCGCGCGCGCAGGTGCAGCGTCGACATATCCGCTTTCTTATCGAGCTGCGCGCTCATAACGAACGCGTTCATGTTGGGTCGTCGGGGTGCACAGCGAGCAGCGTAAATGGGAGCTGCCTCTTACTCATAGCTGGTGACATTAGCATGGTAAAAGATGATTCACTCAGTGCGAGCTTGACGCAAGAGCACAGCGAGCCCCCAAAAACAAAGTCGGCCTCTTTCATTCACTGTACTTTGAATGCTAGCAGCGATCGTCCCCAAATGTTTACGACCGAGTATGGCTATCTTTCCTGCTGCTCTTCCAAATGCTACCAACGAGTTAAAAAATGATTTAGGTAGCTAAAGTTGGGGAAGAAAATTAAAATAGTGGCAATACGAATCACCTAAATCACTATCTACCTTAAGAACATTAACATTTGCTGGCCCACTTCATCAGCATGTCTTCTGTGCTCCATTAAAGGATGCATGAATATGAAATATGCAGAAAACCTAATGGCACACTCACGACTGGTTTTGATCCTAAAGGGGCATTGTCAGGTTAGCTGTAATGTGACTTATACCAGTCCTGACCCAAAAGGATATGTATAGTTAGATTTATTTGCCTTAATTTTAAGCATGTCATATGTAAGCTATTCTGACATCCTCTATTCATTATTTTGTGAAGTTATAACGACCAGTGTGTCAGCTGATTGCGCTACAACTGCACACACGCAGGGGGCGCTAGATATTCTGTTTTGAGCAGTGCCTTACCAAAGGCTGGAGCTCCTACCTGGACGGAAGTGGCTCTTACCAGCTTGCAGAGACACACCAGTAACAGCGCACTGGTATCATATCAAGTTAACCCAGCGAGCTGAATTCAGCCTGTAATCCTTCAAAACATTCCGTACGTGTTTATGCAGAGCATGTCAGAAAATAGTGATACCCCTATGACACGTGACATACGTGACTCTTGAACAAATGACACAGCAATTCTTGTGGTTTTCACAATATTTAAAAAACCGGATGGCTTCTGTTACACACACACACCCACAATTACTGCAAGGAGTTTTAACAGTATTTGTCTAAGAGTAAACCAGTTTTCATATAGAAATAAAGTTATTCTTGCTGAATTGAGACATGCTAAAATACAAGATTGTGCCCCCCCCTTAAAAAAAAAAAAAAAAAACTGCTGCAACAGAAGACAAACGAGGATTCAGAACATCTGCATGAAAACGTGGGAGTGCAGAGATGCTGGGGATGCTGTTGGTGGAGTTTCCAGGAGGACGTATGGCTGTTAGGAGGACAAGACTGACGGCTGCCGGAGACCTGGAGTAACACCAACCAGGCAAAATCACTGCAGGAGCAGACCAACGAAGCGTATCAAACGGATACACGCTAATTTCTCCCTACTCTCCCTTGCAAAGTAAAAGAACACAAGAAATATGCAACTGTTACTTAAAAAAAAAAATGTTAATCAAAAGCAATGATTTGATGGGTGGCAGTGGGTCTCGCACCTCCAGCTTTGTGGGTTTCATGGTGACTGTGTGTGTGTGGTTTCCCCATCCCCGGGTAGGTTTCTGGTTTAGGTGTCACTGGTAACGCTAAATTGCCTTCTGTGTCTGTCCCCTGTGATAGCGTGGCCCCCAGTCCGGGCTGTACCCTGCCGTGCCCCTGGAAGCTGCTTCAGGTCCACTATGACCCTGATCACTATTAAATACATGGTTATGGAAATGGATGGATATTCCACAAAAAAAATAAAATAACACAATTTCCAGAGCAGATTCAGCATTTATCAAATGTGCCAGACTTGGATTAGGTATAATTTTCCATGTCAGAAATATATACCAAAATACATTTTTAACACACTACCTTTAACTCAAAGTACACTGTCAAACAAAAAAATATATATCTTTATTTTGTGTCGTCATGCAGCCCTCTTTGATCATTTCTTCACGTCTTGCCTTTATCGATTAATCATGTCTAATATCATTACATTTGTGTTTGCCTATTATTTAATTATCGTTTTAGTTCAGCGCGCTCTGAGATAAGGATAGACGAATGTAAATACTGCACTTTTGGAATCTCTTCTTAATACTTAAGGGCTCTATGCAAACAAGTTATCATCTATTATTCTGGCAGACTTTTGTCCAAAGCAACCTGTGCGTCCGCATAGCGATGTTCTTCGTGGCTTCATTATTTGATTAAAATGGATGAAAGCCTGAACCTTGGGAGTATTTTATACAAGCACTTGGCGCTTTAGATGTTTGAATACAAATTCCCTCAAATTTCACCCAATACATTTCTGCCCAACCAAAACACGGCAGTCTCCCATTTAGTAAAGTCACATAATACCAGGATTTCATCACTGCCTTACTGTTCATTCATAAATGGGATTTACATATCAACAGCATGTCTGAACACTGCATTGTTGTGAATTTGCATGTATGGAAAATGTCTTTTCTAATCGATGTGTTACTCCGAATTATGAGATCACCGTTCGGTGGAGGTTACGCATTAGTTGAGACACGATATAAACTCCGGTCACTGCGAACCAGTAGTTCCGTCGCGGGGACCTTTACTTTGCTGCATCGCGATCATGTATTTCAGTCAGGTGGCGTTCACACACCAACTCAAGTAAGTCAGATACACAAGCGTTTACAAGGACTGTATGCATTAGCGTGCAGCCTAAGATAGTTATTTCGGAAATGTTTAAGCCATTTATCTCATACTTATACAACGGTCAGTTGTATGAAACAAACACAAAGAAAACAGATGTGGACGCTGGTTTGCAACAAAGCGACAGTGTAACTAAAGCCAGCTAACCTTCTTCTTACAAAATACCTTTATCATGCCCTTAGATAATTGGTTCGTCGCTGATGCAGTTTAAAACCTACAGATAACGTTCGCAAAACGTTTTAAACACTTCCTCTTCATTAAAAAAGAAAAATATAAAGTAAGTTAGAGTAGATAGGGGACATAAACCTAACTACTACGCTGACTATTAAAATGTAACTGCCCCACACGCCTCTCTCCAAACTCAGCACCGGAGCACGAGCTGACGGTTTCAAGCTGCCCTCTCTGTGAATTGATTCTACTATGGGCCTCCTTGAAACGCAGTTAAATAAAGTGGGGGTGAATATAGCGGTTCACAATGTTGGATTCAAATTTAATATAAAGGTATAGTTATGAATACATTTTATGTTTTTTAAAAACAGTATTTCTAATGTTGTAGGTAAAATCGAGATCTATGAGCATATATTTTTATTCGGATTTGACGTCCAAAATGTGTTCTACCCCGGCTTTGAAAAATGGAACGTTCCACAATTTATTCCAGGGAAAGACTGACAGTTTTTTGGGTCATGAAGCAGCTGTTCAAGTCAATGTGCTGCGCTCCCTCCGCTAGAATAAGAAATTAGTCCGTTTTAAAGTAAATGAGTAAAGCCGCCCGTATAACCCCTAAATTGTACGGTAAATTATAATGTGGCGCTCATGTCTCCTTTACATTTGCATTATTTTCGGGAGGAGCGATAATTGTTGACATATTTCTGGTGATCCTAAGAGATTCCTAAGAAGTGACTTGCATTCTGATGGATTTTTTTCAAAAATTGAAAATTGAAAAGTGGAGCGGCTTACGTTGACTATGATTATAGTATTCTTATTTTAAAAGCTAATATTCATTATTAATATTAATAGAAATATTGTGTGTAATATCACACATATGTACCTCTCAAAGCAGTTTTCCTACCGTTGAATACAGGAAATGGTCTAAACATACAGCCAGTGCTGATTAGTTTTTTGTTCATGAAAATTAATTTAGGTATACTGATCAAATTGTATATATATTGGCAGGTAAGCCAAGTCATCATCCTCACATTGTCAGTCTTGTTCACTGAATTACTTGGCAAAACTCAACCTTGACTGATCATGGTCCCAGTAACTACATAGTTCTGTTCGTATTAGTAGTAGACTTGCTGAACATGTTCTGCAATTCTTTGAAGTTACAGTTCATTACTCTCCACGTCCATGATCAAGATAACATGTTGGATAGATGGATGGATGGATGGATGGATGGATGGATGGATAGCTTTCTAAAAATCTGAAGAGAAGAGTCTTCAGTTATAATTGTATCTATCATGTCATAAACATGTGAAATATGTTCTCCAGCAGTATTCTGGGCTGCATTATACATATTGGATTAATTTTATACCATATCTTCACACTTTGTTTTTTTTTTATCTGCAATTCAACTTTTAGACTTTATATATATATATATATATATGTGTGTGTGTGTGTGTGTGTGTGTGTGTGTGTGTGTGTGTGTGTAAAATACATATTTCAATCTCGATATTGATGTTGCGGTGTGTTACCGGTGTGGGTCCTGTCATATAATGCTCTCTTCAGTCCCTTCATGTGACAATTTGCCTATGGACAAAGTCTTAGACATGCTCTTCCCCTTGGAAACAGGCACCGGAGACCCCGTGGCATTTAGCTGGATGGGAGTTGTTATGAAAAAGGCCATTGGTAACATGCGGATCTGCTAGCTGTGTTCACGTAGGTGACGAGTTAAATTTTTTTTTTTGGGGGATTCCATGGACCTGCAGTCACGCCTTCGGTTGGTGTTTATCATCTTTCAGCACATTTTAGTATGAGAAGAATTTAGCATTTTTATGAGGCTGTTGTGTGAATAAGAGGCGACTTCTTTATGGTGAAATATAAATCCTTGGTCCCTGGGACCTCGTGTGCTGATCTGTCACTATCCAAAGTAGTGTTTGAAACAGTTCAGAGAGGGTCTTCAGAGAAGAATCTACCAAATAAATGAATACAATTCTTCTGAAGCTGATACCATTTCTGTTTTGTTTTTTTTGTGCCAGGTTAATTAGTTTGTCTCTTTAAGGACTCCTTTGGTACTGAGGCTCCTAATCTCAAAGATTATTCCGCGTATTGCCAGAAAGGTCTTTCTTCATCAGCTCTAGTTCATCGTCCACAGTCAACGACTCAATATGGATTCCCGCTTGTCTTTAATGCGGATCGGATGTTCAACCAGACCTGAAATTCAATAAGACCCATACATCAAATTAAAACCTGCAGCTGGCACTCTGGCTCGTTACAGTGGTCAGAAACACATCATACAGGTCGGCCTGGACCGTGGTCCACTGGAATGGCTGAAGCGTCCCACAAGACCCGGCTACAGCTGCTTCCTTTGAACATCCCCTTGCTAGTCCTGGTGTTAATCAAAACACATCTTTGCTACTTTGCCCTCACTATTCTAGTTGTAGCACAGGGTAGACTACAGCATATCGTTGTCAGTCACTAGCATGTGATGTCAAGTAATTCAAATGCACAAATTCGAAAATGTACATTTTGTTCCTCTTTCTTACCGTTTTATTGTCTTAGGCTGGGATATTTAGCCTGAATGGTATTTTGGTAGCAATGAATTTTTGAACAGCATGGGGACGTGATACTGGGCCTGCCCAGTGCTGATGTGGGTTCTGCCTCAGAGAGCATCTAACACTTATTTGATTTGGGATACCTTCATAACAAAGCTTTATATAATGGCTCCATGAAAGAAACTTAATTTCGAAATGTGTATTTCAATCAGCGACCTTTAGCTAATCGAGTGAATTAACGCTGTATCATCTCCAAAGAGCCAGCAAGTGACGTAGCCTTAAAGCGCTAATGATGCTACCCGCTGAAAATGTCATTATTTTGGTTTATAGACCTTTTGCGTTGGGATATTTTTCAAACCCTTGCGTGGCTGTGTTTTTCTGCAGGGAATAGGTAATGCTTCACATCACCACCTCCTTGCTGTGGCCCCAAATCTTGAAGCATTTCTTTGCTGTGGTGGCAGTCATCTCCGGTCTTAGCTGAGGTTCCGGAGCTCTGCGGAGAGGCGCGCTCCGGATCAGCGATCCAGCTCTGCTGTTCATCGGCGACATCTGACGGGATGGTGCCTCACCAGGAGGCGTCTGCGATGAAGTCGGCAGTTTGTGGATACGCGGCGGCCCGGAGTGTAAATCCCGTTTCTGGAGAGCGAGAGACGTGTGGATTACTGCCACCTGCCCTCAACTTTCAACTTTCTTTATGCTGCAAGATGTTTTTAATTGAAGAGATCTCATTATTTATGCTTTTTTAGAGCCAGTAGTGGGGATTGTTTGGATGCCTTTAAAAATATCACATTTCTGCCAACATACTCACACCAATTCTCAAATACAGTCAATGAGGTAATATGGAAACATTCATTGAGAAGATTTTCTTTTCTTTACTCTTCTTTTCTTTGGCAACTGTCATTCTGTTCTATTTCCTTTTACCGGTGTGATGTCAGGCATTTAAAGATCAAATATTTGTGAGCGTGGCTTGTTTAACTGACACTTCTTCGAATGTTTGAATCGTAATTTCTCCATCTCTTTATCCTGCCTCTCCAGAAAAAAATAAGATGTAATATACCCAGAAGTTCCTCGTATTATTGC
This sequence comes from Brevimyrus niger, assembly GCA_015164015.2. NCBI lineage: Eukaryota > Metazoa > Chordata > Actinopteri > Osteoglossiformes > Mormyridae > Brevimyrus > Brevimyrus niger. Next base: position 5,068,784 of record JAABNY020000032.1, read on the forward strand.
TCGAGTTTATCTTTCCCTGTCTTTGTCTTTCTACAAAGGGGAGATTATAACTAGATATGAAGTTATGAAAATTCTGAATGGACATAAGAAAGCATAGAATAACCCTCAAGTGATCTTGAGAAGATGAACGGCTCTCATTAAGCGAACGCGAGCGCTTCATCTAAAAAAAAAAAAAAAAAAAACAACTTCTCCAGTAAAAAAAAAAATAAGGTATTCCATAAAGTATGTGTGCAGTGAAATTAGGCATTTTCGTAAGAAAGGCTTTCTGTATGAATAAGCAGGGTTTATGTGTGTCCAAGGTCAGCATGAACTGTGTGTGTGTCTGGTTGGACGTGGATTGTGGGTATGGACAATGGTGATGGCTTATATCTTCTGGGGACACGAGAGTTGCAAGCTGCTGGTGTCGCACACCTTCAAAAAACCAGATGGAGTGTCTGCGGGGCCGACAAGCGAGTGGTACAATCTCTGAATGTCATGTGGGCAGAGCAAAGGGGAGCTGTTAGGAAGCAAAGCTCTGTGTGCGAGAGGCGCTGCCAAATTGTAGATGGGGACAGTGCTGGGTCCAGACCCTGGGACTGGAGGGAGTCTGCAGTGAGTCTGCAGTGAGTCACTGCCGAAAACAAAACTCAGTCCGGTGGTCCTAAAAAAGGGATACTTGTTAATAAAAGAACACTGCAAATGACCTTTCACATCCTGTTTTATGTATGAAAGATGCTCCACTTCAGTCTTATTTCCATTGCGTGAGCTTACAATAATTTTAGGTGGGTCCTGAATGCATCCAAGTATGTGCAGAAGTTTGAACGAATGGGTATGTGTGTGGTCTGGTGTGTGCGCTTGTGTGGAAGTGTATTACATTGTGGGGACACACAAAATGTTGTGGGGGGGCATTTTTTCGGTCCTCAAAGGGGGGGAAACTCAGTTTTATGAAAATGCCAAAAGTGTAGTATTTTGTTTGGTTAGTTATGGTTAAGGTTAAGGGCTGGGTAGCGTTTAAGGTTATCATAGTTGGAGATTTTCCTATAGAAATGAATGGACGGTCCCCACAAAGATATGAATAATTTTGTGTGTGTGTGTGTGTGTGTGTGTGTGTGTGGACAGGAGCCAGCACAAGTGTGGCTGTGAAGATCAGTGTGTGTAGCTGAGTGAGGATGCAGGTCTGCATGGGCGGCTGCGTGAGCGGGTACTGCGGTGTGTGCCCGTGCGGCAGAGCTGCTCCGAGTGCCAGGCCCGGGCTCGCCGCAGTGGTGCACTGGAGCCCGAGTCGCCGGCGCGGCGAGAGCGGAGCTGGCAGCCGAGATGCTCCTGCAGTAATCAGCGAGAGTGTGCGGCGCTGGCCCTCTCCACCTCTCTGCGCCTGCCGTTCATCCACATGCTGCCGCTGCTGCTGTCTGGGGGAGGGGCGGGCATCAGCGTGGGGGGAGGGGGCTGGGTGCAGAGGCCCGGGAAGGGAGGCAGAGGGGCCCAGCGCCTTTGGCCTGCGGTTCGGCGTCTTAATGCTGCAGCTTTTCAGATGTTTATGCGGCGCCGAAAATGGCGGGGGAGAAAAACAATTTAAGCCTTAATGCTGAACACGCAGGCAAAACTTTACGTGTTTTCACATGCGATGCGATGACACACGCTCCCGGGAGGATCGGAGCAGACAGGCTGTGGGCGGCTGCAGGGGTCTTTCACCATGTCACCCGGAACCAGGATTCACCTCCGATAAAACAGTTTCTTCTGTCACTTTCCATTGCCGTCTTTCCCCCGGAATATAATACTAGTAAAGAAGCAGTTTCCAGAAGGGACTCAGTAGTTGGGGGAGGGGGGGGGGGTTCAGTCTGTAGGCCATAATACCTTTTCAGAAGGGATTTTAATTTTTTTCCCCTTGTATTTTTGATTAGCATCATACAGGCAATAAGTAGATTGCAAAGCACGTGTAAATAATAATACCTCTCTAAACAAAGTATGTCTACAAAATTTTAATTGTTTAGAAGACAAATGCAAAATTAAAGCGAAATAGCAGGCATGGGGTGGATCTCATTGTATAAGAAATATGAACAAATAAGAAATGTTTTGGATGTAAAGGGCTGTTGGCTTTAGAGTGAAACAGATAAGGTATGTTGAAGTGGGGATGTCAGGGGCTGAGAGACGGATGTACGGAAAAGGCAGAGTGGGCACGGCACAGACAGGGCATGATGGATAGGTGAGGCAATAAGGGTGCAGGTTGCCTCAGAAGGAGCCAAGGCTGGGAGCAGTGGAAGATCAGCGGTTAGCGCTCTGCCATGTCTCAGCAAGGAGCAGCCTGAGATCAGCGGTTAGCGCTCTGCCGTGGCTCAGGAAGGAGCAGCTGGAGATCAGCGGTTAGCGCTCTGCCGTGGCTCAGCAAGGAGCAGCCTGAGATCAGTGGTTGGCGCTCTGCCGCGGCTCAGGTGGGAAGCAGTCGGAGATCAGCCGTTAGCGCTCTGCTATGGCTCAGCAAGGAGCAGCCTGAGATCAGTGGTTAGTGCTCTGCCGCGGCTCAGGTGGGGAGCAGCCGGAGATCAGCCGTTAGCGCTCTGCTATGGCTCAGCGAGGAGCAGCCTGAGATCAATGGTTAGCGCTCTGCCGCGGCTCAGGTGGGGAGCAGCCGGAGATCAGCCGTTAGTGCTCTGCTGCGGCTCTCTGCGGGCATCCCCAGAGCCCGCGACTCCGATGACAGAATGGGTTTACTGTTACTCCTGTGCTGGCCAGGAAAGGCCCCCGCAAAGACAGCTCCCCTGGCACAGTAGTGAAGCGCGACAATCCAAAGCGCGAGAGCCAAAGAGCTTTTTCCGCTCAGGGGCCTGGTTGGGCCCCCCCAGTATGAGCATACCCCGCCATTTACGAAGCAGCGTGTTATGTGGAATAAAATTAATGCTTAATGAAGCTAAATGAAGTCTTTGTGATGTTGGATGTGGGGGGAGGGGCAGTGACAATCATATAGAAAGAAATGTGAACGATGCCCTAAAATAAATATTTGCCATTTTCTCAAATTATTTCATTATTGTTTTGTATGGTACTCCTGTGCGAGAAAAATATGGGGGGAAAATGTGCACCATGAATGATAGAGTTTTGTTCTCTTGCACACTTTTATTATAATTACTAATATTGCGTGTTCTAGTGCATTGTCTTGATATTTACTTAATCAGAAAGTGAAAGGCTATGCATTTAATTCATTATATAAAACCTACTTCTAATTCTTTTGCCAAATTTTGACATCATTCATAGCATCAATAGAACACTATTTTAATAACTGCATTAGTACATAGTACCTTTTTAATATAATTTTTATTGTGTATGTATTGTAATACATCTTAAGATAATAATACAATGATTTTTATTGTACTTTCATATATCGCAACATTAGTACTATATATGGCAGTACATCATTTTGTCATTCTGGGAAAATTGTTTAACTGTGCTGTTGATAATGATGGGCCATCTTCATTAATCTTAATCTTTATTGTGGGAGAATGCTGGCAAATTTCTGTAAATCTGCTAGGTACTTCTTGGCCAGCATGTGTGTTCTCAGGTGCAAAACAAACTCTCTAGATAGCTAAATCCATTTAAAAGGTTACCAGATGGTAACTGTAAAAAAATAAAAACAATGTTGAGTTACAAGATATACTTCAAAGGAAGAATCCAGTTTTCTGTCTGTTTAGTACAGGGTATCTTCCTTGGCGTGCTTGACGTGGATTCCCGACTTGACCCAGGAAGTCCCTGCCCAGGGGCCCCGCTAGAGGTTTTAGGCCCCATGAAAGTATATCATATTTGGCCCCCAACCCAGACCAGTCAAATTATGTTCCAAATTTTGTAGGGCCCCTGTCATGCAGGGGGTCGTCGGAATTGTCCGAACTGTCCTCTTTGTGGCAAATCTGCTCCCACTCTTGCCTGAATTGTAAAATATACAAGATATCCAGTCGTTCAAATTGTCTCTTTGGGAAAAGGGATCAGCTAATATCAGAATATAGAATAATGGTCTATGTTGCAGCCTCATGCACACTGCTTGTGGGAGTTTTACTTACACAAGGTTCTGAGGGCAGAACAAAAAAAGAACCAATCCAATTGTAGAGGAGGTGGATCCATTCAACTAGAGGAGTTAGGACCAAGATGTCTGGTTGGTCCCGCCTCCTCTAGTTGCTTGGACTTACCTCCTCTACAATCTGATTGGTTCAGAGAGATAGCCAATCATTTTTCATGCTTCCCTCAGAACATTTTTGTGTAACTCCCAGAAGCTGTTTATTTATTGTCATCTTTTGCATGTCAAGCCACAGTGAACGGCGACAAACCACTAAGGTTTCAGCCAGAAACCTGTTTCTAAAGCACTGTTCTGAAGTCATATTCCGTCACTTAACTGCTGAGTCAATAACACTCTTATGAAGGTATATTTTGCAAAGATCCTCATATATTTTTTTGAAAACCGAATAAATGTGAAATAATAGAGCTATGTAGACATAAGTCTAATCGTTTTGCCAGAGATTTGTCTAGTTGAGTCATCAGTTGTCACTATGAAATGAAAGGTTTTTAGTATTTGCTGTCTTCAGCCATTAATATTTCATATGAAATGTAGGCTTACTTATACATACATGTTATTGCACAATTTGAAATTTTTAAATCTAGTGCTCTTCGTCTAAAGCAAAGCCTGGCGGATGGTTAGTTTTAATTTAGCTAACCCTTACGGTAACACTTTGCTTGAAGCAGTCAACATAATGCCTATTTACATTCCTTTATTATGCATTATAACGGTCAGTATAAGCCATTGCAATGCATTATGAAGGCTGCATTAATTTTGAGAGCTTCGTAGAGCATCCGTAATGCATAATAAACATGGGTATATTGTGTTATGCCTTTTTACTAATAGTTACAGCTGTGTTTATAATGCTTTATGAATGCATTATGAAGGTATCTATACCTGCTTGATTAGGCAATGTGTCACCAAATGTAGCTGGTGCTTATGACACGTTGCTGATAATGGTGGATAATATGATTAGTTTGCACCAAGACAACTCATCATTCTTGGCTAGACTGGCGGCTATGACTTTTCTACAATTCCTCCACCTTTTACCTCAGTTGACCTGCAGGATTATAATAAAGAATAAGGAGAATACAGGGCTGATTTCTCCTTAGCACAGTAGCGGGACACCTGCTTAGTAGTAAAGGCATGAGCGTCCGTGTACTTGTTTATTTAAACGCTAAATAAATCAATATAAATAAATAGTGCCAATAATTAAGTGTTAATATGTCACTGAATAAATCATATCGGGGTATCAAAGTACAGCAGAAGCAATCAGCTGAAGATCTGGAGGCCTTTCGAGGTGTCGCTCACAGGTGACTTCTGCTCACAGGTGACTTCTGCTCACAGGTGACTTCTGTTCACAGGTGACTTCTGCACTCGGTGCCACTTGCTGGAATTTTCACAGTATCTAGGAAGCAGCAGCTTCCCCGGTGTGGGTGACACACGGCGCTTGGAGCCCGTCACACTCTGTATTCCTTTGTACGTGCTAAAGTGCCGGGTGACACAGTCCCTGCGTGTTTCACATGCATCTGCTTGCGTACGGAGCTGAGGCATCAGAACCACAACGACAGGAGCTAAATGCAAGAGTAAAAAGTTAAAGTTTGTGGGCAAGACGTGTTAAATGGAACTGCTTCAAATACTTCAGGAGAATAATTTTATTCTTGCAACCAGGACTGAGCACTGTTGTGTATGAGTTTTGTCAGTCATACATATTCCCTGTTGCTATAATTTTTTGAGTTCCACTCCCCTCTCCATTACTGTTTTCCCTTATTAATATTAAAGGAACAAGAAACATTGTGTCTTAGTAACTTTACATGGCAAAGAGAAGCATTATCTGGGTTCTGGCACTCAAATTGTCTCCAATACAAAGGTGGTGTGAGATTTATCTCTCCACAAAGCGCCCTCATCTCTCCACCACTGGGCAAGTGCACTTCCTGTAATCCTGCGGTCATGTGGCATCCTGCAGGAGAGCTGATTGGTTGAGCGGTGGTCACCTATCTGTAGATACCCAAGACATGACCACATGTTCCCTCCAGGCAAAAGTAAATAAAATGTTAGAGATTTTCTAGACAGAAAGTTAGCATTTAACTTGTAATGAAAAAGAAAACTTATGTGACGTATGCTGACTGCACAGCACTTGTTGCTGGGTTTATCAGGACAGGCTCGAAGGCTTGAAGGCATCAAGTGAAACTTAAGATTTTCAGTATTGTGATTAGGATAAAAAAAAAATTCAAAATTGAACAGAATAAACAAACTTCATATGTAATTGAAGGAAATCATAAAAGTGTCCCAATGTCACTTGATAGCTGGGAATGGCAAGCAGAGAGCTTCATATTCAGCAAATTTCGGTTAAACTCTGGAGAAGGTTTCCATCATATTTGCTGCTCATTTTGTTTGCAAGACCATGTTGCTTTGCAACTGTAATATATTACATATGCTCACAGTCATTAAAAACTGCATGTAGGTCTTGACTGTGTAATTAGTTTATGTTATGTTTTGTAGAAAATTACTTTTACAGCACAAAACTAGCTTAGACTAGTGTGTGTGTGTGTGTGTGTGTGTGTGTGTGTGTGTGAGAGAGAGAGAGAGAGAGAGAATAAAAATGCGACAGTATAGTTATCCTTTTGGACTGTCTTGCTAAAACAGAAGAGTTGTTCATTTAGACGAAATTGCTCATATAAGTGAGCTCTGCAACATAATAGGGCAGCGTGAAATAGCAACATCAAGAAAAAAAACTGCATTTGATGACAAAATAATCTGCGTTTTACGCTTTTAATTAGTCTGTCAAACATGTCCTGTATCTAATGTCTCCCTGCGCCTTTGTTTTTTTTTTCCAGTTGAATGAAAATGCTTTGGGAAATAATTGAAAAGAAAAGACATGTGTTTAACTGTAAAAATATTAAACACCTGAATTTTTTCTACAGATATTTTTGACCAGGAACTAATTAAGAGTTTTCGCTGCATGTCTTCACCATGACGCATGTGGGAATACACAGTGTACGGAGCCACCCTTGGTCATATGAAAATGAGGTACAAATTTCGCTTCAGTCAGTGTGCTGGCAGTGGCTGTCTACTCTCCTTCCAATTCCAGCTTTTGAGGCCTTGGAAACCTGTAGGGTGTTAGGTCGTAAACCGGCCAGATTAGGTCAGTGAGTTTCAGAACCAGCAGGCCGCGTTCTGCCCCTCCCCTTCCTTGGGGCTTCCCCCGCTAATCCTCTCCTCGACTTTCTCCCGCCGGCGGCCCGCTCTCCTCTGCTTGTAGCCGTGTGAGTTTTTCTTGTCCTTTTTTGTTCGTTCCTGCACTTCCGTCCAAATTTGTTCTTTCTGGGAGTCTTATCTGCGGGAAATGGGGAAGAGTGAAGATTAAGGGCCAGTCGAGTCGAACAGACATGCGCAATGGTGAAACTAAATAGTGTTTGTCCAAGACTTTAAAGACGACGTTGCACGTTAAATGAAATATATGCACAAAACAAAAACAAACATTCAAACAAAGAAATCTGCAGTTTAATGCATGAGGACATGGTACCCCAATGTTTCAGATTTTCTTGAGCCTTTTCTTTTTTCTAAAGGAGTCCTTTGGATGTTAGATAGGTGGAGGGCACTCGCCTCATGACCTGTGAAAGTCCAGGATTTATCCCCAGATTTATACGGCTTCTTTCTTACCGTAACCTCAGAGCTCAGAGGGACCGAAGCAGCTTCGTTGTCTTCATCGAAATGGTTCTGAATGGATGCCTGAGATGACACCAGCATGTATTAGAATTTGATTAGACACCGTGAAGGACTCGTGCATGTGTTCATTTCAAAGTTAATAATGTCCAGCTTATAGACATCTTGTACTTAACGACACATGTAGATAGTTCAGATCCAGAAAGCAAAAATCCAGACCAAGATTTGATTTCAACCAACCGGTTGAGTACTGTGTGAGTGTGATTGTTCTTGCTCAACTTGTTGGTTGAAACAAAATCTTGGTCTGGATTTTTACATTCTGGACCTGAACTATTCACCTCTGCTTATGAAAGGACTGACATAAAGCCTATTGTATTATAAATTGTGGTTAAATATGGTGGCTTAACTTTATAAGTATAGCTTTATGTATTTACACAGTAATAATAATGAAAGCCCGTACTGCTTTGTGACGCTTGAGAAAACACTGCACAGCTTCAGTGGTCTGACATCTCAACAGACCGTACCTTACAGTAGTTACTTTTATTATTACTGTATTATTACAGTATTAGTGATGTTATTACTGTATTATTACCATATTAGCGATGTTATTACTGTATCATTACAGTATTAGCAATGTTATCACTGTATTATTACCATATTAGCAACATTGTTACTGTATTATTACAGTAGCTGCAGGATTCCTGTTGTTTTTATTGTTATTATTATTATTTTTATTAGGTTTTTTTTTCCACTTGCCTACAAATTCAACTTATAAATAGACCTAGGGAGCGGATTTCTTTTCTGACCTGTCGCCTGCCTGTATCCAGCAGTAAGGCTACAATACCGATTGGAAGCTGACGCACGTTTGATACACATAGATGCTCTGTGTGTGAGTTTTGCTGTTTGTGTGCACCAGGGCCTGACTACTGACTGTGCCTCGCTGCACATGAGACACCGAAAGAGCAGATTACAAGCGGCAGAAAGCAGAGGAGGGAGGAGGCAGTGTTGGGTGGGGGCGGGGTTG
>JAABNY020000032.1:5085531-5099282 GCA_015164015.2 Brevimyrus niger
ATTTTCGTTACACGGTCCAGTAGCAAACCGTTCAAGCAAACTGCTGACGCCAGATTGACCTTAATGTATCAATATTTGTGTGTCCTAAACTGAACTACCCGTCTCTTCTGAGGTGTAATCTACCATGCATCCATCTGTCAGTAAAAATGGATGGATGATAACCGTCCATCCGTCTTCCAACTACTTATCCTGGTCAGGGTTGCAATGGGTCTGGAGTCTGCCCCACAATACATTGCACCAGGCAGGGGTGCATCAGTCCATCACACAGCACACATGTAAACAGATGGATTATGATGTTTGATAAAATTATATGTAATGGGTCTCAGCTCCTACGCCTTCATTCTTAATGAATAAAGAACCAAAGGCACAGATCGTGTCACTGTGGAGGTCCTAGTTGGCGCAGATTGACTTTACCTAACTATGCAAAATAGTGGCCTGAGGCACAAAAATATCACAGAGTGCTCAGACTAATGATTCATATTTAAAATCTCACAGATGGCTTTGGGTGGCTCAGTGGGTATCACTGTACGACACTGGGGCTTTAAATCCTGCCCCTGCTCTGTTCTGTCTGGGATGTGCACGCCTCCTCTGGATTCCTCCAGCAGCCAGAAGTTAGACTAATCGGTGTCCCCGAATCGGCCATCGATCGTGAGCGTGCGCATGTGCACTGGCATCCCGTCCAGGGCCTACCTCGGCCTTCCTCCCTGCGGTTCCCAGGACAGGCTCCAGGCAAATAGCTGGAAATCAGACGGATGAAGAACGTATTACAAAATCCTTTCATTTGTCCAGTGCCTGAGTGGTGTGAACAATAGTCCACTGAAGTCACTGGTCTTCTGTGACTTTCACTGCAGCGACAGTCCGGACCGGCACCCATGGGCAGGAAAATCAGCGGCGCCTGAAAGAATTCTGCATGACTGAGACGCCGTCGATTTCAAGGGAAGCCTGAGCTGCGAAACGAGCATGAAAGGGAGGCGGCCGTTTGTGTCGGAACCTTCCGGTGGCGTCCCGAACCACACTGGATCCGTCCCACCTTCCATTGCAAGCCGTCCCGGGTTCTCCCAGTCAGCCGACGGCAAAGAGAATCGTGTTTTTGTCAACTTCCTGTAACTTGCAGCCTAATTTCAGCTAACTGCACTCAAACAAATGCTCCCACAGGGAATGTTTGTGCTAATAATCTTTCACTGCTATAATTAATAAACCATTATATTGAAATGCAGTGAAGTATAGATATGAATAACGTGACAGTGCTGTTATGTATAAGGGGCCTAACCTGACCCCATGTATGTTTTAAATCATGTACATACCAACAGGAATTTGGAGTAATTTCTTGTTTGCGGCAATTTATATACTCGGGACACCGTTTTTTTTGGCCATATATTTTGCACAGAAAATCCTTGGGCCACTACGGCTGAAACAAAGACTTTTTTTTCTTTGTAGGTAAGCAATAAATAAAAATATTGATAATTTATGCAAAGGGGGGCACGTGCGCAGCCATTAACGACAAAGTAGGGCTCCCTTTCGAGGCGGCGGAGATCATGCTAATTTATCGTGGCGTGACTCTAAAAAGGGCAGATACCGCAGTCAGACAGCTGCTCTCCATTTGTCCGTCAAACTCGCCACCAGTAGAGGGGTGTTTGTGTGCGGACCATCTGGCCGGGAGGTGAGAACCTTAAAGACAGACAAAAGGCCAAAATGAGAATGAGCGTCTTTTCTGTGCTGCTCTGAGGCCTGAGTCGCTGTGCGTTATCTGGAACTCAATTATGTATGTATGCTAATGAGCAGCTATGTGGATATGTAGGTCACATAAACCTATTTTCCACAAGGGTTCAGCCCCTCCCTCCCTGCCCCCACCTTGCACACAGCCCCGTTTCCCCATCTCTAATTCCCCTCATCACACACTACACACACACACACACACACACACACACACCCACGCATGTATTCTCCTGCACACCCGTATTGGTCTGAAACAGTCACGCTGATCCCAATGCGTAGAGAATTCCGCTCTATCCCCGTGAACGTGGGACACGGCCGAGGGGGCGGCGTTCACATATCCAGACCACATTCCACGTGTTTCCCAAACAATGGGCTCATCGATTATGCATCTATTCCCCTAATTTTCCAATAATTTCATTCTCATTTTAAACAAAATAAAATGGCAAACGCAAGACTCCAATTTGCTGAGTCCAGAATCACAAGAATCTTCCCCATATCATAACTTTGTCATATTTACTCTTTAATTATTTTTTTTAATCAAATACGCCAACGTGTGCCCCAGGTACGATGCTGTACAACTGTAACTATTTATAAAAAAAAATAATAATAATTTTTATGCTACAGAATGGTACACATGCACGTTCCCCCTGTCAGCCAGAACGCCGTGTAATTTTCAAAATCATTCCACTGTCAGAGAAGCGAGCGTGACACAGAATTTCAGCCAGGGTGATCAATACCGTTAGTTATCACAAACCAGTGAATGGAAAAAGGCGTCGTTAAAACTGAGCCAGATGGCTCGGTAAGTCGCTAGTTAATGAATTCGATTTCGGAGTCATCGCCAGATAACCATCTACTACTTTGTGCCAGCATCAATAAAATTTTACAACATTAAGTCGTCTGGTCGAATGATGCAGAATGTTAACCCTGCAGTGCCATTTTCAGACCCGGTTTAATGTGTCTGCGTCGCTCACAGGATTGACACTGGACTCCCGCATCAGCTATTTGTGTGTGCAATTAAATGCATTTTCCCGGAAATGTAGGGAACCAAGGTCGCCTGTCTTTGTGAGGGCTGTTCGGGACGTTGCAGAACAGTGTTGGTGGAGCGCTGACCTCACAATGAGATCATGTGACTCTCTTCGAGAAATGAATGGATGAACAGCAGTGTCCCCTTAGACCGCCGCACGGTGACCCCCTCCCCTTCGCTGGCACCCCTCTGAGGTGGCGGAGGTCGAACACGGCGGCTTACGGGGGAGTTCCTCATTGTGGGCTGGGAGTCATATGAGGGACATGGTGGCAATAAAGGCACGTGAAAGGAAGACAGAAAATAAGAGGCTGGGAGTCTCCTGAGCCACACAGGGCTTTTGGAAGCCATACAGTTTGCTTATTCATCAGTGACACCAGTCTGCATGCCCTCTTTTTTTACTCCTACTCTACACGAAGCCTCTTCTCAGCCCTTTCTCTCCTTGCTTAGGCTCTGCTCCTTGCGCCCGGCATGCTCCTTTATGCTTTACCAGTATGAAAGGCCTACGTGACGTGTTATCATACAAACCAACGGTACTGGAAATAGCTTTCATGCATGCATGGTGTTTGAAGGCTGCCTTCGCACGGGGGGACGACAGTAATTTGACAGTCTGCGGAAAGACGTAACAAAAAAAAAAAACAAACGGCAGGAGGAGACGAGAGTATTTAGTTATGGATTATAAATTTATACCGGGTTTTTGGGGAATATTAGACGTAATGGGCTGTGTACGTGGATGGCACTGAGTTTGCCCTTGGCATCATTTGAGTTTATGTTTCTCAAGTAACGCGGCCCACAATGCCACCAGCTGAGAGTTCATCTCCCCGCCTAAAATTGTCATTTTACAGAGTGCTGGCTTTCCGCAGTTACACTGCAGTCTTTCCTCGAATCGCGTATTCTTCGCCATTCTTCGGGGTGTCTCCCGTCGGCTTCACCGACTCTCACTCCCTCTCGCTCACTCTCTCTTCTTCCCCTCCCTGCGCGGGAGGTGCCTGTGGAATATAGTCATCAACGTGATTTTCCTTCCCGCTTTTCCCGGGAAGAAAGGCGAACCCTCGCAAACACGCAGTCAGCTGCGGTGGAGCCGCGCGCTTCCCACAGAAGAACAGCGTGAGAACATCACCGCCGCCTGCAACCCGCCGAGCCGCTGCCCTGCTCGGCGGCGCCTCTTAAAGGGACAGACGCCGCGACTGGCAAAGGCACGGCCTCCGCGCCGACGCCCAGACCGCGGAGCTGCGCTAAGTTCGCTGCGGCTGCTTAGCGAACCCATCCTTCCGACACTCCGCGGCGCAACACTGACTGCACCAGCTCCATCCTTCAGTAGGGAGAGCTCGTCTTGGGAACATACGTTGCTCATATGTCGCTTAAGAGATTCATGTTGAGCCAGACAAAGTAGAATTATCATCCTGCTTGTTTCCTCAACACTCATGTTGAGGAAGTTGACCGGTTTAATTTAACTCTCATCTCTCAAGCCTCTCTGCTGTTTATAATCTGTTGCCCCCCCCCCCCTTTACTCCCCCCCGTGACACATCGACCTTTAGGAATTGCAGACCACGTGCTTCATTTGCTTCCTGCTTCGATTAGAAATGAAGGGAGCCATTCTGCAGAGAGACACCAGCCTCAGCGACGTATATCAGTTGCCATCACAGGTTTGCACTGACTCGCCAGTCTGTGGGACGCAAGGACTGCTGATGTACACTTGGATAAAGCAGGAATGTGCTTTCCAGTATGTTCTATGCATAGCCGGGTGCGCTCAGAGGCTGCCGTTTAGACGTACCGCAGCTCTCGCACCGACTGCGACTTCGGGCTGCCATTTAATGGGGCCTCGTTTCCCAGACTTTCGTCGCTGTTCTGTGGCGCGACGTGGAAATGAACGGAGCAGAAGCGATGGCGGGGGATAACAATGGCCCACGGGTGAGTCAGGGCTGACTCATGCGAGCGCTGGGTGGAAGGTGACGTTCTGTGGGTGTTCGCAGGTGGCGCGAATCTTCTCCCCGTGCTGCCAAAACGGAAGCGAGTTCGCCTGTCACAACAGTCTGCGGGACCTCCCCCTAATCAGCAGTGAGAGGCGGAGCCAAACGGCCCACCATGCTGCCGTGCCGGCTGGATCCGGTAATCTTCAGTAGGGAAATATTTAAAGTCTGGTTCCCTATAATCTAGAACCTGAATGGTGTGCATTTTAGGCATAAAGCGCGATTAGAAATGACTCTCCAAAAATGTTCTACCTGCGCAAGGACAACACAACGGAAGTCACGACAATAAAGATATTTAAGGATTTAGTGACTCTGCATCATATACGATCTATATAAAAACGTTTATATATTTGCTTGGAGTCAGTCAGTGGTTTTACACGCATCCTCATTTTGTTTTTTTTCCCCTTTTTTTTCCCTGTAGAACTTTGCAGATATGTTGGAAATATTCTTCTGTTTTTAAAGTATATCTTTAATACATGGGGGTGACACGGTGGCTCCGTGGGGGGGGGCCTGTTGCCTGTGGTTTACGATGGTGCCTGTGTTTGGTGGCGGACTGGCGTGCTTTCTGGGGTTTGCCCCAGACTGGCACCCATGCTGCTGGGGGACTGAATAACATCACTTATAAAGAAAAAAACATGTTACTACCGGTTTGTTTGTTTTGAAGAATGTGGTCCATCTATCCATCTTCCGCCGCTTATCCTACGCAGAGCAGTGGTGGGTGGGAAGCGTATCCTAAGCAGCATAGGGGATAAAGTGGGGGGGGGGCACTTTCAATGAGAAGCCAATCTATCGCTGAGGAATGTTGTGCGATTTTTTCATTCAACTTCAAATCCTTAATGAAGAATCACTCTGTGTATAGCTGCTGTAAATGTTCTCAGCATAACTGTAAAAAGGGGCTTTGTGTTTGGATCCAGCCCAATCCTGATATTGTGCTGATGATTATCAGAACTGTCAGCGTAGAAGAAGTTGAAGAATTTCTCTACTGGCTGGGGAAAAATTAGCATGGGGGCCATAGCCGCAACTTGATTTTTGGGGATGCTACCCGTAACATGGTAAAGGAAAGCCCAGAATGTCACCTTTTGTGGTAACAGAACCCTGGGTTGTTCCCGGGTAATATTGGAGTCAATTTTTTGTTGAATATACAGGGAGTAATTATCATGTAATTGGGGAGTTCTTTCATTAATATACTTTAGATCCTTGTTTGCCAAACCACGTGGGACACTTCTTCCATGAAACTCCCTCCTAGACAATATACAAAGCAAAATGTTGCTTAATGCCTATCAGTTTTAGGAACTCACATATCATGCATCTTGACAAAAATAATATTTCTGTTGTTGATTACATTTTAGTATATGTATACCCTATGTTCTATGCCTTTTGTTACAATAAAATGAAATGGTCCTGCTGTCTCAGAGGCGAATACATTTTTATGTGTTAATAAACAATGAACCTCTGGTATGTTCCCAAATTCTTCCGATTTTTAGCCAATCACGTGACAAATAAAACTCCTAACATCAGCGACTGGCTCATACATACCGGACAATATTCGACTGATGCAATCTATATCATCCCCAGCGTTCATTACCGCCGTATCACTCTTCGGCAGTCATGTCTTTCGTTTCGGTGGCCGGGAGGCATTAAATGTGCGCGTTTCCTTTAAGAAGCCCCCCCTCGCTGACTCCACAGCAGAGGGGGAACGGCCGGATTCCTGGAACAGCAGCTGGGAAAAAAAATCACCAGCGGTCTGTTTCAAGTCCCCCAATAGAAACTGTGCCTGATTTGTGGCCAATGTTGGAGATGTAAAAAAAAAAAACGGAGGAAAAAAAACACTAAGGGGGTAGCTATGGAGATAGGACGTTTTCCTGGCTGCTTTCTTTGACAGGTGTTGAGTGGGGTAAAAGTCTTAAAACAGAATCCAGCATGTACGCCAAAGGAAAAGGAGCTGTCGTCCCTTCCGATAGCCAAGCGAGAGAAAAGTAAGTGAAATTACGCACTCACGCGCGCGGCTACTTTGTATATCACGCGCTCCCAGCGATACTTTACTCAAGTATAAGTAGTTGCTATTATTTAAAGGGCTGGACGGCGCGCGGTTACGTTACTTGCGCGTGTTTCCCGGATCGTCGCTTTGCTAACTTTTAGTTGCCGCTCTTTCATCTTTCTTTAATGTCTCCCCCCCACCCCGAACACGAGGATATTCGGTCGTTTTTGATGTAGCTGTTTCTTCCCCAAAGAGTACACAAAATATTAATTTGTGTTGCGCGTTCGCTGCGGACTGCTCAGCTTTTTCTTGGCTCAAATAACGCGATTAGACCCCAAGTTTGGGGAGTTGTAAGCGGGGACGTGGGCTTTGGTGTCGCGGCGATCGTTTAGCGGGGGAGATGTTGGCTTTGTTGTCGGCTTGCGAGGAGTCGGATAGGTGGCCGCGGACCCTGTGGGGCACGTTGTGTGGCTGTAAAGTTTTCCGAGGGATGCTATAGACGGCGGCTTTAGTTTTGCGCTGCTGTCTATGAGCGTACCTTCCTAAAGCTTTGGCGACATGCATTGTCAGAATGTGGCTTTTCCCCCTCGTTGTTTGGAGTTAAACGCAGTTTCAGTGGTTATTAAATAATGTAAGGTTGTTTGGCCGTAGAAGGAAGTGTATAAGAGACGTTATTTTAAAGGTTTTGCTATTGTGTGTTCTTTTGCAAAAGCTGTTTTACAAAGATGTCTTTTCAGTGAACCGTCTTAGTGTCATCGACCGTGTGTTGTTTTTTTTTTTTGTGAATGAAACACTTTTCCGGTTTTCTCCATGATTTACAGTGGCTTCAATTAGTTAGACGAATAGGAAGGGTCACAAGAAATGTTCAAGCGCACGAATACCCTTAATGTATAACATATATGTTTTGGTGTTTTAATGTCGACATAAACTTAGTCAACAATTGAGTAGAACCATCAGAGACCCGTTTAATTGGATAGTGTTTAATTTAAAACTGTATAAATGGATAGTGAAGATGGATGTGGATGATTCTGGATGTATATTGCAGAATATTTTACCAAAGCGATGCGTTTTGCTGTTGGAATATAACTCGGCAGCTAGTTATTTGGTTTTCTCCTGGCTGTTCTTGTGCACAGAGTGAAAGACATATTCGGGCAGCCGAAACGATATTTCAGATATTTGTCGGCTTATTGAAAAGTAGTTTTAAATACTCCTGCCACCCCCCCCCCTTCACGAAACAAGTAAGCGATCGTATCCGCCTTCCACTGTGTATCGACGAAAAGCAGATTCTTTCACTTACTTTGATCAATCGATGGAACACAGAAAGCACTAGGTTATACTGAAACGTTTCGAAGGGTTCATTGTTATAAAGGCGATGCTAAGCATTTTAGTGACATCTTGCATCCACCGTGCTGTATGGCCAACGTTAGTTTTTCTGATCGATTCTGTAATATTAAAAGCTGGCCGCCCTATTATGTAAACCTATTAAAATCAGTCGCCTCTCGTGCTCAAAAATGAAAATTAACTTTATGGAAGGGCTAAAAACTCGTGCATCTCTTGCATGTCATCCGTTTCCCCCTCATATTGTAAATGTTCTGTTATTTTGTGGAAGATAAACGTGCAATGTAAATAAGTGCGTTAAATTGAGATTACATTAACAAAAATCTAAATTTTTTTGTAAAGTGCAGTATAAATAAAATGTATTATTAACAATAATAATAATAATAAATATGAAACGTCCGTTGCTGCGGCGTTGTTTTCAGAAGACACCACCACTGTCTACGGTTAATATAATAGTCGTATACTGCACGCGGCAATGTTTGTTGTACAGTTTAATTCACAACAGTGCTGCGGAGTGTAGGGTTAGTTGGTGTGCTCCTGCCCACGTGAAAGTTTTTTTTCTCTCCATGATCTGTTGCTGGTTGGTGAGAACAGCGATATCGGTAGACTGTGTATTAGTTTTAACAGGGTCTAGTGCCACCGAGCTGTGGTATGATTGGACATGATTGAAAGCTGGGATCAACCCCCCCTGCTACTGTGTAGTGCAAATTTACAATGATCTTAAAGGTCTTAAGGATACTTAAGGTATTAAAGTACACCAAATTGTTTTAACAACTACGTTTCATTCAGACGTTGCTGTAAAATGACTGTTCCGATACATGGGAGAACCTGTGTTTAGTTAAACTGGACTGAGGAGGAAAGCATATGTTAAGGTTGTTTTAATGTCTTGTTGGATCTGCTGTAACATCAGGCTGACTTTAATTAAGCGAGAGAGAAATTAGATATTTCTTGTCTCAATCCGATATTTCATCAAAATTGCATCCTTTTACAGGAAGAACCTGTGAGGTGGCAAGGATTACAAATAAAGTTGGTTTGGTTAAGGTTGGTAGCAGGTAGTTAAGGTTGGCTTGTAATAAATATGAGAGGGGGGTGGCATAGTTCGGCAAACACCTTAACGGTGCGCACGTGGATCAAGCGTGCCGGGCTTGACTGCAGATTTCTTTAACGAAAGTTGCACCGTGATTATAGTGAAAGATTGTGCCTCGCAGAGTGGAGCGTTTAGTGCTCGATTGCAGTTTAAATTTGTCTGGAAAAGGGATGGTATTGAAAGCTGGAGGTAAAGCCGATTGATCACCTCAGACTTGTTTGGGTGCCTTTTGTGTGAAACTTGCCTGGTGTTGATCGGCATCTCAAAGAGAGGACGCCGCAGAGGGCTGACGGGCCGCCAGTCAGTGGCACGCGTCTCCTCCCTGCCCATCTTTTGTTCATGGCCGTCTTTACCACACGCCCTCCATCGTGCCTGCATGTGAGTTTTGCTGCTCGAGTCAGTCAGGATTCTCCACGCGTCTGATTTGTTTCGTTGCTAATGAAGTTACAGCAGCTTGCCGCTTCGTTTTACCATAGTCAGACTCAACTTCTGGCTCCTTGGCCACTCAGGGACGCGGCCCTCAACCAGATTGGCGTAGATAAGACCTGCTGCTTCGTATTTCTGCTTTCACACTGAGTACTGTAAATCAGACCAAAGATGACACTGTTTGATTTATCCTCTTTCTTAGAGAGTGTCAAAGACCCTAAAGCCCCGTTTGATTTCACCCTGAACAATAAACTCATCCCTCAGAAGGTCTGAACTCCTGCTTTTTAACCCATGTGAACATGTCAGGCTCTTGTTTTGTTTTTTTTTTAATTTATTTTTGAAATCCGTTTGGAGCAGCATTATGGGTTTGTGACTTGGCAGGTGTTTGAGGAAGCAGTTAAGGCCTTCAAGGGGACGCATATCTGGCTGTCCAGTGCGGGGTTTTTCTGTCGGAATTTTCCGCGTTTAGATTTCTGTAAAAAATGAGACCCTGAGAAGAGCTCTACTTAACAAGATGGAACAAAAGACTGAAATTGGCTGGATTAATAAACAAAAGGTCTGACTGTGGAACGGCGGCCCTCTCGGAGGTGTTCTCTGCTCGTGGAGGTGGAGGAGGACAGGAATACCTGAAGAGATAAATACAAAGCGGTACGAGGGCGTGATATTGTGAGGGATCTCCTTTTTGGGAGTGTGACTGTAAAGTGAGCGGATCGATGACGCGGCGTGCACTTCCCATACCACCTAACCTTGGGACTGGCGTGAGGAACATCGCGGATCACCGCGCGTTTCGGATCCGTGCCTCAGATTTCCCGGGACGGTTTGCAAAGAAGCACAAGGGGAAGAAGAAAGTACTTGCGAAATTTTGCTTGGGAATTTCAAGGCCATTATTATAAGCGCAACACCCCCCCACCCCCCAAATGTAGATTAACTGAATTGAATAGGATTCCTACAGTATACAGAGTAGCTTTGAAACGGATGCATACATGCATAATGACGGTTCCATTGAAAACATTTTTGTATGAGGAATACAGTGTCTTTCACAGGCCGAGCCTCCGACAGTCTGAATGCTCTGAGGTCAGCATGTATCATAATGATCGAGAGTCCTATTGAAATCAGTGGAATTCATACATGGCGTCTTCAATACGCGAAAGTTAATCACTTGTGATTTGAATCACAGTTTGCTGCCAGCTTTTTATTCTTTATTTCGCCCCACTGCCCCCCCCCCCTGCCCCCCACACACACACACACACATACTTTCTTCTTGTCTCTTTTTTTTTTTTTTTGTGGAGCATCTAAGCATATTAGTAGTAATCTTCCCAACATCTCTCTCGATGTGCTGATAATTCCTCGGGTCTCCCTCAGCGGGCTTTGCAGTGGCACAAAAACCAAAAGAGAAGACGCGCATTGCCATACTCCGTCAATTTTTTTTATGGTTGCCGTTTGTGTTAGTGTGCCATGTTGGATTTTTTCTGGAGTCTGTTTTTTAAATAAATAAACAAACAAACAAATAAGTAAATGGGGAGTGTTCCTGAACTCGGTATTCGGCGCGTGTCCCTGAAGGATCGCTCGGTGTTCACGCTGCGGCGAGGGGGGGGGGGTGGTCGCCTCACACGGCGGGACAAAGAAGGCCACTGCCGGCGCACCTGTCCGTGCCGGTGCTGCCGTAGGGCCCGCTGATGACCGCGCGTCCTCCGACGTGACCTTTCCGTTCCCTCCCCTCCTCCGAGATCGTAGCCTTCAGCCGCTGCTTCTCCGTCGGCGCCGTTCCTCGGCGGTTTCTCCAGCAAGCCTGTTCGGTAAAAGAGAGAATTTCCCTGCGTGAAACGCGAGTTGCAGCGTTGGGAGCACCAGGCCCGTTTATATCCGCGAGGCGAGTATTTATTTGGTGGTGATTTGGTTTTCTTTTTAAAAGTTGTGACGGTTGATTATTCAAAGTAGTGGCTGAAGTGAAGCACCATCCCAGCATTTCATGATTTTATTGGGATCTTTATTGATGCGCCCAGTTTGCTACCATTTGATTGGTCTCAAACCCCTGGAAAAACCCCCCCCCCCCCCCCAACTCATTATTTTAACATTGGGGGCTAAAATAAACTGGAATCCCAGACTCAAGCTTGACCGCCGATTATAGTTCCTTATGATGAGAACAGCTGGCTTGGATCCAGTATCAAGTCGGTGCAGATATTTGAGGTTAATTTTGATCAGTCCGTGTTTTGTGCACGGGAGAGAAACTGCTGAACACCGAGGTTAAGAAACGGCTGTGTTGGGGCCAGTGTAATGCCGCTCTGATCCGACCCCCCCCACCTCTCTCCCCTACTCTATGACCACGGTGTCGAATTATAAAACCAGAATCAAACGCGTTCATTTGCTAACTTGCCGTGGCTAAACGTGTAGCCATGGGCAGGACGGTAAGTGTTGTTGCGCTGAAAGAGCTTCTTGAAGCGTCGCCGCGCCGGATGGTGTCTCAGCTGTGTGCTGCCTGGGCCTGAATGGGTACGTCACTCCTCACCTTCTCAGGACTTGGGAGTGAAGCTGGTGAACTAGCATCCGCACTTCATCCAGCACCTGTGAATGACACGCCTCCCTTTTGGCACAGGGCGGTACGGCTCGGTCTGATGGGGAGTAGAACGGTACGGATCGGAGTGACAGGGAATGGAACGGCCCGTTTCCTGCTCCCCCCAGTAATCCTTCCCCCTCAGATTTCCTTAATAGTTTTTTTTTTTTTTAAATGGGCAACAGAGACACAATCATAGGTGACAGAATTTTGCAGAGTCCTGTTTGGCAATTCCCTGGCCATGCTGAGGTGTAGTCTCTCTGAGGTACAGACACGCCAGGCGCACAAGGCCGGGGCTGACAGTCTGGGGGTGGGGAGGGGGGGGGGAAGGGTCCCTCCCTGCTGCCCCATCTTTCCTTCGCCACCCATCTGCCTTCCATCCCACAATTAAAAGTAGCAAAATTCTAATAGCCTTTTTTCATACTGATATTTTTTTGGCTTCTCATGCTGCATATCAGGCAGAAACATTAAATCCCTCAGTAAATGTTTATAAATAAATGAGAAATAATTACCCTAAATATAGAAGTTCTCTCGCGCTTTGAGTTACAGCAGAGGAGTGTGCCCCACCCCACAATGCAATACGAAGCTGTTGCTTGGTGCTCTACGTCTGTTATTAATCTGCATGTGAGTATGTGTGTTTTCTTGCGAAGGCTGAGTCGAGGTGGTGCCAGTGATGTCAGTCCGTTCGGCGTCTCTACAGATAAACGTTCAGGGTGTCAAGAGCCAATCCGAATGGGAGGAAGCCTCCTTGGTGACCAGCGGTCTTCTTTGCCATCGTGCTTTCTCGTCGTCCAGATGCAGATTGCGACGGCTTGGTTACATGAAACGGCAGAAGTCGCGGGAGGGTCGTTTTCCATTATCGACAGTTTGAGTTTCGTATGTAAACCCAACGCTGCAGTAGGATGTCGAAGACGCGAAGTGACGGGAGCGTTCAGGATGTTCTTCAGAAGGACCTAGAAGCCTTCCTCATAAGCTTTAGCTTGAAGCAGCTTCTTACAGTAGGGGAAGGTCGCAGCGACGGAGTTCATTTTTGCGGGCATCAAATTGTTCGAGGCTTTTAAGTTATACGGCAGATTTAGCCGGGAAGTGTCACACAAACTGGATGTCTTGATAAAGCAAGTCTGACCACGTTTGTGAGCACTTGACTGCGACGTCTTGCATTCATATGGTCACATAGGCCTTGCTGGTTGAGGATTTTATTTTGGTTCCCTGTGTCCTGCAGCAGGTTTCAAAGACTTATTACCACCAGTCTCTTCTTAGGGCTTCCTTGGAGCCGGGAATGGAGCAACTGAGTTTAAACAAATATGGTTTCATAATTCCCCTTGTATGATATTGTATCACCAGTATCAAGACGGGTATTGAATGGATTCAATTGACCATGGATAATTAACGTGAGCTATCTGATCAGACACACGTTTATTGATTAGGTATGAAGGTGACACATTCTTGCGTTTCTGACACTTGATTGGATCTCGGAGGTTCAAGTCCAGCCCCGTGTGAGAGCGATATGGCTTTGTGTCACCCCTTTCCGGGTGAGGTTTGGAGTGGCATTGTGTCACCCCTTTCCGGGTGAGGTTTGGAGCGGCTTTGTGTCACCCCTTTCCGGGTGAGGTTTGGAGCGGCTTTGTGTCACCCCTTTCCGGGTGAGGTTTGGAGCGGCTTTG
>JAABNY020000032.1:5123469-5139961 GCA_015164015.2 Brevimyrus niger
CCCGCCCCCCCCCCCCCCCGTTTCTCCCTCTGTTCCATTTACTGTACCGCGAATTAAACAAACAGATTCTGACAGCGTCGTTTACACCCCGTCCCCTCCGTCCCCCGCCCTCCCCTTCATGTATGTATTTGTTTGTTTTGCAGGATTTATATATTTTTTGCATCTCGCTTGCTTGCATCATTCTTGGAAGATCCAGTCAACAGTCAATAATCCGTTAAGTAGCATCGATCGCCCCCCCATTTAGTTTCCTGACTGGATACTTAGGTTGTAAAGCTGGTCAATGCTATTGAATGGGAACCACCAAGACGGACCATCGACTGCAGCATGTGCCGTGCCATCATATCATTTGTCTTCATTCGGCATTCAATTATTCATTGTAATGGCCTCCGTCAGCCTTGGTACGCCCGGCCGTGGGCCTGAAGCAGCACGCGTGTCTGCGTTTGCGCCTGCACAGCCCCCCCACCCCCGCCCCTCTCGTTACCCTGCAGGCCCACTGTCGACTGGCTGGCTGGATGCCGACCTCGTGTGCGTGCATGCGTGTGCGTGCATGCGTGTGCGCCGCCGTGTGAGCGCCCACTTGTGTGTCCGCGCATCACCGTCCATTATCTTTCTGCCCCTGTGCCGCATCCAGAGTGTGTGCCCTCCACCCTCTGCGCGCGCATGGTGGTGAGACCTGCACGCCACCCGTCGGCTGTGAGTATGGGTGGCGGTCCATTCTGCCTTCACGCCTCACCGTGCCCCCTCGGGGGCAGCCGACCCAGACCGGTTGCTTCCTGAGCCCAAGAGACGCTTCCTTTAGCCATCAGTCACCGGCCTGCCTGACACTGGGGGAGGGGGTTGAGGGCAGAGCCCCCTGGGCCCGCTCCAGTGGTACACTCTGTTACCGCTTTCCGTGTCTCTGAGCCTGCTGTCGTGATTCTGCCACCGGAATCGCACTGGTTCCCCTTGGCAGATGTCGGTGCTGAAGCGGTGATGTCATCCTGAGTCACATGGTCGTGTCTGTTAATGTTTCCTGTTAAATGAGACGATCCACTCGACTTGGATCCCATACAATTGTGCATCTTTTCACGTAATATTCGCCTAAATATTAACCGATTACTGTTGCTTGTCTGAACAGTTTAGTAGGAACTGTTCAGTTTGGTTAATTGAATCTGTGACTGATTAATCTAATTGGCTGTATTTAATGGCTTTAATGGTAAAGGACGGCAAACAGTGATGGGTTATCTTTGAATTCAGCGCAAAAACTTAAGATCTCGAGCGGGGTAGTCATATTGCATTACGAGCCTGAAGCTGAAATGTTTGTGCTGGGTGTGCAGGACACCCCTCTGGTCAAACATCCTGCATCTTTAAAATCCAAACCACCCCCCCCCCTCCCCCTTACCCTTTTTTCCCTACCCCCCTTCACCTCTGCCACCTCCGGGTTTTATTGGTCTACAGGACACCCCTCCTCGCACTGGTTTTATTGGTGTCGGGGTACTGCACTCCCCCCACTGCTGGTTTTATTGGTGTAGGGTGCATTGCCCTCCCCCACCATGATTTTTATTGGTGTATGGTGTGTTCCCCTCCCCCTGCCTTTTTGAAGTTGCCTGCTCATATATCAGGCCCCTTTTCTCACAGGATACCCTCCCACTTCCTGTCTGCTGCTCCAAGGAGGCTGGGGCCGTGGGGGTGGTCAGGGAGCAGGGGGGGGGGCTACCTGTTAACCCTGTATCTACTGGTCGGTTATCTGGCCCCCCCCTGCTGCTGAAGGTTCAGTGGGCGGGGCCCCTTACCCGTCTTCCCGCTGGTGTAATACGGACCCCGTGGAGCCTGTAGGAATGCGGCGTCTCGAAAGAGGGCTCGGTCAGGGAGAGGCTACGGGTCACGCATGCACCCCCGCCGCCGGCGCGGAGCTTAGAGGTCGCTCAAACACCACGAGCGCGACCTGGTCCCGAGGTGCGCCTCAGCCGCATGGGCTCAGGAATGCGGCCCGCCTCCCCGAAACGCCTGCCTTTGTTGTATAAATAGGCCCTTTGTCATGTAGGTGCGCTGCTGTCCTGACCCGCACGGGTCAGCGAAGCTCGCAGGAGAGTCGAGGCCACGTCTCCCCCACCCCCACCCGAAGAAGCCGGCGGCCCGGAGGGTGCGGATGTCACGCCGCGGCACTCGGCTGGTCTCCCCTCCCTCGTTCTGTCCTGTTTTTAATCCCTCACCAGCATCCTGTCTCACTCCCTAAATTCCATCCCCTTTTCGCTTTTTCTCCTGCTGTCCTTTTGTTTTCTTCAGTGCCCCCCCCCCCTTCTGCATTGCATTCCTCCTCTTGCTGCTCTCCTTAAGTCCTCCGTGAGAGAATTACTTGGGAACTTTTTTTTTTTTTTTTTTGCTTAAAGGTGGTGTCCCAAGAGTCTCCTCCATTTTTCTCCCCCCATGCACCTTCTGCTCCTGTGCACTCGCCTCCTTTGCCCCCCCCTGCCCCCCCCCCTTTTCCACACCACTGATGAGGACAGGGAGGTGAAAGCCAAGCGGATTACTGAGGCAGTTTAATCTGGCCAACCCACCAAGGGATTTTTCTGTGCGGCGGCCCGGCCACGGTGTGTGTGCACATGTGTGTCTGCGTGCAGGAGCAGGGTGGGGGGGGGAGGAGGGGGGTGTTAGAATGCACTACAGTGCTGACAAAACTGTTTCACACTGGGGTGTGTGCATGGGGGAGGGGGGTGCATTTGTGTTTTTATGTTACTGCAGTCAGGAGTTGTGCAAATGGTACTCAGGGTGCTTTTCGAGAAAGTACCGAAAGTACTTAATTTCAAGGAGTTGGTTTTCCACTGGCTTGAAAACTGGTTCCGGTGCTGAATGACGTCTCAACGTGAGACAGGGTATTTTGTACTGAAAAAAAATGGCTGTGGTATAGGGCTGGACGATGTGCAATATTAATACCGGCATTATTAATACCAACATTGCCTGCTATGCATATGCAATTCTTATATCGCTAGTCGGCTATATTTAAAATATGGATTTTTCTTACTTTCTGTTCTGTGTGGACATTATAGTGCTGGGAGTTTAACATTTTTTTGCTATTACAAGAAAAAACATAACCCAGCTACCTTTGGAATTTTAATTATTATTACCATTAGTAATAGATTATGTAATGTTTAAAAATCAGTGTAAAGTTTACTTCCACTGCTTTTGCACGAGTGCTGCATGCGTTCTCAGAGACAATCATAATTATTTTCATCCTTGTTGTTTAAATTGCTCCTAGACAGGTTTGTGAGAAATATATGCTGTATGGGTGCTGTCCTTGTATATTAAACACAACACTTTCTAAGTGATTTTTATCATGCCATCCTGATTTATTTTTCTATCTATTCTTCCGACCAGTTCGCAATAATTTTCGTTGTTTTCCGAGTTTGTAACCTTTCTCAAGATTGTATTGTGTGTCAGGCTATTTGCATAACCATTTGATAAAGAAAGCATTTCAAGTTCCACCCTGAAGTACCAAAGAAGTACCCTAGCTGGTTTGGCACTTTTGGTACTAGAACTTTTGGTGCTGGTGCTCCACCAAAGATCAGTGGAAAAGCGAAAGTACAGAAAGTATGCATGTCCAGTTTGTCTCGTAATAAACTTCATTATTGGAAAAGATGAAGCAGGAGATGCAGGGGGGATATCTGAGATAACGGGGGGGCATCCAGATGCTGGGCAGCTATTAAAATACTCATTTGCTAAAAGCAACTTTCCAGTCTGATGATGTCGCTCATTGTGAAAATTTGTATGTTTCATGTATATTGCACTTTAATATAGTGGGGTCCCCTCTAGACAAACACAAGCATATAATTCTTCTCTTGATCGGGTGACCTAAACTGGAAAATGAAATTATTGCTTGACTGTCACATAAATTTCAGTGATGAAGAATCTCTTCGAACAAGGTTTCTTGTTCCAGACCATTAAGATACTCGGTCCTCCCTGGTCGTCTTATCGGACGCCTTTCATGGGCAGCAGAGAACCTGTTAGTCTGGGCAGGCAGGGGATCTCTTACCCTGTCCGGTTTGCAGGAGCTGTTCAACCTTAAGCTTATTGATACGGCTGTGACTCCAGACCACTTCTCTTTTGACGCAGCAAGGCTGTGTTTTACTTGCAGTCGGTGAAAATAAGCTGCTGTCAAGACTGACGCCATGGCAATACAGCGATAAACCACCAATAGCAGTGGTCGTTATAAGCAAAACTAAAATATACTGTACAGCGCTCACTGATAAACCACCAATAGCGGTGGTTGTTATAAGCAAACGAAAATACACTGCAACGCTCGCTGATAAACCACCAATAGCAGTGGTTGTTATAAGCAAAACTAAAATATACTGTACAGCGCTCGCTGATAAACCACCAATAGCAGTGGTCGTTATAAGTGAAATTCTACACACACATTAAATAAACATTCATGTGTAAAGGAAACCGTCGATCCAGTGTAACTGCATTTTCAATGGAAGCAAAATAGAAAATGTGTAACAATTACATGACAGTGTATGCATATTAAGTAATCAAGCTTAATTAGGATAACTAAATTAAGTTAATGAAAGCACATTAACTTTGAAGGCTTTGGTGAGAATCCATAAATATGTGCATACATGTTGCTGCAGATCTGCCTGCCTCCCAGTAATGTGATATCTTTTTCAATTTTGACATTTAAAAATAATAAGAACTGGTCCAGAAAGCGCATGTTAGGGATGAAATCTGTATGAGCTGTTGGAAGAACCCGCTTCAAGCTGCAGGTGCCTCAGTGCCCGTTCCCCTGGAAGATGCAAGCCGGGAAACCTCAGTGCTCAGAATTAAAGTTTTTCCCGCTCACCTTTCATAATGGTTTCAAAGAAACAGATACTTTTCATTATTTCTTTAGCAGAACCCTCTAGAGGCAAAGTCTTTCCAGCTCTAAATCAGATAGAGATGGACGTTAGAAGAGCCGTGTCGATCAAGGTTGTGTGAGACTGCAGTGACTGCTAGCATAGAACTATAATTTTTGTAAGAGAAATTGAGGGCAGTCCCCAGAATGATTTCTTTACAGCGGCGCACAGCCGGCTAGTATTCGATGCATGCCTATGAAATGCACGCAAGTTATCCTGGAAGTACGACATCGCCGTCGTTTTTTTTTTTTTCCACGTTTCAGCTGTTCGTGGTATTGTCGTTAAGACGGTTGGCTTAACGGCGATTTCTCGCTCTCACGGAGCCCATCGGGTGCCTTCGCTCAGAAGGTGCCGGGAACCTGTTTCGCAACGGCGGCGTTTCCACGTGCCGAGCAGCAGTCTGCTTCTTTGGCGTCGCACAAATGAAGAGATGAAAACAGGAAACCGGGAGCAAAAGGTCATAGATCTATAACAAAACAAGTCATTGGCCTGCGACTCCCCGCTTGTGGTTTGTATTAGCATGTTTCGTTGCGAATGTGTCAGCTGGCGCTAAAATACTGCCTTGAGTAGTAGGTGTGTGTTGGGAGCCCAAGGCGATTAAAACGGTGTCCATACTCACTTGAATTTATATTTTTAAAGAACTGACTTGGTGTGACCATAAGCAGGAATCCTGCCTGGAACCATATTGTTTTTTGTTTTTCATCGGACGTCCTGCTTACCAGAAGGAGAAACGCTCTTCCTCTGCAGTGCTGTTGCTCTGTTCAGTGCTACATTTCTCCCGCGGCAGCCCCTGCGAGGGATTCCTGTTTGGAGACGTACATTTTGCTCCCCGTGAGCCCTTAAGTATGTCGTGTCGTCTAGGGGTCAGTCGCCTGACTTCCACTGATCAGCATGTGAGATCATTCTGGAGATGGCAGATCCTGAACCGCGATACCATCTGTAAGGTGTGCGTCTCCCTTACTCTGCTCTCTCCGTTTTCGCTTTCACTTTTCTGGAAAAGTAAGGAGCGCCACAAGTTCCCCCTGTCTCCCACACCCATTCATCCGGTATAGGGTCACGGCGAGTCTGAATCCTGTCCCAATCAGCTCAGGGAACCAGGTTGAGGGGGGGCTTCCTGAAGGGAGTTAGCATGACAGTCCAGAGCAGTGGAGAATATGCGGGATTCGAACACCTCACCCTGAGAGATGAAAATGTTTGTTTATTTATTAAAAAAAAAAATTAAAGCAGATTGTAGATCACAGTAAATGAACAATATGCTGTGAAATTATAGAAGCCATGCAGAATTCCCATTAATCATGTGCTGGTTATTTAGTTGACCGCTGTGGCAATTTGCAGCTCCCTATAGGTTAACGGTCTAGTTACGCAACTGCTGCCCTCATGTGACCGAATGTTTTTAAGACACAGTACTCTTGTTTTGTTCCTTAGTGCATTATACTCTCCCAGTTTTAACATGTAATTTATCTTTGTTTTCTGTTTCCAAGTAAGCAGCATTTTAGCTGCTAGTTTTTGAGCTGTTGTATAAGTGCATTCTGGCTCCCAGATTACTGTAACTGATTAAAGTATGTGCAGAAGGCGCCTTTTATTGGGTACGATCCCGTCTTTAAGATCCGACGTTCAGTCAGAATGAAAAATGTAATAGCAGAAGTCAAGGTTAATTCACTGTGCACTTTTTAGATTTTATATTATTTTGTTTGCTTTTTAAAATTGTTGCTTAGTCCGTGACCAAAATGAATTAATGATCCGTTTATACACTTGAGTCTTTTGCAGAAGTAATTAAGATAAAGTTCCTTTCTCTAGGATACTCCAGCTTGTTCCTTTTGCTGACTTGAGGTGGGAATTTAACCCTGAGTTTGCTCGTCCAGATGTGTTTAAGTCTATAATCTTTCATTAATTAATTAATAATGTTTGTATCCTAAACCAACAGGTACATCGTTCCACCTACTGGTTTTACCAGCTGGTTAAAGCTGGCATGGCATAAAGTCAATGGGAGACCAGCATCAGGACTATAGCAGCAGTGAATATACATGTACTAATAATAGTAATAATTGCAAAGAAAGAGTGGCATGAAGTTCACAGGGTGACTTATAAAACACTTATTAATTATTATTGTTAAGTCACCCTGTGTGAACTTCACGCCACTCTTTCTTTGCAATTCAGCCAAGAGTCGAAACAGCAATGAGGGTTAGCATTTTGTTGTGGTGCGGTGAGGGTTAGCATGCTGTTGGGGTGCATTGAGCATTAGCATTCTGTTGGGGTGCAGTGAGGGTTAGCATTCTGTTGGGGTGCATTGAGCGTTAGCATTCTGTTGGGGTGCAGTGAGGGTTAGCATTCTGTTGGGGTGCATTGAGCGTTAGCATTCTGTTGGGGTGCAGTGAGGGTTAGCATTCTGTTGGGGTGCATTGAGCGTTAGCATTCTGTTGGAGTATAGTCAGGGTTAGCATGCTGTTGGAGTATAGTCAGGGTTAGCATGCTGTTGGAGTATGGTGAGTGGAGGTTCCTCTGCCTTGTGGAGGGTCCCTGGTGCCAGGGAGGAAGCTCTCCTGCTCAGCTGGCCACCACCGTGTGGGTGGATCGAAAGGCTGGTTCATACTTTTACGCACAAGTGCAACACTCGCATATCTACTCTGCGTATGCATGCATGGAAACGTTCGTAGTTCTCCTGTCAAGCAAGGTACTTTGCACATGCAAACAAGTTGTATTTATATTTCTGTTAATGATATAAATTCTTATTCTGATATTCGCTGCACACGTACCGTAGCAGTGAGGTTTCTGTCCATTTCTCCGTGTTTTACAAATTCAGAGAGCCAGCTGCCACCATTGCCAACTTTGGTGTGCTTGGAGATTTCAATTCAAGACAAGTCTGCACACACACACACACACACACACACACACACACTCGCATTTACATGTATGTAACAGTTTTATTGCCTTGTAGGTAGTTTGTAGGGTTTGCAAACTACCCCAACACTCATCAGAAGCATCCATGTTGGTATTTAAGCTGGACTCCAGCAAATCGCTCATGCACAGTGTGTCCAGAGCTGCGTGGACACAAATTTGGAGTCCAGCTGGCATTCCGCCCGCGGAGGCGCACAGTGACGTCAAATGCGCCATGAAACGTTAGAGCGGACATGTTTGCTAGTATGCGTGTGGAGAAGTATTGCTTGTTGCTACATGTTTTTTGTGTGTGTGTGTGTGTGTGTGTGTGTTGAGGCCCCTGCCCTTGTCTCTCCTGGTTTCCCACGGGTGTGGAAAGCTGATGAATGTCCTAATAGCAAAGTATCTCATCCTAGTAATTGGTGACAATACCGGCATACATGCTATGGGTTACCGAAGCGGGCCGGTGGGCGCGAGAACTCGGGGGGGATGTATGGAAGGAGTGGTGAGAGTCGGGCAACGGTGACAGACCTCGGTCGCGTCAGCCTGGTTTTTTGGTGAGTGTGTGTCTGTCAGCCCCCTCAACTGTCCCATGCTGGGGTCTTCTTTTAGTCAGCAATCAGTACCCAATGTTTCTAGGCCTATTACTCGATCCTGGACACACGCATCTGTGGGCGGTACTGGGGTTCTGCAAGGCGGGTGATGTCCTCCACCGGGTCTCGCGTGTCTGCGACTGGCTGAAAAGGTCAGAGACGAGGTGGAGGAGCCAGAAATAGGCGTGTGAGATGCCAGTGTGTCTGGGGTGTGCGAGGGGCCAAGTTCCACACAGCCCCAGCCTTACTCCCCTCTGAACAATGGCTGGCCGAAGTAGGGCATCTCTCTCTCTCTCTCTCTCTCTCTCTCTCTCGCATGCGCCTGCTCTCTCTCTTTTGTAAACATGATGTCTTCTCGATCTGGGATGCCTGAGGGACCGAGTGCAGACAGGACCTGTCACCATGACAACGGCTTCAGCAAGCTGCCTGCCGCCCAGCCTCCATTGGCTGAAGGGTGTTGGAGGTTGGTGGGGGCGGTTGTGTGTGTGTGGGGGGGGGACAGGAGTAGAGGCAGACGACCCCATTTCTCCTCCAGGGACTCCACGGCCTGCTCGCGTTCGGAATTAGCATAAAGATGGTGTGTGTGTGTGTGTGTGTGTGTGTGTGTAGGAGTGAGTGGCTCCCCTGGGCCCCCACTATCTCTACCCTCTTCTAGGTCAGCCCACAGCCTGCAGGTCTGCACTGTCATTATTGTCTGGTGTCTAATATTTTCTCATTTTTAATTGTGATTAGTTTTTATCGTCCCCTCCGGTCGGGCCCCGCAGATCCTGGCAACGCTCTGAATTCCTTTGTTAGGGCCTCTGGAGCCCAGGCCGCACCTCCTCCGCCGGGGGGCTGGGGGACCGCGGCGACTGCGTGTGGCATGAGGGATAGGCTGAGCGCGGGGTTTCTCCCGACTGTCGTGTTCGCAAGGAGACTCCCTGCTCTGCTAGTCAGGTCCCTTTGCTGCCACTTATTTGAGGGGGGGGGGGCATCAGGGGTCAGATCTCCCTGCATTTTTGGATGCTTGGTGCGGGGTGAGGGGATGGGAATTCTCACCAGGCGCCATCATATATTCAGGGCTCCTAACGCCACCACTCCTGTAGGTTTGTGTGTAGAGTTAGGGTCTGAACACAGCACCTTCCGGCTGGCATTTTCGTTTTTGCGGCAACTTGCTGGGCTGGTGGGATTGCTGGTCCAATGAATCGATGGGTCACGTTGTGTCTGCCCGGAATATTCTGCCACTGGTGTAGAAAGAGGCTGGAGATTCTCTTTTTCCCTGGGAGGGAGAAGTATTTTCCTTTGTTGAGACGGTCCGGTTCTAGATGTTATGGTTGGTGATTCAAGGGGGATTTTAGCAATCTGTGCGTGCCTTACTTTAATGGCTCCTGCAAGGTTGCATTAATGTTGTTGCCCTTGCCTATGTGTGAGGAGTCGCGCAGGATGGAGAGAGATGCTCAGAGATGGGGGCGGGGGGGGAGGTGCAGAGAGACCCATGCTGAAGCCACAACAGAATCTGAAGATAGAAGCCAGGCACAGTGCTGGAGGAGGAGGTGCCACAGGAGGAGGTCCAGAACACAGCGCGACGACGGGGGCTTGTTGAATGCCGAGGGGCTCAGCTAAATAAACAGGGAAACATACAGGGAGGCACATCTAGGACCAATGTGGGGATGCTAGCTGGGTACAGTAGCAGTGTTGTTCTGTGAGGCTTTTGTGGTTCTGGTCGGCTCCTGAGATGCACGTTTGCCTCTCCGTTCACCTCCCACCCGCGTGAGGGAGTGAAGTAGTGGCGGGGTCGCGCCGGGCTGTGAGGGCGACGGGCGGAATGCTGGCAGCACCCCGTTCAGACTGGAATGACTGGGAGCGTCCACTGCAGGACCGGCTGGCTGGGACCCGAGGCCTCAGCCCAGCTGGTGACGTCGCAGAACCATTTTAGCTGGTCAGTCGCCTCAGTCTGATTTTTCTAATTTCACTTTGCCTTGTGTGTGTTAAATTGCTGCATCCGTGTTCATTTGGGAGCCCCTTAGATCTGTTGTGACCGAACTGTTCCTTGTCAAGGGCCGAAAGCACCCTTGGTCTCCAGTGAGCGGTCATCTTCGGTCTGCTTATTTGTTGCCTTGCTGGAGTCACCTCTCGCGATGGTCCATGCCTTGTAAATGCCACAGTGGTCCATTGGTCAGCCTGTATTGTCATAGCATTTGGCCAGGAAAGATGAAGGGCCTGCAGACTTAGAGTGTGGTGCAGTATTTCCTTTGACTTTTTCCTAAAATACTAAAAAATATATCGGACTGGGGTTTATTATTTACTTTATCTATGAATCTATGAATGCACCTTCCCTAATTCAATGGATATTTAATTGCTACCATTTACCAGCTAGCTAGTATTTCATTAAAAATGGTCGCTGCTCTTACTGGTTAGTGGTAACAGGATAAGGTTCTTGTTACAATGATTTTCACCCCCTTCCTCATTAAGTGCTAAAGGGGCAAATTCTTGGTGAAACAGGAGCTCATTCTTTATCGAATATGTCAGGTCTGCCGTCCATCGTGACTGTCCGTGGTGTTTGGTGAGTCCAGGGGGAGTTTGGCAGTGGTGTGTGCTGCAGTTTGGTTTGTAGGCGGCCCCAGGAGCTGAGGCTCGAACCCAGTGCAAGGGGGGCCGCTGCTTCCTGTATGCAGATGCCGAGATTCAGACTAAATGCTTTGTCAGGACTGGCTGCCAACGGCGCCTCTTGGCGCGAGGAAAGCCCGTAATTAACTAACAAGCTTGTAATTAATTTGCTGGCTTTTTAGGACTCCGGTGTAAGCGCGTCTTTTCGCTCCCACCTTGGCGCGCCTTCCTAGGGGAGCCTCGGCACGGACTGTCCCAGGCGCCGATCGACAGCTGGCTCCTCGCTCGGAGGTGCGTGAGACCCAGAGTGCTCGTCCCGACCCTTGTGTGCCGAGATGGTGAGGGTCAAAGGTCGGGAAATGCGTCGATTTATCTGAAATACCCAGCGCCCTCCCCCGCCTGCTCCCCTTGCCCCGGGCCCTTGCAGTGCTGGCGGGGCACAGACCCTCTATTGTGTGAGGAATGCGGCCTCTGCCTCATGCCCCCGCCCGCCGCAGGGTCCTGCCGGCCCACCTGGTTCTGGGCCTCCGTCCCGCTGAGAGAAAGGGAGTAGAAGCTGTAATTTGGCAGAAGCAGAGGGGGCTCTCCAGGTTAATGCCAGGTCCTGACGTTTTGATGTAGCTGGATCTCGTACTAAAGCGGCCAGGAATGTTTCTTTTTCGCCCGCTGAATCCTTGAGCTTCGGCTTGTTTGATGACAGACCAGGTGTCTCAGCCGGCGCGTTAGCCGCTGCGCTAAATAATGACGCTTTTCCTTAAGCGGGACCTGTCAGATTAGCATCCCAAATCCCCCCGTTTCCAGTGCGGTGCCCCGCGCTTTGTTGGTCACATGCCTAAACCGGCCAGGGAGAACCCTGCTACTATGGCTCCCCCTGCTAGATTGGTGCTGGCGGAAGGGGACTAGCAGTTTGCCCCCCCCCCCCACCATGTTACAGCCCCGCCTCTCCGTTAATCGTGTAGGAGGGCAGACGGGCTGTGCAGCCACAGAACCCTCTTCTCATTGCCCCCTGTGCCCGGGGGCATTGTCCACGCCGCTGAGGCGTCAAAGGCTCTAAAAGCGCCATTAAGCGTCATTTTGGCGTCCAGGTGCGGTGCTTAGCCTGCCAGCGGCTTCTCACGCTTCATTCCGCCGTGTCGTCCTCCTCCGGACGGCTTAGCAAGTCGGGTTGGGGGCTTCGAACGGGGATCGTAGCCGCGTTCGCCTGCGAAGTGCCTGTCGGGGTGCCGACGGGGCGGCTGCCTTTCCCTGGAGGCGGTGCTCTCAGATGCAGCGTGCCGAGGCCTGGAGCTCCGCCGCTGGGCTCCCTGCCTCTCCCCTCCCCCCAGCCCCAGGCACCCGCCGAGCATCCGCAGCGATTTAATCATGACGCGGTACACCTCTCTCCCTCCCGGTCTCCGAGCCCGTTCGTGTCCTGAAAACAACTTCCTGCCCAGCTGCTCGGAAACCACGTAGGAAAGGGAGAAGGACAGGGGGAAGACATTGATCTCGAGGGGGGGCGGGGAGCACTCGAGAGCGGCCGGCATCTCTGACGCCCTTGTCGTCGGGTAACCTGTGCTGCTTGTGAAGGAATCTTCCCGTTTGTGCCTGATGGAATCTGCCTAACACGCCCCACACCCGGTCCATGAAACCAAAATGCAGTTGTAGAGAATGTAGAGAAAGGAGGGGGATGGGAGGAAGGGAGGGAGAGAGCTAGGGATGGAAAGGAAAAGGATATTGGTAACAATCCTGCCAGAGTCTCTTCATTTTTAATAAATCCCACTGGAGGCCCAATCCATAAAGTGCATTATATTATATAAACCTCCCAGCCATGCTGGGGATAGGCAGACCCCTGTTTGTATTGTGGGCAAAGTTAGGAGAACCTTCAAACAACATTTAATCATTTAGCCTCTAGGTTTGTAAGCAGATAAGAGACGCCGGAATTACTGCCGTTACACTTACTCGAGTGTTCGGCGTGCTCATCTGTCCTGGCTACCTGCGCGTCTCCTGTTGGATCTGAGATTTAATTATCCACTAAAGCTATTTTGATGGCCGTTTTGTTCCTAAGTACAGTACAAGGCTCTTAGCATCAAATAGAAATGAAGTATCATTTTCTACTCGGACCACCCATCTGTTTTTCTGTCGAATTTAAAGGTAGGAAAATAATATTAACTTATTTCTTGGAGTGTTCCATTGGAGTTTTATTATTTGCCTAAAAAGCAGTTCCGTAAATTAGGCGGCTGCGGAAGAATGTCTGCGGCGCACCTGTCAGGCTGTCTCGTCTGCGGCTGCCGTTTGGCGTTTCCCCCTCAGCCAAACGCACGCCGGCCTCGGAATGTTGTCCGTTCTCCTGTCCCCGAAAGCGGGGGAAACGCGGCCGCGTCTTCCAGCTCGTGACACATTTGCATGCCTTTCTTGTCACCTGAACGTAGAGCTAAACCCAACCCCCACCCCCCATCCCCGCTGCCGTGGAGACAGGCCGGGCCGTAGCGGCTCGCGGTGCCGCGACGTGACGAAGCTGGGAGCGGCATGACGTCTCTGTGGGCATGGAGACCGTGACGGGCCTGTCACTGGGGACGGGAGACTGGGTTGGGTCTTGAGGGGACCGCTGCCCCTGTGACCGCGGAAAGCCGTCCATCTAGGCAAGCTGCGCACTTTGGGTTTTTCCTGACAGGAGGGTGTCGTTGGGCCGGCATGCTGGCTGGCCGCGTTAGCTCCCTGCTCCCTCATGCGGCACCTCTGGCAGCTTTGCCCGGCTCGTGTTCCTGCTTAGCATGATTAATGAGATCCTCCGTTAGCTGGCAGCAGATCCTGTCCCCTTCCTACCTGTGTTCTGCGGGGGTGGGAGACTCAGGCTCCCATCTTCTCCTAGGTTCCTTTCACTGTCCTAATTAGCCAACGCAGCCCCCGGAGAGCAGAGTTCACCCGGGCCACTTGTGCATGTGCACACACCTGTCTCACACCGGGGACACTGCCTGGGGTGTAGTGCCCTTTCGCGGCAGCCAGGGGGAGCTGCTGAGCATGCGTTGGGAACGCCACGGCTCAGTCCCCGTCCAGATGTTCAAAACACCTCGCTCGGGCTTGTTTGTGTCGTCCTCTCAGAAGCCTAATCGGTGGCAGCCCCAGGTTTAGGAAGGGATTATCTCCGGCCCTAAGATAAGACTCGGATTTCACGAGGCGGCTCCCATGTGCCGTGCTGACCGGAGACTCCGTACCCGAGGAGCCCCGGGGAGGCAGCCGCCTCAAACGGCGTTTGATGGGCGCAGATGCCCGCTGTGTCTGTGTGTTTCGGAGTGATAACCTGCCACAGAGATTTGGCGTCAAGTCGATGGGCCGGCAGTGTCACCGGTATAATTCCTCGCATGGTGTCCGACGTCCTGGAAACCCAACCCACCCTGTAAGCGAGTCCCCTAGTGTCCTTATTCAGACACGCCTCAAATATCTGCCCCCACTGAGCGTATTTTGCATGATAAAGCATAAAAACACGTAAAGGTTTTAGCGCTTATACGTCGTCCAGAAGTAGAGCAGCTTGTAACATCATATTCCATGGAGTAGGGGTCATGGTAGAGGTGTATAAAGCCATGTTTTGCACGGTGCTGTTTATGAAATTTCCTTGGTCAACAGCAGTTTTCGGCGAATGTGGACAACTGCTATCGTTCCTGCATTTCTCTGTTTTTTCCCATTTCTCGCCGGCCTGCAATTAATGCGCTTCGTGTTGCGTGGCTCAACTACCTTTAATAAGTAATTTGCTAATCAAAAATCAACCTTTTTTTGTGATAAGGGTAGTTAGACTGCTTTTCATTTAGTTTATTTTTTTTTATTTGCAGTTTTCTGCTTGTAAATCTTTGTGGTCGTTCTGGACTCACCATTAAGATTGCCGGTTGCGTACGTTTCATGGATGCTGTGCCATGACATTAGAGCATGCAGCAGAAGCCAATCATTTTGCTTCGGCTAGCGGTGACCTCTTAACCTCTCCCCTTACATCGTGCCCTGCCCCTGGGGGGGGGGTCCGTATAGGAGTGGAGAAAAGACGCACCGAGCCAGAGGTGCACATTTCCGGTCAAGAAAGTAAAAATCCAGAGCATGATTTTGTTTCGACCAACCAGCTGAGCGTAAAGAGTCACAGGAACAGAGTAGTCAACTGGTTGGTTGGTTGAAACAAAATCCTCATCTGGATTTTTACTCTCTTTTAGCCTCCCCCCCCTAACTCATTCAGCACCATT
Organism: Brevimyrus niger; assembly: GCA_015164015.2. NCBI lineage: Eukaryota > Metazoa > Chordata > Actinopteri > Osteoglossiformes > Mormyridae > Brevimyrus > Brevimyrus niger. Next base: position 5,138,590 of record JAABNY020000032.1, read on the forward strand.
GTAATTTAGCACGGCAGTGAGGAAATGAGGATTGGGGCGTGAGACGAAGTTTATTGTTGGAGCCGCAGCAGCCAAGTTCGGCGTCCATGGAGACCCACCTCTGTTTGCGTTAAATGCAAAGGAGCATCAGTGTGATTCTCCCACCCTTCTTTGTGTGTCTAATGCATATCGGCTTTCTTGGGGGCTTTGGTCAGCTTTTGGTGCCGTTCCTAGCTTCCTGTGGTGCTTTTCCACTGGTGTACAGGAACCAAGCCGCACCTGAGCTGTACCACAAAGAGATTCTAGCCAGAACGCGGTTCCAGCTCGCTTCGGTTTTTCCACTGCAGAAGGGTTGGCTCGGTTTGCAGAGCAGCAGTCATGTAACGGTGAGCATCGTGGTTTGCCATTTCATTTATTGCATTTGTTTTTTTTCCGTAAGCTCATTTCCGCTAGCGCGTCTGGGATGATCGCCGTGTTATGCAGGTTTCAAAATTAGCATTAGCTACTGTAATTTGCATTACGGATCCCTCTCATTCAGCTATTTCATAGTACTTTTGTTAAGTAGGAAGTTGGACATTTTCAGGTTCCAAGTTATCAGGAATGCACTAGTACATTGGGATGTACGATGTACTTCTAACAGTGAATAACATGCCCTTCTTTTTGGCAAGCAGTGCCACGGCAGCACAGTACGGCTTGCCTACATTGCAATGGAAAACCGCCAGTTCTCGATACGGGTCGGTTCCTGGCGGCAGTGGAAAAGCACAATTAGATTGCGCAGTGTTATGGAGTACAAGGTCTGGTGTCGTACTTTACTATTTGAAGTCTGCTCGTTTCAGAATGTTTTGTGTCCTTAGTAAACAACACAGGCCACTACAGCGGGCACTTAACGAGGACGCAATGTTAACAACAGGGACAGCTTTAACCCCCCCTCGCCCCCACCAAGGTGGATTCCATGTGCATTTGGAGTCTCGCCCCAGAAGACAGCACGGGTGTGGCGTCTCCATTCCTGGGACCCCGAGGGAGCGGGAATTCGGGGGCCAGTTTGTTTACTGGTAATTAATTCACCTGATTGATACGACAGCTGCTCGGAAAGACAGAGCCAAGTGGGGAAAGCGAATGAAAAGTCCCCCCCGTGCCCCCCCCCCATGCTGTCACGGAGGGATTCCCCGTGCCGTGCCGCTCGGAGTCGGGTTTCATGCCGGGCTGCTCTCCCATTGATCAAAAGGCACATCTGTCAGGCAGCAGCCCGATTACACATTCCTGCCTCCCCAGATAATCTTCGCGGAGTGGACCGCAGTGACAGAATTATTGCCTCAGTTGGAGCGGGGGGCCCCTCCGGGGGCTGAGGGGGCACGGGGGGGGGGGGGGGCCCAGCGGTCGCGGGGGGGGGAGT
>JAABNY020000032.1:5140061-5150770 GCA_015164015.2 Brevimyrus niger
GCGGCTGCCGGGCACAGAGATCGGAGAATGGAGCTTAATTTAACCGGGGACCGAGGCGTGCCGCGGCAGAACAGGCCGACACGGTCCTCCTTCACCAGGCCTGCCATCGTAACGCTGACGCAGGCTCTGGGGGAAGGTGAGTCACTTACACTCACTTCTTCGGTTGAGTCTTTAGGGTCTAGGAAAAATGTCCTGACCATAAAGAGGTTTCTTGGCTTCTATTTGGAAGCTTTGGTAATAGGGGAATTAACCCCCACCCCCCTCCCCCCCCAAGTGTTTTTAAACAGCTTCCTGGGGGTTGATTGAACATTGCTTGGTTGCTCTCTGTGTGATTGACCGTCTCCTAAATAGCAGTATGAGTTCACGTTCCCAAATGGATATCTCAGGGCTGCTCTGGGCCTGTACTCCACACGTTTCCTGCTGCATCGTCTTTTGCATAATGGATGATTATTAATGTCTGCAGATCTTCTTACCAGATTAGTTTGGATGGCTGCTTTGGGCTGAAACAAGCACACAGGAAACGGTTTGACGGCCCCTTGGACCGGAGCGGCGTTTCCACTGCGTCTTGAGCAGTGTGGTCAGGAAGGCTCAGAAGCGCGCACTGGGAATCCCTCCCCAATCCCAGCATTGTTTTATCGATTGTGATCTGTTCGTATCACAGTTGGATGGATAAACAGTGAATACTTAATGGGAAGACACCTGTCCTGTGTTCTGTGGCCATCTAACTGGAGATTATGGAAAAAAGAGCCATTTCTTTGGAGTGATTGCCATTATTGTGAGGAAGTTTAAGCGGTTAACCCCCCCAGGGATGTGGAGCACGCCCGTGCATCAGTGGAGGGAGAAGAAGCTGTAAGGGGAGGGAGCAACCAAAATCCACGGGCTCCTTTAAACTCCCTCCATCTTTCCCTCTTTTTTTCCTCCCTCTCTCTCTGTGGCCGGCAGATGATTGACGGCCTGAGGGTTTTAACGGGCACTGGAGAGGGAGAACTCAGGTCGGGGTTGTCATGGCAACAAGAAGAAAAGGGCCCCGCGCTGCTTTACCTGAGTCGAGCGGAGTCTCTCTGGCTGACTGCCCCGGCTAGCCGTGTGCCTGGCGAGGGCTCCCCGGCTCAGTCGCTCTGCCCTTCTTCCTGCTGGGGGCGCCGATCGCCCGCCACGGGTATAATGATCGGCCTTCTAATGAACTGCCCCAGATTAAAAGCCCACGGGGCCAAATGTTTGCCTGTCTGTCTGCTCGTGTCGCCTCAGTTGCTGGGTGGCAATGCCTTTCTAATGGGTTTCCTTCTAGGCACGCTTGAAGTCTCTCTGTTGAGCACGTGGACTCGGTTACCGCTCAGATGGGCTAGACCACCTCCCCGGCACCCCCAGGTCTCTGACCCTATTGTGACTGCTCCACCCCCACCCGCCCTACGGACTTCCCTCCCCCCCCACCCAGGCCCAGCACTTTCCTAATGCCTGGTAACCTAAATAACACTGCAGGAAGATGACAGGCACCCCGTTGGACTGAGCTAACAGCAGCCACTGAGTAAATAAGTGCTGACAAACCTCATTTAGCAGCCCTTCTCCCCCGACCAAACAAGCAGACCTTCGCTCGCGGCTCCCCCCGCAGCTCCGGGAGGCTTCCAGGAAGACGGTGTGCAGCTGTGCCACTGCGGATCCAAAATAAAGAGGCAAACGTAGACCGGAATGGCGGAGAAGTTATTTTCGCAGCACATTCCCCGTCTTTGTTTCGGGAAATAGGCCCGAGAAAGATTCACGCGCGGGAGATGGTTTGCAGATTGTGTGAGATTTAAGATGTTATTTCTTATTACAGTGGGATACTAATTATATATCAATAGTCCCCTAGAAGTGTCGCGTTAATTAAAATCTCTCTTGGAACTTCTGGGATGCCACAGTACCTTTTGATTAAAATTGAAATTATATGCGTATAACTTGTGGAAATTCTGTCTGTGGCGTGACGCCATCGGTCACGGCTTGGGTCTCCCCGAGGTTCGCGGCTCGTTAATGCGCAGGCCGAGGAGGTCAGACGCGGCCGGGTCCCGCTCTGCATCGCCGGCCCGGGGAACGCCAAACAAACACTCCGGACTCGCCTTTAATACGCTCCCGAGACATCTCATATCCGCGACAAGGATCCGCTCCATCAGCCCAGAGCTGAAAATATCCATGCGGATGGGCGGTGGTATTTGTGCAGTAGCTGTGTGGGTTTGAGGTCAGGGAGTAGATATTGAGAAGTGACTCAAGCGTGGCTCTGTCTGGCTGGTGAGTTCCAGAGTATGTAAATCGGAAGCGCGTCAGTTGTAGGGTACACCCAAGTGTTAATTGCCGGTGTTTATTTTAGAGTCGCTGGCTGCTGTGTCCAGACGAGTGATACGGAGGGTTATAGTCCTGCATCTCCTGCCCCTGGGGCTTCACCGCTAAGCGTGCTGATCTCCTGGGAGCAGCCGAGCCCGGGCGGTCAGTTCTTTACAGTTCTCCGGTCCCTCGGAGCAGACCCTGAGTGTCCGGCGCACAGGCGGACCCGGACGGTGCCCAGCGGCCCGAGCGCGAGCAGAAGCCGTGGACGTGTCCGCCTCTGCGCTCGGAAGACTTCTGACGCCCTCCTGCCTTCGTTCCCCCGTCACACAAACGCCCATAAATACGCAGATTAATTCCTTCTGTTTCTGACCTACTTTTAGTGCTCCCCACAGAACGCCGAACACGATGTAACTTTTTGTGAACTCTGCGGCCTCTCGGTTGTGTAACCGAGCAACGGACTGCAGGCCAGCTGAGAACAGCGAGCGGCTTCTCGTCACCCTCAGGGGACTCTCGCGGGCGCCCGCCCTCCCGTCACCCTCAGGCACCATACTCACCAGCGTCCTCCTGTGTTTCAGAGTGCCGCCGCCGCCCCCAGTCCGGTGATGGGCAACATGCCCCCTAACGACGGCATGCCCGGCGGACCCATGCCCCCTGGCTTCTTCCAGGTAAGCCTGCCTGCTTCTCCACCTCCACCCATCCTTTCCTCTGTCTTCAGCTCCACTTGGGTTGTTATATAATCCTGAATGATCTCTTGTCCTTCTGTCTGCATCTCCATCACCATCCCCTGGGATCTCCAACAAAGTCAGAGTCACATGGTTACTATGTGCCCTGCCTCCCTTTCTTGGGACTGACTCCGCCTGGTATTCCCGTGTGGTGGTGTCACTGTAGGGTTCACGACAGCTTTGTGTTTTATTTTGTTGTTCAGTGCTAAATTAGCTAATGCCCTGTGCCTGGGACTGCTGTGCTCTAATGGTGCTAATGACTGTGGACTATTGTGCTGTTTCTCAATCCGGTCCTCAGAGATTCCTAAACAGTCCACATTTTTGCTCCCTCCCAGCTCACAGCACACCTGAACCAAACAATCAAGCACATTGAATTACCTAGTACAGGTGTGTTGGGAACAAGAACGTGGACAGACTGGGGTCCCTGAGGGCTGGGCTGAGAAACGCCGGACTGTACAGCATATGGAGATGCGTCAGTGTTATGGACGGGTGGCGGGGTACAATCGTCCCCAGGAATGTACAGCTCGCTGTGGACGGGTGGCGGGGTACAATCGTCCCGGGGAATGTACAGCGCGCTGTGGACGGGTGGCGGGGTACAATCGTCCCGGGGAATGTACAGCTAGCTGTGGACGGGTGGCAGGGTACCATCGTCCCGGGGAATGTACAGCTAGCTGTGGACGGGTGGCAGGGTACCATCGTCCCGGGGAATGTACAGCGCGCTGTGGACGGGTGGCGGGGTACCATCGTCCCGGGGAATGTACAGCACGCTGTGAACTCTGATGGCGACTTGTGAGCGAGCGTGTGAGCGTCCCATAAATAGCGCCTCTGAGAGACCCTGGGGGGGGGAGCGACCCTGTCTACCCCCTACAGGGGATGGTGTCTCGCCTGCTTTGGTGCCCAATGCCTCCTGCTGCTGCTGTGGAGGTAATTCCGGGAAAGATCTGGTCAGGACCAGCATTTCTGATGGAGCGTTTTCTGATGCCGTGTGATATCAGCACACAAACGGGTCACAGACGGCCCTGGACTGTCGCGTGTGGTATTTCCATTCAGGCGAGGCAGGTCGGGTCACAGACGGGTGCATCTGAACCCCACATCGCCCTCCTGTGACCTCACAATTTGATCAGCCATCCTGTAATCGGTCAGTTGGCTTCCTATTTACAGAATTAATTTCTGTTTATTTTTTCTGATGATCAGCACTTAGGCGCAGCCCTCCTCCTCCTCGCCTGCCTTCATGTTCCCCCACTGGAACCCGGCAGTGTGGCTCGCAGTGCTGGGAGGGGAAGAACGGGCGATTGGTCGCAAAGCGGGTCTGTTCGGCTCCCTCCCGTAGCCGGGCGTCTCATTTCTGCTGGTGCGTCTTCAGTGTGCCGCTCGGCTCCTTGGCTGCGGAGGCCGTCATCCTGCCCGCCATGTCACTTCACCGAAAATAATGGGGCTTAGAATTATCGCCAGAGTCTCAGGTGGCCGCTGCCCCCGTACACCGCCAGTTAAGTGTGTGGTACATAGTGGCTGTAGCTGCGTGTGGTACATAGTGGCTGTAGCTGCGTGTGATACATAGTGGCTGTAGCTGCGTGTGGTACATAGTGGCTGTAGCTGCGTGTGGTACATAGTGGCTGTAGTTCCGTGTGGTACATAGTGGCTGTAGTTCCGTGTGGTACATAGTGGCTGTAGCTGCGTGTGGTGCATAGTGGCTGTAGCGCCGTGTGGTACATAGTGGCTGTAGCGCCGTGTGGTACATAGTGGCTGTAGCGCCGTGTGGTGCATAGTGGCTGTAGCGCCGTGTGGTGCATAGTGGCTGTAGCTGCGTGTGGTACATAGTGGCTGTAGCGCCGTGTGGTACATAGTGGCTGTAGCTCCGTGTGGTACATAGTGGCTGTAGCTCCGTGTGGTACATAGTGGCTGTAGCTGCCCCCATCTGGAGGTGTGTGTGCAGGCGTTCAGTATTTTAAAGCTTTCTGTTCACACCTCTACAAACCACGTTTCCCACGCCTGGGCAAGCTAATCGGCTGTAACTAAATATTTGACAAGTGTTTTGTAACGCGTTCTGTTATTTTCTCCAGCGGCGTAGAATAAACGCGTTTTTTGCACGTAGGTCTGAGATCTCCAGCGACCTGGTTAGGTGTGGAGCTGTTGATTTCGGGGTCATGTGCAGGGTACATGCGCAGGAACGCCTGTATGCCCACAGCCCCTAGGTGCCTTCACACAGCCGATATGAAATCGGAAAGGTCTCCGTCAGCTGCCTGCCCCACCCTCCTCTTCCTCCTCCTCCTGTTCCTTTCTCAGTGCTCCCCAAGGTTTCCGGACGTTCTGGAGCCCTCAGCCACACTTGTGAAGTGGCTCCTACCGGCAACTCAGCCTTAACAAGAGCTGCAGCCCCTGATCAGGTCATTCCCAGAAACAGTATCACCGCGGCAACGGCATGGACAGCCTCTGTCCGTGAGCACCCCCATCCTGCTTTGTGACTAGTCCAACTCAGTCTCTTCTGATTTATCCCTCTCTCTCCCACCTGCCCTGGTACTTTCTCCTCAGTGTTACCCCCCCCCTTCTTGGTCATCCACAGTTCCTGCTCTCGTCGGTCTGGATACACCACCATGTTAAGCGCTCGGCTGCAGATCCTGTCCGTCTCCCGTACAGGAGCTGACGGTTCTAAGTAATCGTTTTTGCAGTTTAGGTCTTTGTTTCTTGGTTGCAGGGCGAAACACCTCGCTGTGGAGTGAAACTGTGGAGTACTGCTTGGGTCATTGGGTTGTTTAAGTGCAGAACCAAGGAAATTTACAATTACGGTATTTTTGTACCCAATTCCAAGACTCATTTGTAAGCATGTGCAAAGCCCCAGAATGTGATTGAAGGATGTGAGCTTATCTCCCGGGTGGAACAAAGGCAACGTTTTCTCCAGCTCAGGTTAACGGTCGTGATCTTTTTGCCCCAATACAGTTGAAATGCAGTTAAACTAACAACAAGCAGTGGAGAGCATCAGACCTTTACCTTTCTTTGTCTGTCATAAACAGCTTTGTTGACAGAGTTTGGATTTAGGAAGGAATTTTGCCAGAATGGTTTATTGGTTAAAAGATGCATTACTTATTAAAATTCATAAATGTTTCCCACCTGATTCAGTTTCTCTACTGTATCATTTAATGTTTCATTTTGCTTTGTACTTTAAGTTGTAACTGAGCTTCTCTGCAGGATTGTGAATAATTAGTGGGAGATTTCACGTGTGTGCGCGCGTGTACCTGTGTGTTTATTTCTGATGGTTGCTGTGAGGCTGGCTTATGGGGAGACTGGCTCCCCCCCCACAGACTGCCCCCCCCCACACACACAGCACTGCACGGCTGCTTCAGCTTCGGAGTTTGCTTCCTCATTTAAATTCAGCCGTCGGCTTTACGGCGTCTTGCTGATCCCGTCAGTTCTGCTTGCAGCTATATTTATTTTTATGATCCATTTGCCGAAAGCGCACACCCTGTGTATCTACGGCAGCTTATCCTCCCGTGGCCGTGTCCTTTTACACGTCTCGGGAATTCCCCCCCCCCCCTCCGCTCCCCACACGCGAACACGCGTGTTCATGTCCCACAGTCCGTGTGCTTGTCGGCCTCCCCCGCCCCCATTCTCTCTGCCGCGTGCAGGTGCTCCAGCGAGGGGCATGGAGTGTAGATCAGATTCTGGTGGTCGTCTGGAGGTCGCTCTGAACGTGGGGCTGCTCTGGGAGGTCGCTCTGAACGTGGGGCTGCTCTGGGAGGTCGCTCTGAACGTGGGTTGGTCTGGAGGTCGCTCTGAACGTGGGGCTGGCCTGGGAGGTCGGATGTGTGAGCTCCATGTACTCTGCCCAGAATGTCTGCATAGGATGCACTGATGCCTCCTTGTCTCGTACCAAAGCAGCGATGCTCTGTAAGCACCAACGCAGCTGTAATTCACAGTCATGACCCCCAGTCCTCATGCATGAGCACCTCCCTGCAACACCTCCCACGAGGGGGGGGGGGGGACTACATGCCGGAGGACGAGGAGCTGTGGACCTCCTTAGCACTGGCCGCTTTCCCGGCCTGCTGCCCGAGCCCGGGGCTGCTGGATCTGTGGGGGAGGGGAGGGGAGGGGACAGGCGGGATTCGGCGCACGGGAAGCATGTAACATGAGTTTGTGAGCAGCCGCTGCTTCTGTCACCCGGCCCGTTCGTCTGGTATACATTTTTTTCCCCCCGAATGTTTTCAGTTCATACTTCCACAGAACTCCAAATGTGTGCTTGTTGGGGAGTCAGTCCCTGCTTTCAAACACGTCTCAAAAGAGCCCCGAACGGCAGAACATGCTGGAACAATCCAGGGGCCCCTCAGACAGGCGCACGTCGCCGTCGGACCCAGGCGGTTCAGTTCAGGGCCTCCGTCTGCCCTCACCTCGCCGTCGCCGGTCTCCCAGCCAGCAGGGCTGTCAGCAGGTCGCCACGACTCCGGGGGTCGGGGGGGGCGCCCTGTTGTTGGGGTCAGAGTTCAAAGTCAAGAGTTTACAGAGACGGGTCCGTAGCTGCCGGAAAAGTAGATAAGGGGGTCAAGGAGAGAAGGCGTCTGGCCTGTATCCGGCCCGATCCATCCATCACGGTCGTTCCCTCGTTCTGCTCTGCTGGGCTGCCATCTCAGTTTTTTTAGCATTGAAGTGGAGTTTGGACTCCATACCACATGTTCGCTGTGCTTCATAAAACAATGGCCTCAGTGTTATACATACTTGCTGTTACATGTCCTCAAAGAGCCTGCCAGTCAGATATTATTTTGTCGCGCGTTCTTTACAGGGACAGTCTGCATCTGGCCATTTTTAACACGCCTTTCCTGTCTCACACTGCTCATACAAGTGTTTTAAATGCTGCAGTTTGTGTTTAGGACTGACTGTATGTGTGTAATAGTAATTTTGTTGTGCCTGGGCAGTAAATCAGTAGTGACACACTGCCCTCTAGTGGTTGGGTGATATGCCTGTCGCTCGGCATGCGTTCTCGCTGCCCCATTGGAAACGGGAAATGAGGAGCAGCGAGTGCGCAGCTCGTTCTTGTTGTGTCTGTGCCGCTGCGCCAGACCGTTATCTCCTTAGCTAGGTAGAAAATGATTTTATTAATTGCTTCATTTACGAACACCCTCCGCCCAGCCGCGTCTCCTCTCGTCGTTGATTGGCCGACCCGTTCTCCGTCTCCGTGGGGACGCTGCGATGAAGCGGCCCGGCCCCCGAATGCCATATGCTTGCCGGTGCACTGGCGTTAAGCACCGTGCCTCCGATGGAGCCTGGAGCAGCTATGTGGGACAGAAAGCCACCGCAGGGGGGGCTCCTCTCTGTCTCCCGCTCACTCCCCTCTCCTCTCTCCTAGGGCCCTCCCGGCTCCCAGCCATCACCTCACTCGCAGCCCCCACCGCACAACCCCAGTAACCCAATGATGGGGCCCCACGGCCAGGTAAGACCCCCCCCCCCCCGCCTGTGCGTAGCGTCGGACTCGTCTGTCAGGTGTAAAGCTAATATTTGCACAGAAACGTTCATGATTCCCATACACCCACCCAAGGAAAAAGACCTCGGCCCAGCTTATATGAGACCCGTGACAGGGGGAGCAGCCATCTGCCTGGGAGAGAGCACTGTTATTACTCAACGCCTTCCCCCTCCACACTGCCCCCTCATGGCCGGTCCCGGTAACTGCACCTCTCTAATTAGCGCTGAGAGGCCGGGGCCCCGTCCCCGTGGTTTAACGTTATCCCCCCCCCACCCCCCATGCCTCCGCCTTCATGTCAGCCTCTGTCTGCCGCCTGGCTTCCTAACGTGCAGACACGCACTTGTCGTTCCTGCGTAGTTGTGGCGGAAGCATTTTAAACCCCAGTGTACTGCAGCGTCCTGGCAGCGATGCGTGAGCAAACCCAGGCGTAGAGTGCATTAAGGAGCAGTCTAGTCTTTATGCGGCGCGTGATTTGGGTTAATCGACTGCTTGCCCTGGTATTTCGCCGGAGGGGCGGGTGTCGCCTGCTGGTGCCCGTGGATCGCGGGCAAGGCTGTCATTCGCAGCTGAGATGCAGAGTCCTCCACGCTTCTGAAGGCCCCTCAGATGATCCATCATAGCCTCTCTGAGCGTCAGATAATCAGTGAAGATCCCTGAGCGTGTGTATCTTGAAGAGGCAGAGAATGAGCTGCATGCAAACTGGCAGCCCAGATGCAACCACTCGCTCGCCTCTGTGCACGTCTCGCACGCGCAAACACACACACACACACACGCACACAGAGTACATTTTCATAGTATGCAGCTTAAAGCCTAATAGTAACGCAGCCGTCTCGGCTAATTTTCAGTGTATTTGTTATAAATATAAGGACCTTGAAGATGGCCTGTAAGGATTACCCTTCTCCACAGGTCTCCTGTCAAATTTAAAGAATGAGTTTTGTGACAGAAACATTTTCTTGGAACTTTGTCTCCCTCTGCTGGATATTTGGGATAACAGCACATCTTCATCTCCCCAGCAACAAAGGCACACGTGGTCAGACTCCCTCGGTGGCCGCATGAGTCGGCTGCATTAACCCTCTTCAGTTTGTCCGTTTCTGACTCCCGCTGCATTGACCTTTCGGCCGTCGCCTCACGTCTTTCCTTTTGTTTCCCCGCAGCCTTTCATGTCCCCCCGATACCCAGGTGGACCCCGCCCCTCGCTCCGCATGCCAAATCAGGTAGTGCAGCCATGCCGAGTACAGCTTTCCACCTTATTATGGGATGCGTAATGGGCGTCGTTGCGGTGCATGCTCACTGTATGTGAGATGCTACCTGTTAGCTTAGCTGCTGCTACCTGAGTCTCTAAGCGTGTTTTTAGCATGAAGGTTCATGCTGCCGCTTCACTTGCCTAAAAGTCTGTCCTCCTCCAGCCCCCAGTAGGAGTCCCAGGCTCTCAGCCGCTCCTCCCGAACAGCCTGGACCCCACCAGACCACAGGGTAAGCACCTCTTTTCCCTGCCTCCCTTTCTCAGACCAGTATTTGCCCCCCCCCCTAATATTGGCGATGATGTGTGTGTGACTGCTCTCGCCCTTTGACCTCGCTTGTGTCCTGACTGTACTGTCTTCATTCCCCGACCCATCTTCCCCCCCCCCAGGACATCCGAACATGGGCGGCCCGATGCGAATGAACCCCCCCAGAGGCATGGGCAGCATGGGCCCTCAGGTAGGCCAGCCTCTGCCTCGCCCCCTGCACCCCCTGCCGCACGCCCGCCCCCAGTCAAGCACCCCAACCCAATCGCTGCGCTCCCAGACGGCCCGGCAGCCAGCTTCAGTATTAACAAACTTCCTCGTTTTGCCTGCCATGTTTAATTTATGGTTTATTATGATAAGGCTCCCCAGTCCTTTTTCATCAGGCTCTGCGTTCTCCGTGATGCTTTTTGTCAATTAAGAGCCTCCCCCCCCAGCAAGAGCGCAGTAGCTACTAAATGAGTCCATGCGCCGAGCCTCCCTGACACTGCGCCGTCAGTCCTGCGCCTCCCCAGCCTCCCCAGCCTCCCGCTGCCCTCCCCTCTCTATTTGGCAGCTAACAAGCCAGCAGCTGGTGCAGCATCTGCTCGACAAGTGTAATCATCTGCTGAACAAAACTCTTCCTGTGTGGCGGAGCTGCTCCGCGTCCGCCCCCCCCCCCCCCCCCCCCCCTTCCCCCCCGCCGCCGGGCCGCCCGCCCCCCCGCCCCCCCGGGGGCCCCGGCGGCCGCGGGCCCCGCTGCTC
>JAABNY020000032.1:5158724-5185197 GCA_015164015.2 Brevimyrus niger
TAACTCCTGCTGTATGTACGTACACCCAGACACATAGAGGTCCATCTTCAGCCACAGTGTGTTCTAGGGAGCGCTGTGTCTTTTCAGTTCAGAGGTCCGTGTTTCCTCTCTGCTGTACGTGTTCTTTCGCCAGACTGTCTGTTACATAGGACAGGTCCCTCACATCCTGGAGTCTGGAAATTGGCTGGTTCCTTGAAGTAGTCAGGTGCTCACCAGTGAGATGCAGAACAGTCCGTTTGAACCCAGTACCCGTCGCGTGGAAGGGAAGGAGCAGCTCCATCAAGTATCACTGTCTTTGCTTCACTGGACTCTAGTACAGTGTCTCCTAATCCGGTCCCCTGGGAGCCCCAGATGGCCCACATATTTGCTGCTACCAGGAGCTGAGAGGGAGCAAAAACGTGGACCGACTGGGGTTCCCCCAAGGACTGGGTTGTGAAGAGCTGCTCTAACGCTTACAGCTCCAGTCTGGATTGTTTCAGCTGGTGGGAATATTTGGTCAGAGGTGGATTATTATTTCTCATTTGGGAAGATACTGTCTGCAGAACCCTTATGGTTCTTACAGGTCTGGTTCTTTATCTGTAATTCTCATCTTTGTCCTTTTATATATTGTATATTCATTCTTTAAAAACGTATGGTTTGTGGCGTCTCCTTTCTCGTTGGCGATTAGGACAGCACGCACGCACGCACGCCGCTCTTTAAGGGCCAGTGCTCTGTGATGCGGGCAGTCGGGTGTGAGAGAATAGCCTCCATGTTCCGTTATCGTGGCAGCAGCCATCGCCGACAGGCCCGGCGCTCTTCTGCTTGCGGCCCTGCGTCACACCACATCACAGGCCCGCGAAATCACAACCGTGAAAGTGTTGCTTTTCTGTATTAAGGCCCCCGCCATTCAATTCTAGAAATCTGGAGTTAATGTTCATCTTAGGTTCTTCTCTATTTATTTATTTATTTGTTATTTTGCTTTTTTGGTGTCAAATGGAGTGTCCTCACATTAATGCAGGCTCTTGCGACTGTCCCTCAAAAGCTTCCTTGCTCGTTCCCTCCCATTCTGAGACATGGCGGTGTACAGACATTGGTCTTTCTGCTCCTATTTGGTAATACACACTACAATCCAAGTGCTTCGTTCCCACACTCAAGTGTTCATAACCGGTCTGTAATTTTTGGATTCCGAACTGATGCAAAGTCTGCATTATCGTCCTCGCCCATGTGGTACGTCTCGTGCCATCGTGACCTTTGACCTCACTTCTGCCGCAGTCATCCTGTGTACTTTCAGATGTATGGTACCCGCGGACACAGGGTGCTGTGATATGAGAACGAACGAGCCTGCTGTCGTTTCGGCAGCCTCTGTGTCGTGATACTGAGAGGCGAAGAACGGCTTCGAGTCGGCAGTTAAGTGGCCCTTCATCAGGGCGACGTGCTGTGCAGCCCCAGCTGACTGCAGCGTCCCTCTGCAAGGCCTCTCAGACCCCCTCAGTCCCACCCCCACCCCATCCTTTTAAAAAATCTTTTCTCTTGTTCCTTTTTTTTTTTTTTTGTGTAAATACTGTATAATGCATTTTGATATCATTGACATGTTTTGATATGTCAGTCACTACCAATGACAATTTAGAAAACCTAAATGAGTATTAAAAAAAAAAAAATTACACCGTGTTTTCATTTAAGGAGGCGATGTGCTTTAATTGAACTGCGCGGTGATCTTGATCGTAAACGACTCGGTGGAGAACTTAAGTTGACTGTGGCGTGATCTGGAATTCTGCACCGGGTTTGTGTATCGGGTCAGGGTCGCGACAGAGGAGCTGGTGTGTGAGCGGTTGATGCGTTTAGGGCGGTGAGGAAGGCTCCTTATGTGCTTTGTGATCCTAATGAGCTGTAGAGTGGAGAAATAGAGAACATGGCCGCTGCCTGACCGTGGCTTCCATCTGCATCTTCTTAATGCACTTTTATGACCCGGAATGGCGATCATGGCATTTGAAGAATGAAGCGTCAGGAAATTAAATCAAATGAATAAAGGACATCGTCTCTTTAAAATCGCAAGGGACCACATATTGCTGTCTTTAATATGAAGGATTTTTATCTATTTAAAGTGAAACTTTAAAAAGGAAGTAAAGGACCTCATTTAAATAAAAATAAAAATGGAAAAAAAAAAAAAAAAAGGTCTAAACGTGGAGGGAGGCTCACTCGCCCCTGAAATAGTGCTCACCCACCTCTGCAGCCCCGTATGTATAACGATACAATGTTGGCCATTTCTGTATTTCTATTGTGATGATGTATAATACTGTAACATTAGCGAGAATTTTTGAGGCGTGGGGGAAGGGGTCAAAGGGAGGGGGTTTAACGGATCGTCCTGTACTGTTCATTGTCCTTTCAGACGACGCGGCAGTATTCGATATGAAGCAGTCTGTCTCTTGGGTTTGCTTTGTATTTCATGGTAGGTTAGTTGAGATCTTTGTCTTAGGGGATTAGGTGTCTTGTGTAGTTAATAAAGTTGTTCCTTGTATGTTTCTTTATATTGTAAAGTTTCTTTAGACTGAAAAAAAGTTGCTTATCGAGAAAGATGATAAATCTGCATCAATAATAAATGTACCTTGATTTTTCCCTTGAGTCAGTGCTTTTTTTTTTTTCCTGTGTGTCAGCGGGAAGCAAGATCCTCCACTCAACACAGACTATACACTGCGGTCCTCCACTCAACACAGACTATAAACCGTGGTCCTCCGTTCAACACAGACTATACACCGTGGTCCTCCACTCGACACAGACTATACACCGTGGTCCTCCACTCGACACAGACTATACACCGTGGTCCTCCGCTCAACACAGACTATACATCGTGGTCCTCCGCTCAACACAGACTATACACCGTGGTCCTCCGCTCAACACAGACTATACACCGTGGTCCTCCACTCGACACAGACTATACACCTTTGCCAAAAATCTTACTGTCTGTTTCACGGGGCGGTTTCCTATTAGCCTCGATTTATTTGCTTAAGGTACATGCCCACACACCTCTAAAGTTTCATTAGTGGATATAAGTTCTGTTTATTAGCTTGATTACCACCCCGAAGCTTTCTCTATATGGCCTGTAGATCCATTATAGTTTTGTAAACCATAAAACAATGACTTAAAACATCTAGGAAAGAGAAATTTACAAACGACAGGAGGCCGTTTAGCCCTGTCAGGCTCATTTGGGGAGAATTCAGCTGTGAGGTGTTAAAATCTTCTCCTGCATACCATACTCTTAACTGTACACTGTGTAAAGCAGTGCTTTCTCAAATTCAGCTTAAAATGTCCTCCTGCTAATTTCCACCTATGGCCACGAGTTCCTGCATTCGAATTAATATTGAAGCAACTATTTAGTTGGGCAGCATCTTTTTAGGTGGTTTTATTTGTGACATGTTACTTTGCTGGTTAAACACAGCAGGTCATTTTTACCCCGAAGTCCAAAGTATGTAGACTAGTAGCAAGTCTTGTATAATAATAATAATAATAAAAAAAAAAACAAAACGTGTCTCTGAGCAAAATGTTGTCATTGTTTGAGTCATGACCTTTATATTCTGGTGGAATCTGAAAAAACATTTTGAATTTCTCATGTGCCTGTAACTGGGGTACGTCTTCATCTGTAATGGGATGATCCTTCTGGCCTGTGGATAAACCCCTTTCTTCTGGCATGGCCCTGTTCACATGTGCTGCCTTAAAAAGCATCTGTGAGGTTTCCCCCTCTGGAGGTTTCCGCTCTCTCTACATACCGGAAGCATTAATCAAGCTTGTGAAGGTGCCTTCTGCCCGCCTGAGAGACATTGGAGACAAGCTAAGTGGCCATGGAGAGCAGATGTGTTCTGTTCTGTGGAGTGAGGCAGCTCCCCTTTAAGGAGTACGAGGTTGTAGCTTAGCTGTGTCTCGGCATGAAAGGCATTTCGAAAAGGTTCTGTTTGCACCCTTTATAAGCTGCCAATCCTGCAGGGTTGCCAACTCTCACGCATCTGGTGTGACATTCGCTCTCTGATTCTCGCGCTCATGCAAGGAATCTTACGGCAAATCGACATGACTCCATTATTTACCAAAAGGTTAATAATGGTTTAACGATACTCACAGGACAGGAGTGATGGTAGTTTTGTCGCTTGGATCTGATCCTCAAGGCCACATGCTGGCCAAGGATGGCGGTAAGAGGGAGGGGCAGCTGCTGGTCAAAGATGATGCCAGGCGACGTGCTATTCGGAGCCTGCAAATCAACCGGTCCTAGAGAATCTTCTGGAAGCTCAGCAACTTGGGCCTAGTAAAATATTGCAGACTTTTATGACAGACTTATTAAATATTTACAACGAAGACTGTTTTGTTATGGGATCAGCAGTTTGCCAAGTTGCAACAAACTGATGCACGATGCAGTTTTCTCAGGATTCCTTATTAATCGAGATTCTCTGCAGCTTTTAAAGGAGATCACTCGCCAATGGCAGCCATCTTGGTGCAAGTTGTGAATATTTTTTGAACGAGTGGCGGATAGAAAACTAGACTCATCTCCCTTCTCTACACAAGATGAAAAGCTGTGAAATTGCTGGTTTATATCTGGGAGAGATTACTATCTGTGATGAAAAGCTATATCTGTATGGAAGCTGTACGTGGAGAGGTCATTATCAAATTTAACTTGTCACGCTGCCGGTTCAAGTCTCCAAGTATCTTCATCCTTGTAATATGGATAACGAGCCATAAAAATAGGTTCGGTGAGTGTTTACGACACAGTGCGTACGTCAGATGGTGAGACGCGGAGCGCCTTAAGGGGAACTGAAAGAAATGCATGTTTTTTTTTTTATTCTAAGTTCCCGAGGAGCTGAGATGGAAGCCGTGTTCCGGAAGATGGACCTGGGCTCGCCACCAAGCGCGCATGGCTGTGAGAAGATGGAACGTGTTTGTGGAAATCAGACTGTTGATCGGCATCTAAAGTGGGGATGCTGCAGCCTAGTATTGGCTCCCAGCGCCTAGAACCGGAAAATAATGTTCCGTGCCCAACTGAAGGCCCAAAAACGGGGCAAGGACTCCTGAGTGCGCTTTCTGCCAAGATTATTATGTGGGCAGTGGTGGCTTGACGGTTAGGGAAGCGCACTTGTAATCGAAAGATTAGTGGTTTGAATGGCCAACCAGCGAGGCACCACTGAGGTACCCTGACCGAAGTCCCGCTCCCCGGGTGCTGAATTGGCTGCCCCCCCTGCTACGTCACGATGTCACATACGGGTTAAAGGCAGAGGACACATTTCATTATTGTGCACCGTGTGCTGTGGTGTGTCGGCACTGATCACTGTTTCAAATTGGTTTCTATAGAAATTACAGATCGTCTAGAAGGAAATGACATGTTGACTGACGGACCATTATTTTTTACATACTTTTATTGCTGCCAGTTAGAGACATAATCTACAGGCCTCGGGCAGGTTGTTACAGAGTGGAAATGCAGCAAACAGCATACATATCTTCATTTTATCATGCATTCAAATTGCTGATGTCCATGGTGTTAGCTGAGCTACATGCACTTATTAAGGGTAAATGATTTAATAAATTATTGCATTTCTTTTTCTTTTTTTTTTATCAAGTATGTGAACCCCCTTGTGTTGTTTGCCGGTTTAATGTATTCCAAAACTGAATGGTATATATCAGCTGTCTCTGTATGGTTTCGCATGGACTTATAGAGTCGGTCGGGTTTTTCTGTTTATGTCACAGAAAGGGCAAAAACAAAGCCTACTGCTTTGGATGAGAAGAGAAACAGCCAAGAATACAGGATGAGATGGTGACGCCGCTTCAACCCTAGTTCATCATCCAGCAACACAATAACAAATACAACAAATGATGATGTAATAAAAGAGCATTAAATACATAAAAGGTGGATCGGACATAAACATAAATAAGGACAATAAGCATAAAGATGTTTATTTAAAGAATAAATAAAACAAATTGCCCAAAACAGTGCATCACTATGGCATATATATATTGCAAAAGCCAGTTGGTAAATTGAGCAAATACATTATATTAAAGACCCAATTAAGAGTGGGGTCCTATTGGAGGCTTCAATGCTTTGTGTCATAAAGGTCCTCTGAGCTGTGTGTTGTGGGATATTGGATCATTATTCATGAAGACTAGGTTCCACTCCGGGGAACCTGCCTCTCATTCTTCGCTCCAGACATTCCCAAAAACGCTTAATTGTGTTTAGATACGGCGATTGCGATGAGTTAATGGACGCCACTTGACTCCATCCTGGTGTTTGTGAAACTTTTGTTTAGCACTGTGTGTGGAGGCATAATCTTTGCTGATGAGAACATTGTGAGAAACCGGTGTTTGCATCACAGGAATAGGCAGGCCCTGTAAAATGACCATGCATTATATGCCCGTGCAGAAGAACCACTGGATGTGATTATTCCGACGAGACGGTAAGCCATATCAACAAATATTGTGGGGTGAAGGCGTCCCATAGATTTCTCAATTTAAACCTCTCTAGATAAATAATGGCCTGCCATTATGTTTAAATGTTCTTCTTGATGTATTAAATATTCATGCAGTCTTTGTTATTGGTGACCCTGTCATATCAAAATAATGCCAGACCTCTTTAATACCTGGACACATGCTGATAATTGGCATTCTTTGTCATATGCTGCACCTTTGTAGCTGCATCTATAATTGTGATTTGATTACTTCAAAGTTAAAATCATTTTCACGTGGCATTTACATTATTTTGTGTAATGCTTACAGATTCATTTCATGTTTTCTCATCTAGTTCCACGGTTGTTGAATAAGCAACCCTCAACTATCTCTCCCGACCACTAACTCCACTCTCATTGGCCGTCCCTTGGTGATGGTATCTAGGCAACACTTGATGCCCTTGTAGTAGGAACCTAGTACCCGTAATGTTTTGCTTTGAAATAGCTCTTTTGTTGGCTTCTTAGTATTGCGATGTATTAAATATCTTTTGCTCTGGTGCTAACTTGCACTTAGTACTAGTCTCTCATTGAAAGCTCAGCCTATTTGAACTTATACCTATGTTGGCTCTGTAACAACTGTATGCTTGCATCACTGTACATCATTTTCAACAAATTGTTTGATAAATTAAAAAAATGTATAAATGTAATTGAACTGTATAGAGAAATTCCATAGTAATAAATATGGCCTGATTATAGACCTTCACTTTTTTTGCTTCTTGATGAACCAAGAGAAAAAACAAACCTACTGGCTCTTTTTAAACACACCGAAATATATATATATTTTATCAAACGTTTCCAGTATTGTTAAGAGACCATAAACTCGGCAGTGATTAGATCGAAGGTCACACTTATCTGGTTGCTGGGGAAAAAATATAACACACGTAGTTTCCCCCACATCCTACGTACAAAATATAATAGATTTACAAAACTGCTGGATGCGTGCATATTGCCATTACCCTAAATGCCAAACCACTAATCGTTTCCCAATTTCGCTGCGTGACATGGGGACAGCATTGTGCAATTTTGTTTTTACGACTTTATATAAGACAGCAGAAAGCGTAACGTCTACTGCAACCAGCCTACAAGTTATCCTTCTCAATTCGTGTGAGGTCATACTGGATTTCACCACCCAATGGACTTTACCGGCCCCCTACGTCTACCAGAGCGCGCTTTGAGGCAGTTCATTGAACTGCACTCACATAGCCAAGCATCGATTGGCTAGATACTTGCCAATCAGGTGACTGTTAGCCAATAAAATCACGAGCTGTGTGGGAAAAGACCGGCTCAATTTCTGTCATAGAGGTCCCAAGGTGACCAGGAAGCAGTAGCTGTCGGTTGCTAACTGGTTGTCGTCGGCTGCTGGTTAAGAGGTCGCAGTGTTTTTTTTCTCCACCCCCTCTAAACCAGGCAGCCGACTCATCGTTATCGGTTCCCATTTCAAGGTAAGACAAAGCACGATGCAGTTCATGACTTGTCATAATTACTCACTTTTAACCCCAGCAGGTTCTCTCGCTAAAATTGTGTCACCGGGAGCGGTTAAACTTCCAGGAAAGTTCTCGAAACGCTTTTCCTTAATGACAGCTAGACGACTCTGGAGATCGGCGAGCTCTTGTGCAGTGTAATCCCTGCATTGTATTACTGCAGTGCATGCGTGAATACAGCCCGGTGTAGATTTATAAGCGGCTATGATGATGCCCGGTCAGATGAACAGCCGAGTAGGACATGTCTCTGCGTATGTGCTATCACGTAGCTGACAGCCAGGCGCGGCGTGACAGGCTGCAGAAGGTATCTTGGCCCTGTGGTCTAACTGGGACTTCAATCCTCAGGTTGTGTTGCTGTAACCGCGATGGCTGACAAAGGCGATGTTCTTGTCAGAGGTGAAGCTGACGGCCAGAGTACGAGTGACATTACGGCCGACGGCGCTGCCGCCTTGAAGTCGGAGATGAAGGGCTCGCCCATGGACAGCGGCGAGGATTTTGATATGCTGGACAGCGTGGACGATGAAGACGAAGACCCTCCACCCCTGGAGGACGCTGGTGGTGGGGAGAAGGAGATGAAACGAGAGGAAGGGGCGAGGGAAGCAGATGGGAAGTCGAGTGATGTGACCGACGCTTCACCTGCTCGGGCTGAGGAGTGGCTGGATGTGCTAGGTAATAAATAAAACACGTTACGAAGAAATTCCCTATTTAGTTTAATAATGCAGGGATCTCTTTAATCCTAGTTAAAAAAAGGTTGAATTGCTTTGAGATTATGGGGTCTAGCCTTCTACAAATATGTTCCAATCTCATTTAGATTTTTAAAAGGTTTTTTTTTTACATGTGCACAAGTTAGAATTGACGCTTTAACGTTCGTCTTGTTAGCTTTATTTTTTTCAAGCAGAATTTTTATAATATTCGCATGTGACAGGAAACGTTGATATTGCCTTTGCACTCTTTGGAAGTGTTTTCTTTTAGAAACATGTTATCGATACCACATAATCACCGGTTTAGTGAGCGAGGTGTCCTTGTGTAACAGTATAAATGTATTCTTTT
The DNA here is from genome assembly GCA_015164015.2 of Brevimyrus niger. Classification (NCBI taxonomy): domain Eukaryota; kingdom Metazoa; phylum Chordata; class Actinopteri; order Osteoglossiformes; family Mormyridae; genus Brevimyrus; species Brevimyrus niger. Next base: position 5,167,705 of record JAABNY020000032.1, read on the forward strand.
ATAGGTCTCAAATGTGTCTATGCATCTTTTTCACAAGAAATCAATTTATACTTTTGCGCATGCGTCAGTTTTTTCTCTTCCTTTTTTTTTTGCTTCTTAGAATTGGCTGTTTAATCGGGACCTCTGTACGGCTGTTCGATTAAAAAAGTTTGGAGTCGGTTCTGAGTCCAAGACTTGGGAATCAGTGGAGTCGATTTCAGACAGCAGTTTCTCTGGTTCTTGATCCCAAATATTTAAAACTATGAGAGGATAAAGCTCTTGTGAAAAGAACAAGACAGTAGTATGAATGACAAGGCATGTGGATACTTTCTAGTTAATTTTATTAACTTAATCCTTTGCTGGCAAGTATACGTTTTAAAATGATATATATGTAACAGTATTCCATCATTTATGTCTAGTTTCCACACTTCGTACAACAATTATAGGACGACTGTTTTAACAATATTGATATTTTCTCTCTGATATTCTATTTCCCAAATCCAAGGGGACCCCATAACAGTTCATTTTATTATAACATAGTAGTCTACCAAAATGCCAGTACTACTGATAAATTTGAGGGATATGACTAAAAAAATATATTATGTTGACTCATAAATATTACAACATATATGTGTGGTAATAATCTAATCCAATAAGGGTCTCAACTATCAAGGTGACGACACCATAGCGACCAATCAAAGCAGGCCTCGACATACAGCACTCTCAGCAGGCTCCGTTCAAGTCCACAGCATTTCATTTTTTGACAGGTGCACAGAAAACGCGAAAACTGAAAATTTCAGTGAACTGGGGTGGGCTCCAAGAGTCGGCTCTTGATTCTTTGCTGCCTGGAATTGAGGAGTCGATTCTTCTCAGGATCGACACTCATTCCTACCTCTCGGGCTGCAATAAGCGGTACTGAGGGAGGTGTGTGTTCTGAGTGATATCAACGATGTTCAAATCTTAAAGTAAAAAACGCTCACTTTTAATGGTATTCCTTTGGTGTTGAGTTACATTTACTACATTTGATAATTTTATTTATCTCTAATTAAACCTGTTAACTCATCAAAATGCTGTATACACATGGACAGGTAACTTGTATCCCGGTACAATTAAATACATTTATACAAAGTATAGCCTAAATTTCAGTGTTGTCTCTGGCAGATGTTTCACTGCACACACAATGCAGGGGGTGACCGGATCATTTGCAGTCTCATGATGGCTGCACTTGGGTGTTGAACAAAGAAATGAAAGCATTGGTCTGAGGCACCATGTTAGCCTGGTTTTATATTGTGTGGCCTAGTCTGTCAGCGTCATTCTTTAGCAGGGAATTCAGTTAACATACCCTAGTTTAAAAAAAAACAAAAATGTAATTGTCATGTGCTGTGGATGGCAATACTGTCATCTTGAACTTGTCACAACATAAAGAAATGCAGTAAATGGTTAACAGTGAAAACTTCTGCCTTTTATTCAGGGACACTGAACTGTATGGTTCCTTAGGTTGATGCCACAGAATTAAATTGTTTGACCATATTGCCTTTGACTACAGTTTGCTATGTTGATGATGTTTGACCACTTAAGGTACCAAACATGTCTTCAAGCTGATGAGGTCTTCTGTTGTAGCCATATTTATAGACAACTAGCATGGTCTAGAAATCTTATTTATGATGTGTGAGATTTTATTTGCTTAATCAATGTATGAAAAATGTACTGTATTTTGTCTCCTACCTGTGTACCTGTGTATAGGAAATGGACACTTGAAGAAAAAAGTTCTGGAAACCGGCAATGGACCAGATACCAAGCCACAGAAAGGACAGAATGTCAAAATTTTCTTTAAAATGTCGTTAAGTGATGGTACCGTTGTGGAGGAAGAACCTTGCTTGTCTTTCACTCTTGGAGATGGTGACGTCATCCAGGTACGCTCCATCTCCTCCAATGTCGATGGAATTATTGAATCGGGGACATTGTGATGTTTGCATGTTGTGCTTGTGAATCGATGTTCTGCATGAGTCTCGGTGCTGACAATTATGCAACTGCTGAATTGTGTAGCATACAAATAAAAACGCAGGGGATGCGTGTTCCACACTTTCTCAGGCCCTGGATCTCACAGTACTGCTGATGGAGATGAACGAAAAAGCCGTCGTCCATACTGATGCCAAGTATGCTTATGGAGGTCTGGGGAGGTAGGGAACAGCTTCACCAGTTTTTATGACAAGTTTTTGCAGTTGACTTTGCGTAACTGGCACGCGCAGTGCGCTGGATTCAGAACTGTAGTGGAAACTTTTCACTGCAGGATATTGAGATGTGCATCTTTTTGCTGGTGCACAGAATTAATATGTAATGCAGTAATTATTAATTTTCTCGTTGCGTTCGGCATGTTTGATTTTGTGGATCTGAAAATTGTATCTTGGATTTGCTGAATCAATTCATCTTTCACAACAGTCTGCCTTTTGGTTAAGATGATCCAGACTTTTCTTTTTGGAACTAGCAATTTGCACACACGCCAAACATTTCTCGTGAAGGAGGAAGCATCAAGGGAAGCTGGTTTTTTTTCTCTGTGCTGTTGCATTAAGTAAAAAGAAGCATGATCTTTTTTTTTTTTTTTTTTTTTTAGACTAGGATTTGCAATCTGTAATCAGACAGTGTGTTATTCTTGTTTAACTCTACTGTTGTGTAAGTTTGTATACTGGTACCAGCCAGATGGAGGCGCTAATAATTTGAACATTTCTTGCATTGTGTGCATTTATCTTCAACAGCACAGCCCCAGCTGTTCCTCCTGAATCTCCACTGATCCTGGAGTTGCAGCTCCTCGATGCCGCTGATGCCCCCGACCTCGAACTTTTATCCCCGCAGGACAAGATACGACTGGCTGGACAGAAACGCGAACGCGGGAACATGTACTACCAGCGCGGGGACTATACCTTTGCTGTGAACTCTTATGGAATCGCACTACAGATCACCGAGTCCAGCTCCAAAGGTAAGGGGACATGGGAGGGGGCAAGTTGCCTGGGGCAGGAACTCTCACTCTTCACAATGACGGCCATTTTTTGTGGAGCTTTTTGTTGTACCCAAGCTTCTAAGCGGCTGATTCAAACAATGAATCCTGGATCCTCTCTCAATTAGAGAGCGTGTTCAAAGATTCAATGGATTCAGAGTGTTCTTGTCAAGTTGTACAAAGTACAACAAAATTGTTAGTTGCGTGTTGACACACGGGTCCAAAATGGATGCATGAGGAACGTTAGATAACAACAATAAATAACAACGAAAATATACACCAGTTAGGACACAGTAAGCCCTAAGTACAATTTTAATGTGTGTGTGCAACATTGCACAACATTGCAATATGACTGCAGCAGTGATGGGTTATGTAGTGTTTGCGGATTAGCGGTATTAGGATTATTACAGTTTAAATTAGTGCTTATTAATAGTCATATGACATTTGCTTAAAACCTGTCCTTGACTCTCATGAAGATGGAGAAAAACTATATACCAGTCTGCCGTATTTTCTGTTGGTTTTGGCAAAATGTATACATGACAGTGTTTTTAGAATTTAAATACAGTAGTTTTTTAAAACGCATTATTGACGTAGTATTCCGATGGAATATCATCAGTGTTTCATGTGCACGACGGTTCTAGCTACACGTGTGTGTGTGTGTGTGTGTCTGGTCCCTGTGATCAGTTGATGTCAGTCCACAAGAAGAGGAGGAGCTTCTCGACATGAAGGTGAAGTGTCTGAACAACATTGCTGCTGCTCAGCTGAAGCTGGACCACTATGATGCAGCCCTGCGCTCCTGTGTCTCTGTCCTAGTTCACCAACCAGACAACATCAAAGCCCTCTTCCGTAAGGGGAAGGTAGGCGGCGCCGTATCCCTGGCCGGGACTGCTGGTCTTTGTGACAGTGATCGCATAGAAAGAGCTGCTTCTTTTGACCGAAACTTCGGGTTTTAGGTTTTGGCCCTGCAAGGTGAGTATGCAGAAGCTATCAAAATACTGAAGAGGGCTCTGAAGTTGGAACCGAGCAATAAGGTAAGATTCAGCACCTGATCTTATGGGGGTGAGGGGAGCAGTGTTCTCAATGCCTTAGTGCATGATCAGAAGCTGCGGGAGTGACGTTGGCAGTCAGGGTGGGGTGGACATTGGACCCGCTTTATTGCCCAGTGCCTGAATATTGCCCATCTATTTGGCAGACTGAACTTTTCATGTCTTGCTTGCTAGTTGCACTAGCAATACGAAACGGCTATGTAAAGTGGATAGCTGCATGGTGGCTTGCAGTTTTGCATGATGTCCACCAGGTGGCGTCGGGTGGTTTATTTGGAAAGCTTCGGGAGGCCACGTGAAGCGCACACTCATCATTTCGGTAGATCTAATTTCTTGTTGTTACTGAAAATAGGATGTTCCCCCAGCACACTGACCATATCTGAAACCCTGAAAACCGTATTGCTTATGCAAGCAAGGGGATGAGGTTCCCAGTGCAGACCTACCCGTGAATTTCTCAGCGAACTGTAACATTACATCTGGCCGGTCTGCAATGGTTGCTTTCATCCGGAATGGTATAGGGGAAGCAGATAATCCTTTTCATGTCTGTGGATGCAGAGTGCAGCACTTCATAGCTTTCAGTGCAGAGAACAATGAATCTGCTTGTATTACCAGTGTGTCTGCGTCTACCCTGTGCACAATAATAGCAAAATCCAATTTAGGGACGAGACCTCCAGGGCCCATGTGTGACTGGAGTTGGTTACGTAATTGGAGCATTGCTTTTTATTTCTCCGTGCACTATTACTAGCTGTGTGCTGTACTGCCGTGCAGTCGAATCCTGGGCTGGCCACGCACAGGAGTGAACGCCCGACTCTAAATAGCAGGTGGCAGTTATATAATTGCTGTTATTTCATAAACTCCCAGTTTACACCCACATTGGCATTATTCCCACCGCAAACATTCTGCTATGCAAAAAGAGATGGCATGACCTCAGTATGTGATGCACGGAAAATTTTATACCCGACGGCACCTAGTACGTCGCTTCAGAACGACCGGTCCATTTTCTTTTTTTTAGAACTGAGAATCTGTTTCTGTGTGGACTGCAGAGACCATCACGGTAGAGCATATTGACTGATCCTGCGAATTTGAAACGGAGAAGTTGCTGGATTTGCATCATGTAATAAGTGCTCGGGCCTGTTAGATGGACCGGGATGGAAGATGGAAGTTCTCACACGTGGCCATCTCGCACGCAGACCATACACGCAGAGCTCTCTAAGCTGGTGAAGAAGCACTCGGAGCAGAGGGACATCGAACAGGCCATGTACAAGAAAATGCTTGGCAACCCGTCGTCAAGTAACCCGCAGAAACACAAGGCCAAGTCTTCATGGGTGAGAAGGCCGCACGCTGATATCGGCCTTATAGACTTAAAAGCGTTAACAAGCTAAGTGAACATTTCTACAGTGTGTGTCTTTAATAAGGCTGTTTTGAGTCGTGTGTGATGGTTTAGTATCCACTGAATCACTGCATAATCTTCTCTCTCTCTCTCGCTTCAGAGTTTCAGCTGGAAGTGGCTGTTTGGTGCCACCGCTGTTGCCGTCGGAGGCGTGGCTTTGTCAGTAGTTATTGCTGCTAGAAACTAAGCGGGACCAAGGTCACGGTGGGTTTTGCAGCCCCCCGTTCCCCCCCCCCCCTCGATGCCATGGTGCACACAGAGTAGTTTGACCAGCTTTCAGTACCTAGTTAGACAGAAAACAGTCTCTGATGGTACTCATGTACTCTAGCTGTATTGTAAAGATGCCACACTTGGAAGTTCTAACATTATTCTTCAATTTTCAAACCTCCTCATTTTACATTGTGGAAAAAAAATGGAAAAACAATGTGTGTGGGTTTTTTTTTTTGTATTATAGTGATATTGGAGAGAGGGTTCCGGAGTTTTATAATTGTTTTTTGAAGAGTTTTTAATTTTAATGAAAGGACCAGTTCTGTATTGTTATTCTAAAATGTAATTCATTATTTTGTATGATTTTGTTTTTTATTATTATTATTTTGTTCTTCAAGACCTTGCTAGAGTCAAGGAGTGATTGTTAATGACATTCTGAGCGTACAAAAATCTTGTGTTGCTGTTGCTGCCTAGTAATATTACATGGATTCCACTGGTATTAGGCCAAACAATTATTTAATATTATCTCACTAGAAAATAAACCCTGATCGATTTAAAGACATCCAGTCTTGTACAGCATTTGAAAATATCTATCGAGTGCTGTTACTGGAGTACATTGGACCACTGTCTTTCTGGAAGGTGCATGTCCTTAGTTATTAAGTTCTTAAAAGATGTTCATTTCGTTACCTGAATCGCACTCTAATGCTTTGAGACAAAAAAAGACAGTGACCCTTGTAAATTGCAGGCAGGATGAAACCCACATGTCTCTCTACTCCCAGATGGCGGTAGATGGACACGCCTCGGAACGCAAGCGGTCCATTCATTCTGATTTTTAGCCCTCGGCAAGTGAACTTCCATTGGAATTGAATCATTTGTGAGGGGGGGTGCTGTCATTAGCGGTCAGCAAAGAGCGGGATATTCCCAAAACTTTTATGTCGTCATTTGACGTTGGAGTGACCAGTGGGTTTCTCTTTCAGTGAACATGCTTATAACACCGGGTTTCTCTTTCAGTGAACATGCTTATAACACCGGGTTTCTCTTTCAGTGAACATGCTTATAACACCTACTGCTGCACAAAGTAGAAGATGGAATACTGGCATGTTCTTCTTAGGCATCTTCTGAATTAAATTGATACAGTTGGAGGTAAAGACGCGTTCTTTTCTCTCACCAGCCATGCTTGGAAAACACTGTTATGCTACCAATGGGAGGCGTGAGATGGAGTGATTTTAAAAATACACTGATTTTGACCTATTGAGTCTATTGAGGGAGACACCATTCATGACAATTTCTTCTTTTACGCGACATGAATTGACGGAGTCGGCCATGTTTGTTAAAGCCATGTTCCTTCCTTTTGCATCTTGTCTTGTTTTTAATGTATATGACCACTATAAATAAATATATTGTTTGTTCAACATTTCAGTCTTTTTATTTTAGTATGTTTTCTCTCTCGGCAGTGATCAAGTGGAGCCTTGGAATCAGTTCCATAGTAACACTTTGTTGTAATTAATTTTAGTCTTTCAGTTTAATATACGTTCTCTCGATTAATCGTCTTCATGTCGAAAGACTCATAAGGCTGTAGTATTCCTTAAAATATTTCATACGTTTCCCAGACATGATGAAATATGAGTTGCTACTGTCCTTTGCTCAACTATGCAATTTTCACACCTCTGTGGTTTGTTGAGAATGAGATGTACAGGGCTGAACACAGGAAATGTGAAATATTAGCAGGCACAATATACTTAAATCATCCTTACTAACTCTATCCCTTATCAAACAATATGGTATGTATACCTGTACATTTCTTTCCATTGAATTTTTGTCTGTTTGAATGGTCAGAACTGTTGGAGTATGAATTCTAGTATTTCACATGCACAAAGACAAGTCTTGTGGACTGGGTCAGGGGCAACGTTTCTAGTAAATTCCTGCAAGGAAATTTTTGCTTCTTGACGATAATTTTAGTAATATTTAAAGTAAACAATGGATGTTTTAAGCCTTCAAAGATGACATGAATATAGAAAGAACAATTAGATAGAAATGCTATCAGAGGCAGAGAATAAGTCAGCATCATGTAGGTTTGCTATCGTGGGTGGCACAGTGACAGGATTCTTGAATGTTTTGCACATGACGGCAATGTTCCTTCGAAGGAATCTAGTGTCTGACAGTACACTTAAAGAGAATTGTAAAATTTTCCTTTTCTGTAGTTGCTTTCCTGACCAATATTTTTGAATTATGCAACGATAGAATGTCTTAAGTTTTTTTTCTTTCAAATACCTCGTTTTATTTTTGTCAGTTAGCATTATATTAAATCGGTGCAGTATAATGTGGATTAATATAAAGCAATGCACATGACTTTTCTATTCTTTAATCAAAATACCACAACGGCTGGCTTCTGAAAAGATCGTCGCGATATGCTCCTTAACCGGACAGCCGTATGGAGCTGTCGTACATTGACGCTTTTCTGACGCAAGTCACTGGCCTCATGTTTTCCCCCCCTTCCTCCGCATTTTCCCAGAGACCGGAGGTGAAACAACCCAGGAGGAGCCTTCTCATATTTCACCCTAGGTTATTAATAATTAGTGACACCATCACCATCCCGGCCGAAAGCGACTGCGAAAGAGAGGATAAATGACGCTCTTCCTAGCAATCGCGAGGAATGCAGTTACTGACATCCGACCCACGGCAATCTGCGCGCGCATCACGCACTCATGCATATTCACGAAGGGGGCGCGGGGATGTGATGCCTCTGCTGATTAATAGAATTTCTGGCCAATTTCATGTCGCTAAGCCACACCCACATCGTCATGTGTCCAGCTCGAGACTTATGAATATTCACTGAGTTCTAAAGGGGGGTTTTGCGTTTGCTGCGGGGACGCGCGAGCGATGTGGAAATGGTAGCAAGATGGCGGCCCTGAAGGAGGAGCAGTGTTACGGACTGTCCTGTGGAAGAGTGAGCAATGGCAGCAACGTATCTGTCTTTCACGTTAAGCTTACTGACAGCGCTTTAAAAGCGTTCGAAGGCTATCAGAGCAGTAAGGTAAGGGGGGATTCAAGGGTGTCGCCGTCCTAAACTTTGCCGTTACACTTGTAGCTGGCTACGGCAGGTTATCAGTGGATGCTGTTCTGCCAAGGCTGGCTTGTCATGGCACACTGTTTGTACTTTGGTAGCACGCCAGCTGTCTCGCTTTATATGACTGTGCGTTCAGTGGCACGTTGCGGTACATTACGTGATCACCGTGGGTTTTAAAACCTCCAGGAATTTCCTTGTTGTTAATCCTTATCTGGTCTGTTACTGCTTGTTAAATCGTTATCATGTGAGCCCCAGGATGAGGGCTAGCTAGCTTGCTAACTGTTTAGCTAGACAAATCTTTGGGGGGGGGGGAATGACTCAAACAAAATGAAACGGGTTGTCAGCTGTTTGTATAGATAACATTTCCAAGCGCATTTCTCTCTCTCCGCCCCCCGTTATCCCTGTGTAAAAATGTAATATTGCAAGAATTCTTTCGTGTTAATATGTTGCTAGCAATGAACAGCTACCTTCGTTTTCCCAACCAGCGAGTAACTAGTTTTACTTAATTGCTTAGCTTCCTGGTCATATAGGTTAAATACTTCTAAGTTTAAAAATATAATATGCCTTTCGCTGGTTCCCTTGTATGTGTTTTTTTACGCTTACATTGGCAGTCGAACAGTGTGTGCGGTTGTAGCAGAAGCAGACGTACTTTTCTTTAACTCTTCCCATTCAGACCAGAAACGTTAGCGAGCTGCCTGCTCGTGGCCGTCTGGCTAGCGCACGCGCTACTTCGGCCGCGAGCCTGCTTTTTTTTGCCCCATTCAAGTCCTGAAAAGATACCGAAAGACGCTTCTTTACTGGAGCACATTTATAAAGCGCGTGACGTTTCTCGTGTACTTTCTGTCGCTTCTTATGTACAGGGGCAGTCGAATAATTCGGCGTCTATGCGGTTGACAGAAAAAGCAACAAGTTGGCAACCAAGACATTTAATCTTTTTTCCCTCCCCCTCCCTACTTATCCCAGCGATTGCGTCGGTCGTGTCGTAATGCGCGCATCGCATGAGTCGCCAGCTATTATGAGTCACTTTTACTGAGCTGGACCGATTGTGATTCCTAGTTGACCTGTACTGAAGGCTTTCTGTAGCACTTTAATTCTTTGTGCGAAAAGGTACGGTTTAAATTGTCACGCCTGGCTAATCCCACATGCAGATTTCTTTTCAGTGGGTGAAGTCCTCTTTCCTTTGAAGATAATTCGTCTATGTATGTTTGGTCTCTGGAACTGTAGTCTTCATTTGCCGGTGTTCTGACAAAACGTCCTACCGTAGTGCTAATCGATAGCCCTAACCCCACCGAAACCCCTACCGTAACCCTAATCCCAAAACGGTGGAACTGCACATGCGCAGAAAGGCTCGATTGCACGCCTCGATAGGTATGATGTTTAGTCAGAACACCGGTCGTACAACACGACTTTTTATGAAATGGTATTATGTCATCATTTTCAGCAGGCCTATTCTTTATCTAGATATACGTAGTTCACTGAATACGCGAACTTTGGTGGTTTTTGTATTTTTAAACAATTTTGACGGCGTTCATCAATGCCAATCCATGTCAGATTTACTTTGGTATTATTTTACAGTAGCTGTCTTGCAGCAGATTTTTTTAGTAGTATGGAATATTTTTTGAGTGCTGACTTGTAAAAGGGTTTTGCATGCATTACCTGGCCTTAAAAAGTCCCCAACGGGAAGCACAAAGCAGTAGAAAATTGGCTAGTCTATTGAAGTCTTGAGCCAGAAACGTATCTCACATTTTGTTGGATGTTTTTGAAACACATCAACACATTTTTGCAGCCTGCGATTCAAACACATGGAACACATTATTTCTCATTTGTTGTGCTTGTTACATTGTCTCGCTTGTCTCCTGGAGATGTGCATTAAAGAAGATGCGTATGAAATGGTCAAGTTGCTGGCATTCTTAATGTATTATATTCCATACATTAAGAAGCCATTGTTGCATTTAGGAATAATTAGTTCTGATGTTCAAGTTATGTGAAGCTTTAGCAAAACCCCTGGCTCCTGCCCACAGTGCTTCACTCTGCTTAGTTTGCTTAAAATGTAAAAAGAGCCACGTGCTGCTTAAAGGCTCACGAGCAGGGAATTTGCTACCAGTCCGGAAAAGTTACTTCCACCAGATATGAATTTTGCAGCGAAGGTCTGCCCCTCCTGTTAGCATGTTCTGAGAGGATTCCGACACTTGTGGTTTTTAAATTGTACTTGATTTATCCCAGCTTATGTATGCAAGGCTGCAAACCCAGGGTGTATTCTTCTAGCTTTCACAACATTGTGTCTATATACACACAACGATAGCTGATTGCATGGTGTAATTGTTCGGAAGATAACATGGTATTGAGGAAGTCAATTGGCCATAGAACTTGTTGGTGTAGTAACTTCAAGCGTGAAGTACCTCAAAATTACAAATGTTTTTTATGTGTTTTTTTTTTTTTTAAAAAAGCTCCCACTATATGTTGACACTCCTTCTAGCAAAATCTACAGGCCTACCGGGTGCACTACTGACACGAGGTGTTACATGCATGTGTACGTAAACATAGAATAATGCAGAACTTAATTGAATAAATCGGTCCCATCGATCAGCCCCATTATCCCCGATACGTGACGAGTCACAATATGACCTTCCGTATTGGAGCAGCGTATCCCTAATTGCAGTAGTTTGGGCGTCTTTCTGGTAGCACCCGAATCGCGAGCCAGTCATGCATATTGGGCAGCCTGCAGTCGAAAGTCAATGTAGAGCATGTATAGTGTATTGAAGTAACAGGTGAATTGTGCATTGAGCTGCCATATTGCAGAATGCAACGTTAGACACACCGAAGATTCAAGGTCAGTGTTCTGATGCTGCGAAGTAGACAAGAGGACAATTTTAAAATGACTTGTGTGATACTAGCTGCCCTCTGCCAAGCAGTAACGCGAGCTGCTGAGACGATTAAAATCCAGGCAAAGGATGAGGGTTGTGTTCCAGCCTGCTGGTGCTGGCTGAGTGGGGGTGGGGGTGGGGGTGGTCTATGTACCCCATCTAAACTACTTGAGAAGTCTTCACTCGCCTCTGTTCTAGGTTTGTCGCACGTGAAAGTTTGCCTTGTAGTTGTACTTCTGGGGGCTGCATAATTTGGCAATGTGATCGCCAGTAGTCACCCAGTATTCATTTAAAATGTTAGTGAAAGTGGGAATAAATGATATTCATAAATGCGGAATGTGATGTGTTGCAGAAATCTGCCTCTGTCTTCTCAAGACGAAGGCTGCATTCTTTCCTGCTGAACCCTCGCAGTATTTCGGATATACAGGTTAATTTTTCCCCCACTCATTCGTGACTTGAGTCTTTCCATACCGCTGTATTTGATCCTAGAGAGCAACATGCTGGTGGTTTGGCTTTTGTGTGATCAAACTTCTCCAAGAGAACAAGTTGCAGCATTACTCTAGGGACCATGCATACAGAATGGAAGGGTCCCTATGTTGAATGTACAAGCATGCACCCTTCTAAATATAGCTCATTTAATGCTGTCTCGGGCCTGTGCTGTGCTCCACACATGGACGGAGAGAGCGGCGGGGAATATTGTGTAATGCATTTGAGGTATTTAAAAATTTAGCGCACTGTGGTGCTCTCGTGTGCTTGTTCTACCCCCGCTTGCTCAAAGTTGAGATAAATATGTGGCAAATTTGCACCGCTGCATGTGGTTTTATTTATAGAGCTATAATGAATTTCGAAATGTTTGTTTTTGGGTGGACCTGTGGCAGCAGGTGGATAAATTAACGAATGGATTCTTACAGCCTAAATGAGAGGCTGCAGTGTGGTGAACGTAAGCTTCACCGATTGTCCAATGCACCGTTACATTTGTACCGTTGCATTTCTTGGTTGTGGTCTTTTGGCAGCGTCTCGTTATCGATGCAGCGTTGTCTCGTTAGACCAGAACCGGACAAGAACTTTAGATCCTACAGAGTACATTTAGGTTGATTCAATCCGATGCACTCCGTTGTATTGATATTGCAACATCACGGTTAAAAAAAAAAAAAAAAAACTTTCTTTGCCACAGGCAAAGAATTTTATGGCCGCCGTGATTGCTAGGTGGCATAGTGCTGTCAATAATGTAAAGTGTGTGCTTTTACTCTAATCTATTTTTCAACTACCTGTCTGGTACGGGATTGCAGGGAGCCTCATCAGGGTAGCACAAGGCTCAAGGCAGGGGAAAATCCTGAATGGGATGCACACCTGATGCTGCATAACTTTAAACGAAACCTTCCCCGTCTCCTACCTTTTCGTGCTCGTTGTTCTGCTTAGATTAGCAGAAATTAGATTTCGTGGGTGGTACATTTCCTCGGTCGAGGTTTGACCGTGTTTTATCCGTCTGGTATTTACTGTGCGACTGGGAGTAGCACCATGCACTGTAGCAGGCAGTATGTGATTCTTTGACTATTTGGTAGTGAGGCCGACAAAGACGTTCAAGTGACATTTGCACGGCACTAGTGAAATTGCCTCCAAATGGTACATGTGTTGGCTAGCTGCTAACCGTTGCCAGCACCTTGCTGTGCAAGGCCTCCAAGTTAACTGTTCAGACTGCTTTATCACTGGCAGTATGTTCAGAAGTTGTGTACTAACAATCGGTAACGATTTTGTCGTACTTTGAGTTGATGCAAATGTCGTACGGTTAGGGACGCATCGGTCCCACTTTTGTAGTTAAAGTAAAGATGCTGTATGCTTCACAGTTTGAAAAAGACTGGGATGATTCGTTTTATGTGTAAGGCAACGTCAGGCTTGATTTAAACATTTGTTTTCCTAACTTTGATGCCCACTAATCCGCTACCTCCAAAGGTTTGATTTGATAACGCTGATCCAATAAACCTCTAAAGAATTTAGCAGAAGTTAACAACTGCTAACTGCTACCCTTTTTTTGAAAATATGAATTTAGCTTCAGTTCGGTTTGGGGCTCAAATCCTTAAACTTGCCTAGAGAGCTAAGATTCTAACTTTTTTTTTGGTAATTTAGTTCCATGGGGCTGCAGTGATTACCTGGAAATATTTAGGACTTGCTTAGCTGGGGCTTCGTGAATTTTGTTGTCTCCGGAATGAATCTTCTTTAAATAACATTCCATTTGTGAGAGAAGTGTTTTTGTCAGAGGAATCCTACTCAGCGTTTGGCTTGCGCTGATCCCTCAGTGAAGCCACTATGGGGACTACAAACTTGGCGCCGTTTAGGAATCAAACATTCTTTGTGAACATTTAGCGCAAACGGGAATTTAAATTTCAATATAAAATAATATAGCCGCTGAAACTGAGAATTATAGCTACACCTTGGTTCCAAATGTTCCTATCAGGTGGTGGAAGCTATAGTTTTCGACATCAGTCAGGAGTTGCTCTTCCAGAATAATGGATTTGAGAACCTTTTCTGTTATTTTTGTTGCTTTCACATTACTACTGGGAAGTTTCTTGCGTCTTTGCAGTTCATCAATTTAACCACTTCGAATCCTTTTTTAAAAATTTTCTTATCTTGAATTAATAATTTTCCTTGGTCCTTGTAGTGGTGCTTCAGTTAAGTTTGTTGTGAAATAATTTGGAGGGGTTCTGCTGCCCCTAGAAACACTGGCTTTGTAGACATTTGAAGTAGCCGTAGAACTTGTTAGCATAGTAACTTCAAGCGTGAAGTACCTCAAAATCACAAATATACAGTGTATATATATATATTTTTTAGCTCCCACTATATATTGACACTCCTCCCAGGAAAATCTACAGGCCTACAAGTGCACTACTGACATGAGGTTTCACATGCATCCGTACATAAACATCAAATAATGTATAACTTCATTGAATAAATTGGTCCCGTAGATCAGCCCCATTATCCGCGATACATGATTTGAGTCAGAATGTGACCTTCCATATTGGATCAGTGTATCCCTAATTACAGTATTAAACCACTGTTTCAGTATCTTATGTCGAATTATCATATCCCTCTTTAGAAGGAATGTTCTTTTAAGGTTCCTTGTTATCTTAATAATTTCTAAATTATCATGAATTTCTAAAACATGACGTGTAAGTTTTAAAACCTCGGTGGGGCTTCTTTAATCCACTATCAAGATGCTGGTTCCGGGCTTCTTTCTATTATTTTTCTGCAATGCCAGTTTTTTTATTGGATGCCAAAAGTTCTGCTTGATGAGTGTGGCTCAAATCACTGTTGAGCATTTCTTAGCAGCCCATTACCATTGTACCCTTCTATCTCAGATGTGCTCGGATCACGGCATTATTACCATTTGCAATGTCATTGATTGCATTGCAAGTTGCTTGTGCCTTGAATGTTAATCGCCATGCGCGTTTTCTGCAGAAACTTTACTTCCATTCCGGTGGCTGCTCAAAAGTATAACACGGCAAAGACTTGTCCTGTCGACCTTTTTCAAATTAATCATTTAGCTAAGTCCTTCTCCGTTTGCGATGTCACCTTATTCTGGCTCCTGCAGCCATTCTTTTGGACCCTGTGAACCCTGCAAACTGCCTCTTCAGTGATCTTTGAATCTGGAATTGATCTGTGTGTGGCTTTCAATCCTGTTACACCCCCTGTGGTCACACAAAAAAGGATAATTCTCTATGTGGAATCCAGTTTTAACTGTTAAACTGTGGCAAAATTATGTATTTAGCAGTTTTTTTTACATTTTACATTTATTTCATACAAATTCTCAGTTCCAGCTGAAATTTCTGTTTTGTGTAAATGCTCACTTGCACTTAATTTTTCTAGGATGCTATGACCCTGAGACTTAGGAACTTAAACAATTATGGAATGCTTTTGTCTTCCCCTCAGTAATTGAGGTTTAACATCTGGTATCACCATTAATATCCAAGTGTTTCATAGGTAACTAGCAGGCATTTTTAAAAATTATACGATTATAATGAAACTGTCCTACTGGTTTCTCGCTTTTAAATAGAAATGGATTGACCAAAGAGAGCCAGGGTTAAGCTCTTCATACCACATTTTTGTGAAATTCACATCCAGCTACTTCTGATAAAGCTTTATGTAAACGTATCATCTACTCTGCTTTTCTGTGTGTATGATTTGGCATGTGTGTCAGATTATGGTACAAGTTGACTTCATAACTGAACTGTACTAAAAAGCATTCTGACATATTTTGTGTGTGTGTGTGTGTGTAATATATACTTTAGCACAGTTGATCTTGACCAGAAGGAATCCTTTCCTACTGTATTTGCATCATTTGTGGGTTTGTACATTAAAGTGCTTTGGAAACTGCACAAGAGAAATCCAGAGGTTTAAAGGGTTAACCGTAAAATGAGCCTTTCGCTTTGTGACTGAAAAGCTTTGCATGACGCTGCTAATCATAGGCTTGGCAGTGAGCTGTGCCTGTAAAGTGCTGTGGGAAGCCCCAGGTGCATTCACTGTCTCTTGTGTATCACCCCTTTCCTTTTTCCCGTTTAGTAACCAATATACAAATAAAAAAATAAACCATTGTGCTTGTTTATTTCAATAGCCTCTGTTACAGTTCTTCTGTTTTATAAATGGTAATTTCATTGTCAACTTACTATGAAAATTTAAAGCCTGTACTGATGCATCGTTTTATATTTCATGCTTTGGTCGACATTATACGAATATTGGTAAAAAAAAAAAAAAGTAAAACAAAAGTTTGTCACCGTTTTGGCCCTTTATAAACATTTATTAATGTTTTTTAAATAAAAAAAAATATATACCTGGGGTATTTTGCTTTTCCTAATGCATTTTCTTTTCCTAAATAAAACTGGAGGTTGTGCATCAAGCACCTATGCATTCTGTCATAGTTATTCATTAGCAGACGTTGTCTAGTTAGGTCAAAGAATTGCACAATCAAAAATTTAATGGCACAGCCGTACTGAAACAGTTAAGCAAAGTTCAGGACTTGGTTTAAGAAACTTATTAGATGGGGGCCAGTTAAGAATTTCTGTGTCAGTTCTCTGGGATGCTGTAATTTTGAGAACTCGAAACCAAATTTGGCAGAGAGGAGGACTGTCCCTTAGTGTTGATTGACAAGTATGTTTTGGAACGGAGTCTTCCTCTATCAGTAAGTAGAGCAGTGTCATTCTGGGCTTCCGTGCAAAACATCGGCTTTTTATTACGTTTTAACCAGTAAATCATACTTTATTTGACAGTATATGGGATGTCATGCATTTTGTTCTTTATACAAAACCATTCTTAGGATTTTTGGGGGGGGGGGGGTAGGTTTGGTGTAAATTTGATGAAACATAATGTAAAAAAAAGTTTAAGTCTTTTCACCCCACCAAAAGATAGATATGCTCATGCCCACAAAACATCTCCTTTACAGACAAATAGTAAATGTTCAAATACGCAGATCTCTCCATGTTCTTGAGTATTGGTTTTGAGACTTCAGAGGCTTGTTTAAGCTCCTCCAGGCCTTTCACTTGGGTCTCATTTTGTGATTTCACACTACAGCGTCTTCCACTGAGTCAGCACACTTGCCGTTGCTTGTGTCTGCTTTTGAATAGCTGTAATTAAAGTGTGTTCATTTGGCAATGGGCCCCAGAATCTCTCTGGTTTAGACGACACCCCCAACCAGTCTTAATCTCGCATGGAACATGCCCGGGTGCCCTTACGTTCTGAGATGCTGTCAAAGACTGCGCTGTCTCACCAGGTGAAGCCTGTGAACAAACCTATTCTGTCCAAGGGACTTCTTCAATGTCCATCTATGCCCAGTTGCCATAAGGTGAAACGCATTACAACGTAATACAACCCCCCCCCCCCCCCCCCCCCCCCCCCCCCCCCCCGCCTCCCCCGCCCGCGCCCCCCCCGCACCCCCCCCCCCCCTCCCTCCCCCCTCTCGCCTC
>JAABNY020000032.1:5185297-5212112 GCA_015164015.2 Brevimyrus niger
TGTGGGGGCGTTCCCTTTGGGGCTGGTGCCGCGGTGGGGGGGGTCCGTGGGGGTGGGGGGGTTCCCTCTGGGTGGCGGCGAGCCCTCGGGTTCCAGCCCCCCCCCCCCCCCCCCCTTTACTCCCACCCTCTCATCACATAGCATCGCCACAGACTGACTGAGACCCTGACATGTTTACAACAATTCTGTGATTTAAGGCCTTTCTCTGTGCGTGTTGTTGAGTTAGCCAGGAGGAGGTGGCGTCCCAATAACATCTCTCACGCTGCCGTATCAGACTAAAAGGGAGATATTTTAGACTGGCACAGATATTGACCTAATTTGGGAAGGGACGTGCTTCATCCGCCCGCTTCTCCGTTCAATAGCTGCGGACTGTGGGGGGGGTAAAATCTGAGATCCGGATAAAATGCGGAAAGACGCGCGGGAAAGACGCGCGGGAAAGACGCGCGGGAAAGACGCGCGGGAAAGACGCGCGGTGGCTTGGTCGGCCGCCACTGACGGGAAAGGACGCGCGCCGTTCTTCCGGCTGTCTTCTCCGAGTACAGCCCACCGCCATCGTGAGCTACAACCACCTGGGGAACAACGACGGCATGAACCTGTCCGCGCCGCTGCAGTTCCGCTCCAAAGAGATCTCCAAGAGCAACGTGGTGGACGACATGGTTCAGGCAAACCCACTCCTCTATGCCCCTGGGGAGAAGCCAGATCACTGTGTGAGTATCCAGGGCTCTGCCTGAGCCAGACCTGCATGCTCCTTCCTGCACCATAGATACCATAGTTATCGCACACGTTTTATATATATATATATATATATATATAGGAACTAATATATGGAATTAATATATATATATAAAAACCTGCTTTTCACGCTCCTGTGTGCACGCGATGGTCGCCGCTCGGCCGTTCTCTGTGCTTGTGTGCCCCCCCCCCCCCGCCCCCCCTTTGTGTTTCTGAGCAAAGACGACCGTCTATGTCTTAGGTGGTCATCAAGTACGTGCCTTATGTGGGCGACAGCAAGCGAGCCATGGATGAGTACACCTCTGAGATCATGATGGGCGGCACCAACACCATCGCCATACACAACACCTGTGAGGTAAACGCTGTGATACTTGGTTTTGCCGCGGGATCTTGCAAAGTGAGGTGCAGGGTTACAGACCAGTCAGACTCTTAACACCGTGTGGTCTGGTTCTCGCTTGAAGTGCTGCACTGCAGTTTAGAACGTCCCTGGTTCTTTACTGTAGGCGCTGCAGTGACCTGAATTTGTGCGATTTTTGCCGTTCATGGAATGAAATGACTGCATAGGGGCACCGGACACAGTCGTTAAAGACCCTCTTCGGAGGACCTCGGGGGCAGCCGTGCTGCGGAATCCTTAAAGGAGAATTCGACACGAAGAGCCTCGCGGCAAAGCAGAAACAGACGCTTGCCGTTATCTGTGCGACGGGAGTGTGGGGTTTATTCCTTGACCAAGCCGGTCTTTTCGCATTCAGGACTCTCTGCTGGCCAGTCCGATTATCCTGGACCTGGTCATCCTGACGGAATTGTGCCAGAGGATCACATTCCGCCCAGAAGGAGACTCCGAGTTCCAGACCTTTCACAGTGTCCTCTCGCTGCTGAGCTACCTTTGCAAGGCTCCGCTTGTTCCCAGGGGCGCCCCCGTCGTCAACGCCCTGTTCCGTCAGAGGGCTTGCATCGAAAACATCATGAGGTCAGACACACTTGCTCCCTGTCTCCAGAACTTATCAGTACTGAGCTCTATTACTAACTTGTTTACGCCAAATGTCCAGACTTAACAGCAATATTACGTGAGGTATGTGCACCTCCCTGTGGAAGCTGCAGAAAAGCTAGGAAGAAACCTCTGGGAGATGTGTTAAAGTTCCCTATACATCTCACAGATATATTCCAACTTGCAGAACTTGCAACATAAAATCCATCGTTTGACCCGAGTGTTTCTGTCCGCCGTTCGTCTCGATCTCAAAGCGAAGTTGTGACCGGCCTCTCAGAGGGAACTGTGCAGATAATTCCCTGCATTTCTTCCAGGGCCTGCCTCGGTCTCGCCCCACAGAACCACATGCAGCTGGAGCACAAGATGCAAAAGAGCATTTTCCCCTGCGCTAAACGCATCGCCGCAGCAACGCCCAAGCACTCAGCCACCATCAGCAATGGGTACCACCCTACAGTCATCAATGGGGAACAATACACCAACGGAGATTACTGTTAGAGCTCCGAAACTTCAGTAACATCTCTGAAAAACTGCATGGAAACACCAGTGTGCTCTTTTTTAACTACCTTTTTTTTTAGGATGTTTTTAATACTCATTAGACAATTAACCATGGTTCTGTTAGGGTATTAAGTAGCACAAGATAAAAATATTGTCCCTTTTAGAAGGCACTTTCACAGATCTCGTAATAAAAAGTGCATTTGAGTACAGTGTCGGGGTTTGGGTGAAAACACTGACCCAAGTGCTGGGTAATTCTTTCCATTACTGTAAATATCATCCTATGGCATGAAGTAGGAATGGGGAAACTTCATAAGCTTAGTTAATAAATCCTTTTTGTACTCAATTACCAGTGTTAGCACAACAGTGGAATTTATCTATGATCTTTCTTAAATCACAGTATTGTCTCTCCAGAGGTGAATAGTCTTCTTGTTCCTTGGGCCTGACGTGCTATTTTGCTACACGCTTTTCTTGTAGTTTCAGAATTGAAAGTACTTTGTTATGCTTTGGAGAAAACTTTCTTTTTTTGGGAATGAACTTTGACTTACCTGTGTTAACTCCACTGTTGGCTGAGGGAGGGGGAAAAAAAATAAACCTTACCTGAACCGCTGTGTGCGCAGTCATGACTTCGGCGGATGATCTCAGAGTGTTTGATCAGTCAGCTGCTGGCTAGGGTGCGAGGCGGGAGGGTGAAGCGGGGGCCCGTGCTCTTTCTTCCATAGTTAGGGGGGGGGTGTTCCATTTTAAGCCGTGCCTGCAGGTGGGGCAGCAGTAGAGGCCCTCTGTGGAATGGACGTTGTGTTTCGACAAGGTCCCTGCCTGGAGCCCCATCTGCAGAAGCCACGGTGCGCACGGATGACCTGCCCTGCAGCCCAGGGCATCTGCCGCAAGCAGTGCAGACATATGGCTGCTGCGCACGATAGCCCGAACGCCGCCGCAAGCAGCGCAGGCGTATGGCTGCTGCATGTGATAAACCGAACGCTGCTTCACGGGATCAACATGATAAAATGGAATGACACTTTTATGGTGTGGACATTATCGTAGCATTCTTGGGACATATGAACACAGATGATGTTGGGTATTGATAATTATAATTTCTGGTGTATTCCTCACAACTAGCTCAACACTATAGTTGCAATAAGAGGTTTGATTTATCCATCCATTTTCTGTAACTGCTTATCCTAATCAGGGTTGGGGGGGGGGGGGTGTTGCTAGAGACTTTGGGCCCTCCAGTACAGATTAGTTTTTTGTAGTAGTTGTCACCACTCAGGGGCTCTTGGAATTGTCCTAACTCCCTCCCCCCTTACAGCACCCCTGCCTGGGGGGCTAATGGGCACAAGGTTCGGAATAACCCAGGATGGGGCACCAACCCATTGCAGGGCACAGTCACACACACACACACACTATTCACTCATACATGCATACCTACAAGCAATCTGGCAACTCCAATTAGCCTCAGCATGTTTTTGGTCTGGGGGGGGGGGACTGGAGTACTCAGAGGAAACCCCATGATGACACAGGGAAAACACACAAATGGAACCACAGTGGAGACTCTGACCCTGGTCCTAGGAGTGTGAGGCAACAGTACTGGCCACTGTGAGACCCCCAAATTTGAGTCAAGATTACAAATAAGAAATAAACAATTTTAAAGAAAAAAAAATCAGTTTAAACTCATGCTGTTTCTTGGGTTGTTTTACTGCGATGAAGCTCTTTATATTCTAATCCAGTGTTTCCCAGCCTGGTCCTTAGAAACCAGCAGATGGTCCATGTCTTTGCTTCCTCCCAGGTCCCTGCCAGTCCACATGGGTAGGGAGCTGTGAGGGAGAAAAAAAAGGTAGACTGTCTGCGGGTCCCCAACAACCAGATTGGGGAAACGCTGTTCTAGGTCATTCTCAATCTCTACATTGTTCTGGTATTCGGTGACTTTTTAATGACTAAAGTTCAGCTCTTCACCATTTCCCTCAGAGACATTCTTCCCTGCGTCATCTCTGGGGATATTGAGGTCATTTTGGTGGTTGGATTCCGCCGTGACGTCAAGCGCAGCACCTTTTGATTCCTCCTTGAGATGTACTCCTACTCCATGCCCGCCTACAGGCAGGGCGGCAAGCCCCTAGCGCTCTGACGGTGACGGGGTACCGAGGAGGAGGCTCTCTCATTTTCATCTGCATCGTTTTGTCACAAAAAAAAAGCCCAAAATATCCACGGAGGCAACAAGATCAAGATGAAACGTTATCAGCTCCTTGCTCCTTGTCGTGCTTCATGGATATCAGACAGTGTCCTATGATTCCTGTTATTTAAATAACTTGCAATCCTATTTACTTGTCATTGTTATCAATTTGACGATCTAGCCTAATTAATGCAAAAATTGGTTTTGACTGTTTGGTAAACAGTGATATGCTCTTTTTAAACATGCAGACGATCATAATGCTTTAACGTGAGCTATTCAGCTAACGGGTTAGCGCTTCGCTGGGTTGGTTTCGTTTTGAGTAGCGACCTAATCTATGCTTCATTAACAAGCTACGTGACTCAGCAGGCAGCCCTGCGACGATAGAAATGGCACTACTGCACAGTAAATCAGCCAGCGGTTCCACCCCTTAAATCCTCATGCACTTATGCTCCATCATCTCAGAAAGACTCTAAGGAGAGGAGCTACAACTTATGCGATAGATGTGCATTTGAGCTCCGGATTTCTGGCCATTAATCATAATAAACTTGGTGCAGTGTGGTGCCTTACTCTTCAAATGGACGCTAAAGTAAATACTGAAAGTATGTTACAGGGTTATGCTAGATTGTAATACTGAATAGTCATGTTTGTAGTGAACAAATAAGACTCACTCCCCTTATTTCAATGTGAAAAAACCTATCGATGGACTATTGAATGTGGCACGACATATTTCTGGTGGCACTTTCAAGTATTCAAAAATTGCAGACCCACCATCTTCCATCCCGTACAGTTATTCTGTTCAGTATCATTATTCTTAATATACTTTTACCGATCAGCGATAACATTAAAACTACTGACACCAGCCTCGCCGATCTGATCCCACAGGAGGGCTACTGCAGCACAAACTGCTGAAAAAGTTAGTGCTGGCTATGATACAGTGATATCAGAACACGCAGTGCATCGCAGCACATGCCCAGGCTGACCCCTGTCCACGGCCAACAGCACCAACGATGGACAGGTAAGCAGCAGAACTGCACCATGGACCAATGAATGCAGGTGTCCTGGCCTGATTGAGTCACATGTTCTGTGACATCATGCGGACGACTGGGTGTGTGTGCGTCATTTACCTGGGGAGGAGATGGCACCAGGATGCACTATGAGAAGACAAGCCAGCAGAGGCAGGGCGGTGCTCTGGGCAATGTTCTGCTGGGAAACCTTGGGTCCTGGCATCCACGTAGATGTTATTTCCCCAATACCACCTACCTAAGCGTTGCTGCAGACCAAGTACACCCCTTCGCGGCTACAGTGTTTCCCTAACGGCAGTGGCCTCTTTCCGCAGGATAATGCTCCGTGCCACACCGCAAAAAAAAATGGTTCAGGAGTGGTTTGAGGAACATGAAAAAAACGTTCAAAGTGTTGACTTGGCCTCCAATTATCCCAGATCTCGATCTGATCGAGCATCTGTGGGAATGTGCTGAACAAACAAGTCTGATCCATGGAGGCTCCACCTCACAACTTACAGGACTTACAGGATCTGCAGCTAACATCTTGGTGCTTTGAGAGGTCTTGTGGAGTTCCTGCCTTGACGTGTCAGGGCCGTTTTGGCAGCATAAAGGGGACCCTACCCATTATTAGGCAGCTGGTTTTAATATTATGGCTGTTCGGTGTATACTATTCATTTTGCTCAGATGGACAAATATGTGCTGGATAGGTCTTTGGTTCAGAAACTGTACATGTAATTTATGACATCACACTCATCTCTCATACAAAACTGTAGTGACATTTCTGAACACGGTCCATTTTTCGCCGAAACACAAGCAAACCCTTATGCAACCTTACACAGCTGATTCTCGTATTCTTTTTGGTTTTCTGTGACTTCTTGCAATTCACTTCATGCTTATGACAGGTTAAAGCTCGAACTTAAGGTTAACTTGAACTTAAGATATTTTAAAGGGTGTTTTCCCATTTTTTGTGTTCCTTGTAGGGTCTAGATAAACATCACAGGAGTTGTCAACTGTATATTTTTCCTCCGTTAATACAGTATGGACTTAGGCTGATGCATTCACAGTAGGCGATGTAAAATGGTATATAACATGTAATATGCCATTAGTAGAAAAAATAATAGTTTGTCTATAATACCAGCTTCAATATAAAACATCAGATTACTTAATTATACAAAAGAAGTTTAGTTGATGTTAATTAAACATGCAATTGGTGTAACGCCATGTATGGGGTCTAATCAGTACTGATCCTAACTAGCTTTAATTAACTAATTAAACTAATCCTGAAAAGGACAAACAAGTATAGAAAATGGATAGGTAATGCACAAGACAATTCCTTGCTAATAGGCAAAGGTAGCCATTCATGGCTTTGGTCCCATAAGCTTGTCTATAAGCAGATAGTAATCTGAATTATTTTGGGCTGGGACTAGTCATTAATCATAGGCATGTCAGAAGCGTGTCATGGGACCGTAATGCATCATAACCGTTAATAATGCTATTACCGTGTTTTCAGATTAGTTTCAAACATAGCTTCCAATATTATTATAAATGGTTCATAATTTTAATTTATAACAATATTTTCAAATGTTGGCATAGTAGAACAGCATTGTAGCGTCACACCTCCCGCTTTGCTTATGGAAGCTGCATGTTCTCTGCAGGTTCACGTGGATCTTTTCCCATTGTCCCGATTTACTGTGTTCAAAATGCCCATAGTGGATGTGTCTGTGTACGTGAGTGTACGCGCGTATGTGTGTCATACGACGGTCTGGCACCCAGCCGTGGTGTCCCCCTGCTTCGTGCTCCGAACTTCCTCAGACAGGCAGGCTCATCGTGTCCGGCTACTGGACGCGCGGTTATGGAGGACGGATGTAAGTGTAACAATATTGATAAATTGCTACCAGGACGTTAATATTTAGCAACATTTTTGTTGTGAATACCTCGGTACGTAGATTAAAAAAAGTCGTGAAATGGGTACCCATGACTACAGTAGTCTCGCTCTTTGACACAGGTCTACTACATATCTCGCTTTTGTTTGCGCCTCAGAACCCCGCGTAGGGGAGTGGCCTCTTCTACCGGGAAATGGTACAGCCCGCCCACCAGCCGTTATTGGCACCGGGAAATTCGATTCAAACTTTTCCAGTGGAAGATTATATCCCCCGCCTGTCGTCACTGTCAAAAAGGGAGGGTATCATAGCATGACAAATCGTCTCTTTTCTACATTACATGTAAAAACCTTCCATATCGGAACTGCAAAGCTGAGTTTTTCTCCCCACCGTTTGTGTTCCTTTGGTAGTGGCCAATTTTACTCGCCTTCTCACGCCGGTTCAAGATGGCGGCGGTGGAACAGAAGGACAGCAATAAGTCGGCTTGAATAGTTTTAATATAAAGAGGAAAAAAGAAAATACAGTACGAAGAAATTAAAATAAAATAAAATCTACGTCACGCCCACTTCCGACATTAAACTTCATCCCGTCTTTTCAGTAGTGTTCGATATTTTTCAGTCAAAATGTTCACCTTGTAGCTAGCTAGCTGCTGTAGCTAGCTAACGCCGGAGAGAGGTATAGAATGGGAGAGAAGCTGGAACTCAAGCTGAAGTCGCCGGTCGGAGCAGAGGCAGCGGGTTACCCCTGGCCGCTTCCAGTATACGTAAGTACATTTGAGGGAGGAATGTGACTCTTTGTCTGGTTCTTTGCGATTAACTTATTCCAACGGTCGTTTAAGTCGGCAGAAACGGGACAGCGACGTCGTGTTAGCTAGCAGGCTAGAAGCCATTCTGGCCAGTCACATCTGAGTTACAGTATCTTAGCCCGTCTGAAATTGGGCAGCGTTTTCAGATTTTGGTGTGGTGCGCAGTAATGGGGGAAATATACAGGAACTGGCCGTTAAGGGTGTTGAAAACAGCACATGTCACATGGCATGTAAAATAACTAGATGTTAGCTAGTACAATGCCACCGTCACTATCGTAGACACATTTTTCTATTGTATCTGGCTAGCAGGGTGGCTTATATAGTTATTCACACATTGGGTTAGTGACTTAGTGGTGTCGTTGCTTATTGAACTTGCACGGGGCTAGTATCCGAAATTGGCACGAGCCTGACAAACTGTGGAACTTAAGCCGTCGATTCCTATTTGGTTGTTTTCAAACAGTCTAGCTAGTTATTCTTAGCTGGAAACTGGGTAACGGCTCCCTTTGGCAACCCTGCACCCGCCCCCAGGAGAGCCCTGGAGCATAAATGGCTGGAAAGCTAGGAAGAACGAAACCATACGTTTCTTAGTTTTAACACGTATTGCGCATATTTCCATAATGCTAAATAATAGTGACACAGGCGGGATCGACTGTAATTCCCTGCTCATTGTTTCGGGCAGTTTTACTCAAAACAAGGTTGATGAATTCTTATGTCCCAAACCTCAATATGTTCCCCTCAATGTAAGAAAAATACCGCCACGGGTTAGATGTCAGGCTCATCTACATATAAGATGGCTTTTCGGTTTTCTGACCGAATAAGCACTGTAAGCACACATTCATGCAACTCTTTAGAATGGAGTAATTGCTGGTGTCCTGAATATTTTTGTTGCAGGCTAACCGTTTGCCTGAGTTTCCTCCGATGTCATTTAGTGTTTATTGGGGGAGGGGTGATTGTAAAATATTCGGATTAATATTTTAAAAGCGGAAACTGAGTGCTGTATTCGCAAAGCTATATGACGGAATGCATCATTTCTTTTCCCCCAAACCTTGTTGCGAAAGATCCTGGTTTTTGTCTAACGTATCTGGCTTTCTTCTATAACCATCTAAGGTTGCGATATGTAGAGGCCAGTTTCTTGTGGTCACTGGTCAGATCGTTGTACTCAAGTTTATTTATCTTCATATAGGATACGATCACCTCGTATAGCTCAGTCGCGTTTACGATCCCCTTGTTTCGTCATTTAAAATCAAACTAGGTATTCGCACATTCTCGTGCAAATTCTACTGTTTTATTATTACACTTTGCCTATAGATATCGCAATGCACTGTGCTATTATTATGTAAACTACTGTACAACCCGCGGTGTAAATGTCTTTGATAAACAAGATGTCAATACACGATTTTTATTTACCTTGCATGTTCCTGCAAACGAAAATTGGCAGTTACTGTCGACGGTAAAAAAAAAAAATAATAATAATAATGTTACAAGATTGATTTAGTGTTTAAAATTTGATTCAGACAGTCGGTCATGCACTTCTTGTATGGCTGGACACGGTGTAGCAGCGCAGTGGCACAGTCCTGCTGGGTTTCTGTATTTGGGCTTCCTGACTCTTCATTGGAGTGGGAATACAGTGAATGACACAGATTCCCAGGCGAGTTTATGCAAATGCAGTTCTTGCATTAAAACTGGAAAGTTGACTCCAGGCAGCATTCCACACATTTTAAACTGGTTTCTTTGGCTGTTGAATAAGCTGCTCTGATACAGCACACATACAGTGTCCCGGGTACTGGAGTCTGAGCCAGTCTGGACAGCCCTTGATGGCCATTTCTGACCGGCAGTTACGTGACCTAAAGTTCCCTCAGCAATGACAGACATTTATTAAAGATTAGCTTTCTATATATGGCGGTAGCGGAATGGGTGGCACTGACGGAAAGGTTAAATGCTCTCCACTTCATTAAGTGGTGGTCTTCTGTGAGGATGAAGCATGAGAAAATCGCGACACTGTTTTGGGCTTCAGAAGCCATTTTTAGCTTGCTGTGATCCCTGTTGGCTGTTACAGTTCTGGATGTGTTATGTTCCTCCCTGCACATTGTAGAGCTTTAGGCTGACTATGGTACAGATGGTTCCCTATTTTGTAACAACGCATAAGTGCTCCTCCTTTTACTTCAGGGCAGTGTTTCCCAACCCAGTCCTTGGGGACCCCCAGACAGTCCATGTATTTGCTCTCTCCCAGCTCCCAAAAATATGGGCTGTCTGGCAGGGAGCTGGGATGGGACCAGGTTGGGAAACACTGCTTTAGAGAATGGGCAAGAGTTTTTACCATTCGAGTGTCTAGGGAAATGCTGCTAATTTGATTGCGGTGTAAATTTGCTGGATGTTTGCTTTGCAATAATAGCACATTTACCTACATGTGTAGTTATAAAATGCAGTTGAATAATTACTTTCTATTCAGTGTTGCTTGGTCATGAACAACTATAATTTCATTTAAAATAACCATGCCAAAAGTAGATTGATTTAATTTCTCTGAGTTGCAATAAGGTGTGTTATTTTTTTGGCTGCCTCCACGGTGAGTACCTGCTCACCTGTGTCAGTAATTAGTTTGTGGTTCTCTGCTTGCATGTACAATGGGCCATTTGCAGTTGAGAAGTTGCCCCTGCCAGGGTGTGCGTTCCTGTTCCTCTGGTTGGTATGGCTTCCCTTCACTTCTGCCTTGTAAATAATACCAGAGCTGGGAGGAGAGTCACTTCAGGAAGGAAGATAAGATCCATATTGTGGGACACTTTGATCAGCTGCAGAATCTTCTGTTGAATTTACCACCCCTCTGCGTTTTTCACATACTGACGTGGCAGTGAAATATTTGCCCCCCTCACCCACACACGTGTTGCGTTCTTTATACTGAAACGTGATGGTAAATATCTTGTACGTCCTTTCTGTTTCTAGGGTTTATTTTAGTGCTCTTATGCTGACAGTTTTTGCAGTCGTCATATATTCAGACATCTATCAGTTGCAACTGTCAGGCCAGAATTGCCCACAGTGAAATCTAAATGTCCTAAATGTATTCAGAATATAGATGTTCTGTGTATACGGATCCATGTAATGGAAAACACAGCTCACATTCAGGCATGCTGTCCCTTATCCTGCCTGCATTGCACACACAGCCTGCATCTGTGGATATAAATCCTTGTAAAATGCTTCCATATGAAGCAAACCTCTTGTTTTGAGTACATTGGGTATATTATTTTGAGTGTGGGCTGGGCAGGACTCTCTCTATGGGGAAAAGAGTGAACTCTGTGTTTATGAATGAATGAGTAATTATGTATGTACGTATAATATAGCTACATATCTGCTTTAGTTTTTTTTCTTGTCAGGAAATGCCAGTCTGGGTGATTTTCGGTTAACTTTATCCCGCAGATGAACACACCCAAAGAAACATGTATTTGTGTGCCCCTGGCCCTGAGTAACCCATAGTTGTTGTTGTTTTGTTTTTTGTTTTTTGTCCCATCTTTCACACTAACATGCAAGAACAAGTTTTAAACTTCCCTACTGTATGGGAACAGTGGGGGTGTCGGTGCAACTGAGGCGATGTGCAGATATTGCAAGCTGCCTCTGTCTGGTGCCATGTCGAATTCTGCGCAGTCGAAGCCCATAGTCCGGTCCAGTCCTTCCAGCTTTCGTTCAGCTTTGGTCGTGAGGCCGCAGTGTGACCCCGGGGGGGGGGCATGTCGCCGCGCTAAGAAATGCGGCCTACATGAAGCGA
Source organism: Brevimyrus niger (assembly GCA_015164015.2). Taxonomy (NCBI): domain Eukaryota; kingdom Metazoa; phylum Chordata; class Actinopteri; order Osteoglossiformes; family Mormyridae; genus Brevimyrus; species Brevimyrus niger. The sequence continues at coordinate 5,197,114 of JAABNY020000032.1, forward strand.
CGACAGGCGGAGGCTGTCGCGACGCGCTCACTCATACCGCTTTCTTGCAGTGTCACTGCATTAAGTTGCCAGTCATTTATGCATCGTGAGTAATGTGTAGTAAAGAGGCGTGATGTGCTAGAAGCCCCGCTTGTGAGTCAGAACGCGAGTGGGGGTGACGTGGAGGAAGCTCGTGACTCACTTCCGTCATCATTTCTACCACTTATGGTGAGCAGACTGGCGAGGGGAACCGGCTACAGCCTCCCCTCTCAGCCAGGACTATTTTTAGCGGAGGCGTTTTTTGGCGTGCCGTCTCTCCGTGAGCCCACAACCCCCCCCACCCACTCCCATCCGGCTGCGCGCGCATGACTCTCAGACACGCTTCTCTCCATTTAATCCTCCTCTTCATGCTGACTGCTTCATTATACATGCTTTTGTATGTAAATGGGGGATCCCGTTCCTTCTTATTTTGACGGTAGCTGTCAGCTCACCTCTTCGAATCCTATAGATTTAGAGCTGCAGTGGTGCGTGAATATAAAAGTAGCTGTCCAGCTATCACGGTAAAAAAAAAAATTGTGAAGAAATGCAGTCTGTTTGTTGCACGTGCTGTGTAACATGAGTCATAAAGTTCTTCTGATGCTACCCTTTCATTCTTTGTTCTGTCTACTTTCGCGTTGAATCATTTTACACACATTATGAATGAAATGATTATTCAGATGTAAACATTTTTGATTTAGCAATTAGCTTTTTTATGTTAAGGCTGTCTGTCTCCTTTTCTCAAAGGCAGATCACTCCATATATATGTCACATTTTTGTTTTTTTAATAAGAGCCCTTTTTCTCTAGGGGGTCCATACTTGTGTTCACACACCACATATTATTGCCATTTGGGTGGATTAAAGACGGGTGCGGAGCAGCTGATTCTCCATTAATCATTCGCTTCCACTTAAAATTAACATAAATACACAGACAATTCTCAGGTGTTGTCGACAAGGACGATTTATTTCCGATAGAGCTGGGCGATATGGCCTAAAAATAAAATCGTCGATTTTTTTTTCACAATAAATCCGATTTTCGATTTTAATAGATTTTCCCCTCCCCTACTCAAAATCAAACTACAGATAACAAATAAATTGTTCAAAACAAGTTTTAACTTTATTTATTTATTTTATTTTAAAGTGCAATCCGACCAGCCAAAAATGATGCTTGTAAGTGAGATGGCAACATTGCAGACCACACCATTGTAAACATTTTTAGAGACTTGCAAAAATTTTTTGCATGTTAATGAATTCCGGCTTTTCCCACAGTATGTATGGGCACCATGTCTTTTGCAGTATACATCGCGACGGCGTTTATCGCCTTCCATCGTGCCCCATTCTTATCATATGTCACACAGTTTGAAAACGTGTCAGGGACGGTCGCCTGCTTAACTTTGGATGTTGTGCTGGTGCCGCGGCTATTTTCATCTCCCTGGGAGCTGCACTTCTCCCACTCCGCTGCCTGCCTCTGCTTTAGGTGCCGCAATAAATTTGTCGTGCTGGGTCTTTGCAAGGAGGACTTGTTCGGTCTGTGTCCGACGGCGGAAAATCGGACCTTTGCCATGTTGTTTGTGAATCCGCTACGTGTTTGGGTCTGCTGCGCTAATTCACCCGTGAAGAACGGTGCGTCACATTAGTTCCGGCTTTGGCGGCCGCGTGTAAAATAAGTAATAAAATCGATTTTCATAGAAACGCATCGTCCTGAACTGTAAATTCGAACTAATCGATAAAATCGATTTACCGCCCAGCTCCAATTCCAGAGTTTATGAAATGATTCACTGTTTCTTTTGTGCACACAGAATGAAATATACAAGTGCAGACAGTGTCACTTAGCATTAGCATTGCATTCCAAGACATTAAGCACATTTGCGTTAAGTCTGTAAATGAAGACTCCTTTCTGTTAACAATTTTGTGTTAATATCTTTTGCCTTGACTTTTGGAGCAGTTTACCTGCACTGAAGTCAGGGAGAGTACAGAGTCTGTATATGCACAAGGTATATCCAGTAACGTGATTTTGTGAGCATTTTGTTGCTTTATCTTCATTGTAACTATAAGATTAATTCACATATTAGCTAGATTTACTAAAAGTAGTGTGTGCTGATATTCAGTATGGGTAATGTAGTCATTTTAGTTTTCAGAATATCAGTTTTTCAGTTCATGAATAGTTTCTTGTTTGATGTTCCATTTCACGATTTGTATCGAATTTGAGCGAGGAGAAAATTTGCTTCCATATATGATGGGCTAACATTTCATCTATTATGTCCCTTGTCCTCCGCTTCCTAAGATTAGATCCTAGTTAGTTGACCCTGTATTAACTATGCAGAACTGGATGGACGTCTTGATTGCCTGGAGTTTCATGGTACCTGCCGTTGATTTATAGACTCAAAAATGCCGCTCTGTTTAAGCCAGTATAATAAGTCAAAAAGTTGAATAATTCTATAGATAATTCTAGATGTGTGTACTGAAATGTGTGTGTTTGTGTAAATATTTAGTTTTTATTCACCTGTTAACTTGCCATTCTGAATCGGGAAAACCTCTGAGAAGCTACATTACATTCCCTTGTTGTAGCTAATAGGACAAAAGACAGCAGGCTAAATGAAAATGAGGCAACATATGCTGATACGCATGATGTTTAAAGTACAAAGCTGATTTTTTTATTTTTTTTGAAAAATGGCCAATGACTGTCACATCAGTGATAGTAATAGGCCTAGCTAATTAGTTTAAGTGATTTGCTGAAGGAAACTTTGAGTCACATTGTAGTTGGATGTAGCTGAACTGACAGCCTGATTTGGTTTTTATGGTTATAACTCACTAATTACCTGAAACAGTAATAGGTGGATATTACCTATCATTCAAAGGCAATTATAGCATCAATCAAAATACAATTTTTACCTTTTAACAGGATGGTTTTTATTTCATGGTAACATTGAGAATTAAATTCCCACAAGCCATCGGTCACCCGTTCTGCTTCTTTTTCTTCCATTTCTCTCTAAATTTAGGATAAACACCATGATGCTGCTCACGAAATTATTGAAACTATACGGTAAGAAACAATCTTCTTCCTCTTCTCATTCTGGTGTGTCTGGTAAGCATGACATAACAATATTTTTGTCCCAATCTAGATGGGTGTGTGAAGAAATCCCTGATCTTAAACTGGCCATGGAAAACTATGTTCTCATCGACTATGACACCAAGAGGTAAAATCTCCGATGTTAGCATAAAAAATGTTAGCATGAAACCCTTGGAGGTCAAATACTGACGTGCCATCCTAACATCAACAAGATCTTGAATTCTTCCCAATGGCATTTCATGCGAAACAGTCATGTAAGGCAAGGTTGATCTCATGAGTAAATTGGATTATGGGTGCAGTATAGGAAGTCTGATCATCTTTGGGGTCATTTATTTAGACTGCGATGTTGTGATCATAAGAATCTCCTTTAACTTCATGGCTTTCAGTTCGCTGTTGGTAAATCAGAATGTGAGATGCATGGGTCTCTGTGCTCTTCCAGCTTTGAGAGCATGCAGCGGCTTTGTGACAAATACAACCGAGCGATTGACAGCATCCACCAGCTGGTGAGTCCAGGACCTTTCAGAACCACGCAAGGACATCAGCTGAAATCTGTTTGTTTCTATGTTTCAGAATCCTGTTCGTTACATCAATGTATTTAAATGAGCGTGTTCAATGACTGAAACTTGGCTTCGAACTTGTAGCCATTGTATACCTATGACCTTTGACCTCTGTTAATGCCTGCGTATGGAGCTTGAATACGTGGACGACGAGCCACCTACTTATCTGCTCATGTTGGCTTTGTCTTTGCGTCACCCGGCGTGCCCTGTTTGACCCCCCCCAGTCCAAAGATTTCTCTGTCTCCATGCAAGTTGCTAAGACCTCAGCGTTTCTCTCTGCGCTGTTGTCCCGCAGTGGAAAGGCACCACGCAGCCCATGAAACTGAACAAGCGGCCGTCCAATGGCCTGCTCCGGCACATCCTGCAGCAGGTGTACAACCACTCGGTCACCGACCCAGAAAAACTCAACAACTACGAGCCTTTCTCACCAGAGGTCTATGGCGAAACGTCCTTCGATCTGGTGGCCCAGATCATCGACGAGATGGAGATGATGGAGGATGACACCTTTGTCGACCTGGGCAGTGGTCAGTTATTTTCCACCATAAATCTCCTACCCCGAAGAAGACTCTTGGTGCATGCATAGTAATTTTGTTAGGTTGATACCCTGGCCAAATTAAACAACCCCGCCCTCTCTAAAGGCAGCTTGAAGCCGCTGTGTAAATTATGCTTACATTGAGTAAATTGTGTGACTCTTGACAGAGGACCTCTGAAATTGACAAGTGACCCCCCACCCCTTATTTAATTTTCCAGGCGTTGGACAGGTAGTGTTGCAAGTTGCTGCTGCAACAAACTGTAAACATTATTATGGTGTTGAGAAGGCAGACATTCCAGCCAGCTATGCAGAGGTAACCTTCCCGTGTGTCTCCTGCATGTGGACTGTTGTAACGGATGCGGTAAAAGGTCCCCTGAGTACGTGTTGGCCTTTCATTGCAGTCAATGGACAGAGAGTTTAAGAAATGGATGAAGTGGTACGGGAAGAAGCACGGGGAATACACTGTAAGTGCTGCGGTGGGGTGCGTCTTAGACCCAGTGACCACCTGTGCACTTGTACTCATTGCTACTTTTCGTTGTGAAGTTGGAGAGGGGAGACTTCCTGTCTGAAGAGTGGAAAGATCGGATAGCAAACACAAGGTAGGGTGGTGTGCTTGATGCTTTGCTCCCACCCGCCCGACTCGTTTACCTTGAAGGCTGATTTTCTTCGTGCCGGACTAATGCTAGCGTGTTATAGTGTGCTGGAATAAGCCTTCTGCACCTGCGCTTATGCCCTCGTGCGAATGTCACTGTGCACTTAGACTGAATAATTGTTGGTGCACCAAGATACCTTTTAGCTCATTTTTTTTTCATGGCAGTGGCTGTTTGACTTGACATTGTTCTAACCAGTATGTTTTTTTGCAGTGTGATATTTGTGAATAACTTTGCCTTTGGTCCCGAGGTGGATCACCAGCTGAAGGAACGATTTGCTAATATGAAGGAGGGTGAGTCTCTCAGAGACGGCTGGTATAAAGGTTTTAGCGCTGCGACGGCGGGTGGATTACTGTGGTGATTTTTAGTGGCTATTTAAAAAAAACTGGGTCAACTCGAGATCAAGAGAAAGTAGCAGAAGTTAGGTCAGATCAGGCCTCAGCATTAGAAAGCCTTGACCGTCTGCCTTGCGACCTCGGATCTAAGTCCGAGATCATAAAGAGCATTTAATTCGATGTGTCCTAGTGTTTATGTTGCAGAGTGCAGTCATGCTTCTGGCATGGAAAACCTATCGCTCGACTACCGACGTGGTTTGCTGGTTAGTTTCCATTTTGTGTTTCCCTTCTGTGTTTTCAGGTGGAAAGATTGTGTCCTCAAAACCCTTTGCACCTCTAAACTTCCGAATAAACAGTCGAAACTTGAGTGGTAAGCAGTATGAACACTATTTATCCTTGTTGGTGATTGTGAAGGTGTGAAGCTCGCTTGCGTTTCTCCACATGCTTTGAGCAGAGTGATGACTCCCTAATCCACGTAAGCACTGATGTTCTCTCGTGTTTCTCTTTTCCTGTGTAGATATTGGCACAATAATGAGAGTAGTGGAGCTCTCCCCACTAAGAGGCTCGGTGTCCTGGACTGGAAAGCCAGTTTCTTACTATCTTCATACTATCGACCGCACCATAGTGAGTTTTGCCCATTCCTGTCCGTCTGGAAATCACTTGGTAGAAATTGAGTTGCAGCTTTGCGCAGTTAATGTTTAAAAAAAAAAATACAAAAGTGGGTTTTTTATGAGAACTGGAGTGTGCTATAGTGACTTTTTGATGCTAGACCCAAAAGTGCCTAAACAGAATAATGAAAATATTACAGAATGAAAACAGCTCAGATATTTCACTTTCAGGTACTGCTGGTGCCGCTGATACCTTTAAGTTTATCTGTGCCGGCTTATTCATTTAATACAATTATCATTAAATGCTCTTCTCGAGAGATTTACATAATCCCAGAGTTTCCAGTTACCTAATTGTTGGAGATACCGTGGGCGTTGAATACAAACAGAGTCAAGAACAGATTCTTTGATTAAAAGGGTCTTATCTACTGATAGTTAGACATGCATAACAGAATTCATAAGTAGTGTTTGAAATTGGTTGCATGTTAATGTTGACTGCTAAACTGGATTTGATAGTTCTGTCCTTGTTAATGTGGTTACTATTACCAACTGTAATAAGATTCTTTTTTTTTTTTTTTTTTTGCAGCTTGAAAATTATTTTTCTAGTCTCAAAAATCCTAAACTCAGGGTAAGTTTCACATAATAGTGAATCTCGCATCAGTAGACATGTTGACCTCTTCTTTTTGATATGTAAAATCCCAATCCTCTCATCACCTTTGTGAGTTTTGATAATGAATGTTGTAAACAGTCCTTGCGTCATTCTGCAAAGTGTGTGACATTTGGCTTTGCCTTTAAAATGCCCTCATTAGAGAAGTTCCGGTATGACGCTTGGTACTGTCAGCGCCTGCTGTGTGTCAGGAATGTCGCAAATCTGTTCTTGTGGCGTCATCTCGTCCCTGTAAACTCCGGGTGTATTGGGGGTCATTTGTGTCAGGATCCACCGTGCCGATTTTCGTCGTTGTTTATTTCTCGCTTAGGGCACGCAGCTCAGTATTTAACAGGCTATAATTAGCTCATGGTTCGTCCATATGTTGATCATTGGTAGTGTGAAGATGGGCCCCATATGACCAGATTGTCTCTCTTCCAGGAGGAGCAAGAGGCAGCTAGACGTCGTCAGCAGAAAGACAAAGACAGTAAGAGCAACACGACCACGCCAACCAAGGCCAAGGAGCACAAGGTACCGACGCGCGCCTCTCACAGCATGACGCTTCCTCTGACGTTGACCGTATTTCCGGGCTCTCGGCCTCATTGCAGTGCGGCGGTGCTGGTTCTATTATCCCAACGTGATTGGTCAGTCGGTAAACACGACAGACGTGTTCCTGTGCTCTCCCGCGCGTGTCGACACAATGCCGCATGTTTACGAGTAATGAGGCGCAGCTGTGATCTGGAACAGTGAGCATCAAATGGAGTTTGTATCCGAGTGCATGAGAGGGGCAGGTAGTGGGTGCGAAGAGCAGCCCGGGTCCCTGCAGGGGAGCACTGACGCGGCGCTGCCCCCCCCCCCACAGGACTCGGGTGGTGAAGACGAGCGGCAGCCGGGGCTGCTGGCGGTGCTGAAGCCGTCCCCCAAGCCCCGGCGCGCCAGGCTCATAGCCAAGAGAAGCAAGCTGGGGAGCCGGAAGCGCGGGCGGCCCAAGAAGACGGCAGCGGCGGCCGCCGCCGAGCGCAAGAGCAAGAAGAGCCAGAGCGCCCTGGACCTGCTCCACGCCAAGACCCTCTCTGCAGCGCCCCCTCAGGGTGGGAGGCCTTCGCTCGCCTTCCCCACGTCTTCTCCTGCTCCTTTGTGCATATCCCTGATGTCAATGACCGGCTGCTGTGCCCCTGCTCCTTACAGATGCATACAGGTCACCTCAGAGTCCTTTCTACCAGCTACCTCCCAAAGTTCAGCACTATGCGTCTAGCCAGCTGCTCCTGGGTCCTACTTCCCCAGCCCTGCAGCAGCTTCTGGGTAAGGTCTCCCGTCCCGTCCCGTCCCGTCCCGTCCCCTGTACGCGCCTCCCGCTCGCGGTCACGCACAGGCCAGCGAACCCTTCTGTCTCCGTTTCAGATAATATCAAGGTGCAGTACCTGCAGTTCCTGGCCTACATGAAGACGCCTCAGTACCGTACTAATTTGCAGCAGCTCCTGGAACAGGAGAAGGTATATCCAGCCGAACTCGCCTGCCGTGAAATAGATACAACCCCTTGCAGTCCATGTCTGTTGAGTGGTCCTGTAATTGATGTGATTCTTTTTCAAGCTCCACTCTCTCTTCCCAGTGTTTTAATTTGCACACTCAGGTTATTTCACACTATTTTTTTTTGCTTTACCGGCCGTAAATGAGGCAGGATTCATCCCTCTTCTTCTCATGTTTTCTCAGACCTGTGTGGAGCTGCTGTCCCACCAGGAGACATAGAGCCTATGGTTATTTTGATGTGAGCTTCATCCACTGACTTTACCCCCCCCCCCCCCCAAAATCTCTGCCCTCAGCTCAGACACAGCGAGCTGTCCGGTCAAGCTGAGCAGTTGTACATTGTGTGTCAGACTCACAAGGATAAGATCAAAAGGCTGTTCCAGTCCAAACTGGAGGAGGTAGGTCTCCAAACAGGGTCATTCATATGTAAATAAACTAGACAAAAGATGCACTCGGGGAAAAGGAATAACTTAAAATTCTTCGTGTATTTTTGTGATGGTCATCAAAATTGACCAAGATACTGTAATGCGCAGGACTTTTGGGGGAACAGAACTGCAGCTGGGCTCTCCATGATGTGTGAACACCACAGTTCTGGGGCACTGATCCATAATGTAGTGCACAAGGAATTCAGATATAGTTCAAGTAAAACACTGTTTGCATGCCTAAAAAGTTCTGTATATTCATAGAGGCATTGCAGACAAGATTGGATTTTTAGGTGTGAATTTTTATATATATGTTTTAATTCCGATGTGGTTTGTTTTTACATGCTAAACCCTCTTTTTAATAAATGCTCGCTTTTTAAAACGTATGTTATGTATGTTTAGATCGCTTTATAAATTGTTCATTTGGCACCGTCGTCGTACCCGTCACGTTAACGTTCCGTAAACGTTACTGGTGATATTACTGAAGTGCAGCTGGCCATCATCTTCTGTGCGTACACTTAGACGGGGCGTCATGGTGACGGTCTGATCCCCAGTGATGCAAAGCAAGGACTTTTGTGGACTTTTGTCTTAACGTAATAGTGGCCGACTCCGAGGCGAGCTTGCAATTTGAAAAAGCTCATCCTTAATAGTTGCATTTAGCTTTGCTTACCTTGTGGGTTCCAAATGTTTTTGGGTAGGAGATGTACAAATTTACATCTGTTTTTGTGGAACGGAAAATTTTGATGTGATATTTTGCTTGTGGCGTTTAATGTACTGCGTGTAGCATATAATTGTAAGGCCAGACCTGAATAGCTCGTATTGTGTGTTTTTTGAAGAGTTGAGGGGAGCGACAGGGATAGAGGCTCTGATTCCGAGCGCATTCCTTTGTAATTTAGCTTGTGCCCAGGAAGTTGCCCCGCGTCCCCAGCATGTACTCACCAGTGCGGCCTCTGTGACACTCATCCCTCCTCAGCTGGGTGTCAAAGCCCTCACCCTGGACGACCTCCTCCAGGCCCAGAAGGAGATCTCGGCCCACAACCAGCAACTGAGAGAGCAGACCGAGCAGCTGGAGCGGGACACGGCGGTGCTGCGTGACCACAGCCTGCTCCTGGTGAGCGCTCCGGCGTCTCGCCCACGCACACTTGCGGGTTCCGGTTGACTGCACACGTGCAGAGGCGCGCGTCGCTCCTGCGCCCCTCGTGATTTAAAAACCTCGTGTTTTGCGTTGCCGGTTCCTGCAGCTGAAGTCCCGCTGTGAGGAGCTCAATCTGGACTGGGGCTCCCTGTGCCTGGAGAGCCTGGTGAAGGAGAAGCAGGCCCTGCGCAAGCAGATATCTGAGAAGCAGCGGCACTGCCTGGAGCTGCAGGTGCCCGTCGGCCCTCCCTCGCCCATCCGGTTAACTTTCCTTTCGCTCCGGGAAGGTGCAGAGCGCCCAAGGTGCCCTGCGATGTATAATTAGAAGCGGAACCGCGGTCGGCTTCGCGCGCGGCGCCCCGCGGCTCGGGCCGTCGTAACGGCGCCATCTGCTGTCCGTCCGCAGATCAGCATCGTCGAGCTCGAAAAAAGCCAGAGGCAGCAGGAGTTGCTGCAGCTCAAGTCTTACAGCCCATGCGAGGACCCGCCGTATCGCAAGAGTCTCCACGGCATGGACCCGCAGGTGCCCCAGGACTCGGACATGCCTAAACTAGCCCTCGGAGGCGCGGGTGCCAATGGCCTGAGCCCAGAGCTCTCCATCAACGGCACCGGCTCCCCCTGCTTCGAGAGAGGTCGGCCCAAAGACCTGCTGCCTCGCTACCTGCCCGCCTCCCCCGACCACGACATCGTACCCCAAACCCCCGACGCTCGCAACCGGCAATTGGGGAACCCCCAACCCGACTATACCCGCTTCTCTCCCGCCAAGATCGCCCTGCGTCGCCACCTCAACCAGGACCCCAGTACGGTCCATTTGCGCGGCCTTGGCATTGCCATCCACAGGTCAGGCACCTGGCACTGTTTGGCAAGCGTGCCGGAAAACACGCACACTTCTGATCGGTAGTTCAGCCTGCAGGTACCAGAGGGGGACAGTCCCTCAGAATCCCGTTTGTGTCCGCAGGAGGGAGATTGGGGTCGTCTCGTCCCCGCCCACTGGGGTCAAGCACGGCTGCCCATCGCCCATCTCTCCCGAAGCACTGCAAAATTCCACACCCAGGTCTGCCGAAAGGGTAAAAACGTCTCCAGCTTTCATGCCGCTCTCTCTTTCCGAGAATGTACGCCGTTTGATTCATGCCGCTGAGGCGAATCCGAAAACGAACGCCTGGTGTCGCCCCCAGGCATGCAAGGAGAGGAGTCCCGCCACCTCCGGTGACACCATCACCAGTCTGCCCATCAGCATCCCCCTCAGCACCGTCCACCCCAGCAAGCTGCCCGTCAGCATCCCCCTGGCCAGCGTGGTGCTGCCCAACCGGGCTGAGAGACTGGTGAGTTCATCGCTCTTTCCGTCAGCCTGGGGGGGGGAGAGGCGCTGATCCGTGGAGGTGTTACCGCTTGCTGCTTCTTGGCTGGTTTCCCTTTTGCGGCCCAGTCGCTGAAGCTCACAGTCTCCTGTTGGCCGCTTTCCCTATGTAAACCCTCGTCACCGAAACTTGCTGCTTCATTTTGGCAAATTTTCCTCTGTATAGCCTGGTTGCCAAAGCTCAAAGCTTCCTATTGGCTGGTTTTCATCTGTGTGGTCCTGTCACTGAAGCTCCTCACTTCTATTGGCTGGTTTTCATCTGTGTGGTCCTGTCACTGAAGCTCCTCACTTCTATTGGCTGGTTTTAGAGGAGCACCCCGAGTCCGGTGTCTCAGGCTCGGGACCCAGCGTTGCTGGAGAAACTGATTCAGAGCAACGGAAAGCAGCCCCACACACCTACCTCAGGTAATTTCCTGGTATGTTACCATTGATCCCGGAGCTTTGATACTGTACTTCTCCAGTAAAACCTCCCCATTTCTCCCCTTCAGGGCTGAACGGCAACTCCCACTGCACTTTCCTGGATCAGGACTCTGCGTCACCTTCACCCCCGCAGCACGTCACCACCCCGGCTGGGCTGCCGGGTCGTGGGCCCGGCCTCAGTCCCCCGCTCAGCACCGGGGGGGTCCTACAGTATGCAGACGGCCCTCCCAGAATCCTTCCCGAGGGAGCTCCGATCAGGCAGGGCGAGTCGGACCCCGAGCTCCTGGACGGCGAGGCCAAGCGCAGCATATTCTTTTCCTCGTCGTCGTCTTCATCATCCTCTTCCTCCTCCTCCGGCGGAGCCGTCTTCAGGCAGCACCACGGCGCCGGCAAGCCGAGCCACCACCATCACTACCACCATCACCAGGGCGGCCAGCGGCACTCGCCCGGTCCCCAGGAGGCCCGCAGGCGGGGCAGGAGGAAGCGCAGCTCTACCGGCGCCGCTCTCCCCGCCTCCGGTTCCCCCAAGAGGCGCTTTTTCTCCGGCCTGGGCAACAGCAGCCACCCCTCGGGCTCCCCGCTGAACATCACCTCCATGGTGAGCCGCCGTCATCCCCGAGGGGGGAACGCCGCGTCCGTCTGCCGACAGCGCGTGTGAGCCTGTCGGCCCCTGTGCTCTGCCTGACAGGTGAGCAACATAAATCAGCCCCTGGAGATAGCGGCCATCTCCTCCCCAGAGCAGTCTGCGCGCAGCCCCTGCGAGCTCGACCTGGACCAGCCCCCCGTGCTGAAGCGAGAACGACCCCTAGACCTCAACGGCTCCAGCCGCTTCTCCTCGCCTGCCAGCTCGGATGATGAGGACGCCAGTTACCCCGTGGACTCCTCTAGCTCCCGGTACGGCGTCGCCGTGGAGATGGCCTCTCTGTGTACATCAGTCCGCACCCGAGCACGGCACGACAGCAGTGCCTTCGAGTCGATAATCAGTGCAGGAGAGGCGGGGCGACACACCCCAGGATGGTCGCGGCATCTGTCGTCTCCGCTGTGCGGGGGCCTCTTTGGTTGTTGAGAGCGTACCCTGGTCTTCCTGGCGTTTACTTAATGATGTGTTTTAGAATCCAGAGGAAAATTGCTGCCATTTCCCTGGAGAGTGGAGACGGCCCAATTAAAGCGGGAGAAAATGACCGGGGTGAGTTTACCGCTAACTGCATGTACCTTTGCTGTGTCTTGCTTTGTACTGTCGAGCGTCGTCACCAGACCTGATGGATTGTAAATAATAGGATTATTATGTTTTTATAAATGCTGGCTAGTTATAAATGCTGCTTATTTGACAAGCTAAGGTACCAAAGTGCTAAACTGTGCTTAGGTGCCGGATTGGGCCGGAAGTCTGCTTCCAGCACTGTGAACAGCTTGGCCAACGAGGCCGTCTCCTCTTCATCTTCCTCGACGTCCTCCAGCAAGTGGAAATCCACCTTCTCGCCGATCTCAGATCCTAAGCAGCCCCCGCCTGACCTGCGACAGGGGGGCTCCCCCTTCAATATTGGCGGTGCCCGGGGGGGTACGGCGGGTACCGATTCTGACTCTGACCACAAACAGCAGCAGCAGCAGAGGAGGGGGGAAGGGGGGGTCCTCGATTCCGCGTGCGGCCAGACTCACCCAACGGGACCATCCTACCTGAGTCACAACCCATTCCTCAGCCAGGAGACCGGGGGCCGTCCGGGGGGGGCGGCGGCAGAGAGGCAGCCCAAGCAGAAGCCGCGCGATTGGGATCTGAAGGCCCCCGCCGGCCTGGCCACCGAGAACCTCTTTATCTCGGCCGCCGCCAACAGCGGCATCTTAACCAGCAAAGTGGGTAACCCTGTGACGGCTGGCGGCCCGGGGGTCTCCGTAGCGCAGTACCTGGGGACTCAGTTTCCCCTGGGCGGGACGTCGGTGCTCCAGTCACCATTCGGCTCCCAGACGGCCGCTCCGGTAGTCACGGGGGCCCCGCGGCTCGTCAACGGACACTCCTCCCTGGGAACCTTCTCCAACACGGGTCTGGCGGGTGGAGCAGCTGGAGGTGAGTCTTTCGCACGGGCCGCTGCACCTCCTCCGCCGCCCTCCGGTCGTCCAGCTGTAGCTGGGAGCCGCTGGCGTCCGTAGGCGTCCGAGCGCAAAGGTATGGGGAATCTGAGGCTTTTTCTGGAAGGCCCCCGGCGGGGTGAGGTAAGTGATGTCTGGCGACAATGCCTGGCTCCCCCTCACTGCTTGCTTCTCGATTGGCTGGTTTGGTGACAAGCACAGCTGTGTACCTTGAGAAAATGGCACAAGTTTAGGCTTGCAGTGGAACAGCCCCCAGCCTACGGTCCTCACCCTCATATCTGTAGGTATGTAACCAGTTGGAAATAAATGGGGACGCTACTGGTGTTTCCAGCATCGCTGAACTAGGGGGCGCCCTTCAGCCATTCTGTTTGGCCGCACCGTATGTCAACAGAGAATTTTTCAAATGTCTTTCTGTTCAACAATACATATTTTCCACTGTCATGTGGAGATTTTAATGTGTTTTTAATGTAGGTCTTTTAAACAAAGTAGCTCAGACTTTTCACTTTGCACCTGTGTCATTTTCTTGGGGCATTCGTCTTTGTAATATTGTTTTAATGCCAACATGTTTCACTGAATACCATGCCTTCCACCGTTTAAACCAAATCCACATCGCCATTTGGAAAATGAAGCTGGTCAGTTCAGCGTCCTCCAAAACTAGCCCTGAGCACCCTATTTGAGTCTGCTTCTCTGCAGGGTGGTGTCAGTTGAGCCGATCTGGTCTGTAGTCACCCTAAAGCCCGATCCTCGGGGACGCCCCAGTCCATGTTTTTGCTCCCTCCCAGTTTGCAGGCAGCAAAAACATGGACTGACTGGGGCGTCCCAAGGATCGGGCTGGCAGGCATGTTCTTAAAGGACATTGTGTGAGGAGGCCTGGTGTCCGTGACTGTCTACATTTGTGACCTCTTAAGCAGTCGTGCAGTGAGTTTACTTCCACTTCACTCCGTTTAGCGTCATGTTCTCTGTTGACGTCTGACACGTGATGATAGGTCAAAGAGCAGTAGGTGTGATGTGTTTCTGCAGCAGTTGATGTCGCACATGGACGCATGTCCTGCGTCTACACTGCAGCACTGCTGACCTGGCGAAGCGTTAACAGTGACATCCCAGGCATCAGGGACACAGTTTGATTGGCCACAGTTGGGTTAGACATTAGGCCAGCTGATTGGCTGATTGTCGAAGTTTAAAAGCGAGACGTTGCAGCAGCTCCCCCTGCTGTTTAAGAGGAGCGCCTGCTTGCTTTCTGTGTGCTCATTCGTGTGACTCGCTTGCTGCTATGCCTTGGCTGAGCTCCTGGTTCTCTCTCCCTTCCTCTCTCTCCGTCTCTCTCTCTCTCTCTCTTTTTTTCTTCCACCCCCCCCCCCCCCCCCCCCCCCCCCCCCCGCCTGCGCTGTATATCCACAGGGATTTTTCACCACGTGGTGCCTTCCGTCTCCTCACGGCAGTTTGGGGCCACCAGGGCAGCCTCTGGGGGTCTCGGCTCCCTGCTCAGTCTCTCCCCCTCCTCTCAGCAGCAGCAGCAGCAGCAGCACAGTCACCCCAAACTGGGCTCCGCCTTCCTGACCTCCGCCTCCCCATTGCACCCGTCGTCCCAGGTGGCGCACGCTCGCACTCACAGCGTGCTGCGGACCCCCCCGCCACCCACGCTCTCCCTGCCT
>JAABNY020000032.1:5250312-5265542 GCA_015164015.2 Brevimyrus niger
AATGTGAGGCATAAATTGTAAAGCGCTTTGAGTACTTGGAAGAGTAGAAAAGCGCTATATAAATGCAGTCCATTTATTCTGCCTAATTTTGCAATAGTCAAAACGAAAGAACGTATGATAAATTATATTATTAAGGTGAGCAATATGTAACATTGCTAAATTAACTGTTTAGAAATTATTTAAAGAGAGATTTCACTCATCCACTGTCCTTATTCTTTCCATTTGTTTTATAGCTGTTACTTACGTTTTGTCCATCTTGGTTATAATAGTTTCAGAACTACTGACCTCCTTACTGAAGTCTACTTGTCTTGCCCCCTTCAGGATCAATGTTTGCGAAATCTGCATTTTGTCTTGCTGATGGGAATCGGACCGACAGGAATGTCACAGCATCGTCACTTCTTCGGGCTTCATGCTCTGAGACGCCTCGGGCTCCCAGTGACTGCATGGTGATGGAGAGACTGGGATGCAGAACTAGAGACCAAAAGGCTGGGAATTGACACATTTTGTTGACACATTCAGAGCGAATGGCTGGGTTGTCTCATAGGAACCAAGTTCCTCATTCTTGATCTGATGTCGTTTACCCAATGATGTTAACATGAAAGTTCTGGCTTGAAGTAACAAAACCGTAGTTGGGGGGGGGGGGGCTTGGATGTGGATGGCCTCCAGAGCTGCACATCTGGGAACAGACCTCTCACCAAGATGTGGATATTTCTGGTTGAATGGATCATTCTGGTAAGTTCTCTGTCCCAGTGTACAAACAAATCCTGGGGTAGGGTGCCTTAATATGTGCCTCTGTTTCCCCTTTTGGTTCGGGGTACTCGAGTTTAGATGGACCTTATCCTCCTTCACTTCCGATTAGCCCAGACTAACTTAAATACCACAAGTTATCGACCAAACGCATGTTATGTTTACACGTGGTCAACGAACACTGTGCCAGCCTGTTACAGACACCGTCACAACAGACCGGGACAAATATGTATGATGTTAGAGTTTACGAACGTTTTTGACAGTTAAACATCATTCACTTAATCTGTGAAAACAAGTTTAGAGGAACTACAGTTAGAGGGACTGAAGCCAAGTGGTCCAATGAAGGCCTTCAAAGTCAGTGGAAACGCTAATTATCGATTAGCGGAACCCTGCCGACCGCAGCTACTGTCTTGTAAAACACAAGTTGATGACAACTGACAGAAGGCACGCATGTCTGGTTTTACGGCATTTACTTCAAACAATCGTGTAATAATTTTAATGACTTGTAAAATGAAAACATGGGGCCGTTCAAATAAATAAATATAAATCTGTACCTACAAAGTAGAACATGATTAAAATGATGTAGACCAGAAGCAACCATGCGCAACAGTTTCACACATCACACCTTATATGTGCATATTTCAAGAGGGTGGAACTTGAAGTGTTACCTCCAATAAAAATCACCGTCAGGAATGGTGATTGAGGCGAAAACTCGCATTTGCCTAAAATTCACTACAGCTAAATAGATAGATTTCCGGACCATTAAAAATCTTTCACGTGATTTCATTTATCTAACTTATCATGTTAATGCTCATGTAAAGCACATGGACAATATGACAATTGTGGTTCGATGATGCAATTATTAGACGAGGAACACTAGAAAGTAGAATATAAGGAGTGATAAAAGTTACATTATAAATGATACCAACAAAATGAAAAACAAAATAAAACCAATCAACCTCCGTATCTTTCAAGCAGATCACCTTAAAATTTAATTTGAAACTGAGCGCTTTTGCTTCGCAGCCTTGTTATTTAATGTTACCAGCGTCCTTCATATTATACGGGCGTACTCCCAGTTAACTGCACTACTTAATTGGTTAATTGGTTATTTATGCAAACTGCTGGCGTCCGCTCCAAGTGCGCCGGCGATTGCTGATTGGAGGAAAAAAGGCAAAAATAAGGTAGGTGTGCAGCATCCTAGCAAGCAGCTTTTCGGCCGCGGACTCCTGCCCTGCCGGCTGTAGGATGAGCTCCCAGTGCAGCTACACGATCGAATCCGAGCCGTCCAACGATACTCAGGTGGTCCCCCCCCTTAAATGTGCATGCATATGTTCTAGCGGTAGTAATATAAAGAGGAGAATAACAATAAATTACGTTGATCTACTTTAAGTTCTGTTGTATCGCTCGGAATATTTGTTAGTTTTGGGCTGCTGAACTAGCTATTTATGCGCCATTGTTAGATGGCGTAAATAGTTACATGTTGGAGTTACCGGAAACCTTATGGTTCTTTTTGTAAACTAGGTCTTCTCGGGGATGTATCTGTATGTATCTTGTTCATGTGTGTTTCTTTAACTGGATCCTCCACTATTGAGGGCTGCATATGTGCAGCTATTGCGTAAAACTGCACGTTAGTCGCATTTACAACGATGGCTGCCCGGTAGGACGCGGCTGTGGCGAGAAGAGACGGTGTCCTGAGCGCTTTCCTCCGCCGGCTTTCGCAGTCTTGGCCGATCAGATTCACGGTATGTTAGCAGTGCTGTTCAGCTGTCAAGCAGGCTGGGAGGCCTTTCAATCTCTGTTTCTGTATCACCCAGTCTTCGCTGATGTTTTCTCCTCTGCATTTGGGGAAGCGTCCATATCAACTCTTAAGTATCCCTGACTATAAATGTTTCTCTTTCGTGATGTAGTTCTCAACTTTAGATGCTTTTTGAGTGTCTTACCATAGAAGTCCAACTGAATTGCTCTTGCATAACCTTTAGAAGTGGTTTGTGTTACAACTGCAATTCTTGCATCTAGAGTTTTATGCAACTCTATTTTATTTATTGGGGGTTGGGTGAGCTTTTAAAACTCCCTATGGGTTACTTTGCATTATAATTCACCGCTAGGTTTAAACCATTTTATAATCCCTCCTGCATGTTTCAGAGTCCCCCTCTGTTTCCTCGCATTACCATAGAAATTGTGTGAATATGACTGGCCCTGCCGTTTTCCCACAGATGCGTGCTCTGAATGGATTCTGGTGGCTTCTCGGATTCTCTCGGCCTGAGATCGGCCACGCCTCCGCCGTGCAGCCTGGCTCCCCTCCGGCACGTCAATGTCGTACAGGCAGGAAGCGGCTGCGCCGGATCACCCGTCTCTTTTTGGCCGTCCTACCCCGTCGCGTGCAGAGTCTCCTGGGTTACCCCGTCTGCACCAGCATTGGTTGCTCTGTGTCACCAGGCAAGGAGCCCCGACTCTGGTTGAATTGTTTACTGTGACCCACAGAAGCCGACATGAACTCCCCTGATAGCAGCTTGACGCTTGGTGGTGGTGGTGGCCGTTCCCGCCTTCCGTGAGCCTGACTAGGCCGCCATCTTTTCAGATGTCCGCTGTTCCCCCACGAAGCCCTGTGGGAAGGGTAGCAAACGGAAACAGGACGACGTGGACGAAGATGATGAGCAGCCGTCTTGGGTAGAGGCTTTGACTGAGGAGTTGGCCGATGAAGACTGCCACGAGGATCCCGACTATGAGGTTAAAGCGTTTTTTCCCGCACGGCCAACTACAAAACGGAACCCAAGTTGCCAGCTGAGCTCTGGCGTTTTTGGATTGTAGTCGTCAGTGCTGGTCTTTTAGTAGGATGTAGCGTTTCAGGAGCGGAGTTTTGCAAGTAGTTGCACAAGCACGATAAACATTTCTAATGACTGGTTGCTGTCAGCTTGGTCTATGCTCATACTGGTCTCCCTGCCTCTTTCTGAACAGCCCAGCACCTTGGAGACGGACAGCGAGGAGTACCACTCTCACAATGACACGGAGAGTGACATCGAAACCGAGAAGGTTGGCAACATCACCCGGATCAAAGATCTGCTTACGGTATAACGGGCCGCGCCTTATCCTTTTAAGCCTGATGCTCCGTCTGCTGAAGTTGGTTGCATTAGTCATGTTTTTGATGCCAATGGATTATTTCCTTGGGATAAAATTTACGTTGCCCCTCATGGCGTATCTACATTCACTAACAGATTGCCTTAAACCTGGCTAAGCAAGAAATCCTGTTTTGTGAAATGGGCCCCAGGAGTTTGCTCAGCTTTCTGGAGTCTTCGTTCTTTAGTGCGAATCCAGTTGATGCTGATCACTGCTTGCATTAGGGCTGGTAGCCTCAGACTGCCTCTTATAACCTTTGTAGCGGGTGCTGCTTTGGTATGAGGGGGAATTAATGCTGATCTCTTTCAGGATGTCGTTCCTGATCCTTAGTGGACGCTGGTTGCCTGATCAGGTATGTCTTTGTTTTTGTTTACTGGGAAAATGGGCTGCTGATGTTACTGGGCTAATCTCTGCTACAGAAATGAGAGCATGCATAAGACCTTTAGCTCTTAGCATGGCTGGCTGACTTGTAGGTGTTAATGCAGGTCATTGTCATTTTTTGTGATTTTTACTAACTGTATTTGTGGGCCAGGTATACATTACATTGGGGACCAAATTTCCCCACAATGTGACTTGAAACCTGTTTTGATGTTGGGACTATACACTTGTTTTTCCCTTTCCTGTCCCTGCAAGGGGGAAACGCCTTTTTCTTGTTTATTTGTATAAATCTGTCTGCAATCAAACTGTCTTGCTTCCTTGGTTATGGTTTAGGTTGGGGCTGGGTAGGGGTTAAGGTCATTTATTGGTGGGATTACTGTGTGGTTTCTTTTTTCACCCTATAGAAATTAATGGTTTCCCATAAACGCGTGTGTGTGTGAGAGAGCTATGTTACTGTATTATACATTTCAAAACTGAACTACTTTGCAGTAATGCTTTAGCTTTTTTTTTTTTTCTCCCCCCCTCAGGTGTTATGGACTTCTGCTTTGAAACTTCCCTGAGAACGTTCTCTTAATGTTTTTGTATGTAATTTTGTGTGTTAAATTTAACAATAAATTCATTCTAACTTTAAATGCTTCCTGTGATTGTCCACTAGAGGGTGTAACTCGCCTTAATCACAGGGGCTCTGGGGCTGTTGAAGACTAGCCTTCACTTTAGCTAATAATGCACCTTGGTAAATGCAGCAAATTACTTGCAGTTATGCATTTTCTTTGAAAAGTACTTTTCACTAGTGACTCAGCCGTGTTGGTGGCGTGTCTAACATTATGACCAAACAAAAAACCCCATTAATCTCCATTGTCCCTGTTGGACCAAACCCCCTGCAGCCCCCACCAATATACAAAATAGAAATGACTATAGCAGCACATGCTGTGTTGGGTGAATCAACAGTGATTTATTTTTTCTAACAAATCCTGCCTTTTAATGTTCTTTCTGGATAAATAAGCCTCTCTGGAGGGTACTGCTCCTTTTCCATAGTCCTGAAAGGGAAATACTTTAATATTATAAAAGCCTACATCAGCAATTGCTGCCAATTAACGCCACTTGTTTCAGTTCTGCTCTTCAGGTGTGGCTGTGTTTAATGTGCAGCAGTTGAACCGAATTCTCCCACTGAGAGACTCTGTAGTTAATCTGAAGTGGTACAAAGCTGGTTTTGTGACCAGTTTGTAAATCCTTCACTGCATTTTTAAGTTCCCTGATGTATTGACATACTAAAGTTATTACAGATCACTCCCCAAATGAGTGAAATTCTCTCCTACATCAATATGGAGCTTTTTTTTTTTTTTTTTTCCCACTTGATCCAGCTGTGATTTGCGTTTAGAACAAGCAGACGGGACATTAATCCTACATCTGTCCCTGCATTTCTTTTAACAGACCTGCAGTGGGCCTGTCTGCAGTGCTTGTATGTCAGTCAAAGGTGTCTAAACCATCACCGCATGCATTTTATATTTTTGTTTGGGGTTTAATGGAAATGAAGTTGCATTGAGATCTGCACTGATGTGAGGTTGCAGCTAAGGCCGATTTTGTCGTAATGCTTTTAGTGATGGAAACTGAGAATAAGTTATAACAGCCCAGTTTGGTATATTAAGCTATTTTTAATATTTTGCATAGTCTGTGCTGCCCTAGCATATGTACTCTATACACGCCCTCAGTTCAAGATGTGAACGACAGTCTACAGGTTGAAATATTTCATATTGTGAAATTTAGGTTGTTTGATTTGTGTAAGCCGCAGCCATCTCGATCCAGTTAAACATGCGCAGAGGAAGTTTAAGAAACTGCAGAAAGTTTTTTTTTTTTTTTTTTGGGGGTGGGGGTTGGTGGACGACAGTTGGGTTTAGTTTAACATGCAGTTTTGAATTAAACTGCAGGCCCAAGGGCCAGGAGTTGGATAGCATTTTGGATTTAAGGTTTTAGTCTGGGCTAATTGAAAGCGAACAAAGGGTTAATCTAAACTTCGGCACATTTTTAAATCTGACAAGTTATCTGACTAAACGCATCGATATTTGTGCAAAAATGACCAGCCAGGCATTTGACTTGTACTTCTGTACAGTTTTCCCTTTACTAGCCCTGCACTGTTTGTAGCCTCTTCACCTGTGACTTTCTGTATGTCATTCTGTTCCATATGGAGTCATTTTCCTTTCTGACCTACATCTCTGCATAATTCAGTTCTCGGATATCTGCTGGGGCTCCCTCTCCCTCTGCTGGCTCACAGTCCATGGTGTCCTCCGGAAGGGCTGGATACTTTAAATGATCCCAAGCCTCAGGGCTCTCCTGTGTTACATTCACCTTCTTGGTTTGTCCTCTCATCTGCCTGGGGAGGGAAAAAAGAACGCGGCCACGGTTCTGTGAGGCATTGAGAGAGAACCGATTCTTTGTTTTGACACTTGTGCTTTCTCCCAGGTCCCCTCTGTGGTTGCCCACGTTCCGCCTTTACGCTGATATTGCTTTCTGATTGGCATTATCAGAAATGTTCACGAATGTTTGAATTTCAAGGGGAGGGATTAAACAAAGCTACCGGTGTCCTTGGGATCAGATCTCATGACCTTATCGCAGTTCCCCCTCAATGTATGCGCGTGTGTGTGTGTGGGGGGTACAGGAAGACCTGACTCATGCAGTCTGATAAACAACCCCCCCCCCCTCCCCACTTCAGTACTGCGTCATGCAAATGTTATACCAGTGCACTTGGAACATTTTATGAAAATGCGCATTTAACACGCCCACCCTTTGCGAACCCTCCCCCCCCCCCACCACCCGACCCCCAAAAGTCGTCATGCCTTTTAATACTGGTAGCCTCATGATTAGCATGGTAGACTATTATGGTGCAAAAAGATTCGCTGCACAAACCAGCTCTTTGGAATGAGTCAGCTCTGCCCGCAGGTTATAAACTCCCGGCTGCCGTGCGGCTCTCATGTGGGCCAGCAGCGGGCTGAAGAGCTCTACAGCGGTATGTGAAGGACGTGTATCCCACTCGCTTCCAGCTCTCCGTCCCGCCTCCCACGGCAGCTTCCGTGCACCCAGCCGCGCGGGACTCGGCGTCCTGACTGCGGCGGAGGGGCGAGTAGGCGGATCCGGGGAGCCCTCGGCGCCCCAGAGGAACATGACTACGACGCCTCCATTCATTCTGAGCGACTCTCGGCTCATAACCTGAGAAGCCGTCGCCTCGGCTTCCTGTAAATGAGCAGGGATCCCGTGTCCATCCGGTAACCAGACGGCACCCTCTGCTAATTTGTGGGCTAGGGAGGAAATTCTGTTTCCTACGGTTGCGCTTTCAGAGCCTTTTAAAAACCGCTTCCAGGCTGCACGTGGTGCATGTCTGAAGACGGAACAGCATTCTGGAATGCACAGGCTTCACGTACCGGACAACCCTGAGAGACAAAAAAACACATTATTGTTAGTTTGGGAATGGGAAACTGCAAAGCTGGTGGGGGTGGGAGGGGAACAAAAATGAGTCACAATCCTCTTTTCACTTAGGCAGTGAGGCAAACGGTCTGATACTGAAGATTTCTCAGCTCTGTGGATTTCATAGAGTGGGGGGGGGGGTCTCTCATCTTCACTTTGATATCCTGTAAATCCCATGCAGGATTACCTTGTAGCTGTAGACTTAACTGCTGTTCAATATCTACATGTAAGCAGGCAGCCTGCATTATGGGTTGGGGTCTTAAAGGTTTCTCTCCTTGCTCGATGTGAAAGGTTCGCATTATCCGTTAGTGGGCTGCCTCGCCCTCGTGAATCTGTTTTTCCGCTATTTCCGGAAGCTGGCACAAGGGCTTCTTATTCCAGGGGTGATACCTTGAAGTGGGGGTGGCAGTAAGGTTAGAGTGCCTGTAGTCAGAATGCGTTATCTTGGCCTCAGAAGGATGGCGTAAGGCAATGAGAGGCCACTGGCCCGCCAACGTGTTCTAGCTTTCAAAGCTTTGTATGCATGGAGGATTCGCACAATGTGTGTGTGTGTTCTGTCAAAATCTGGCTGAAGGCACTAGTGGGATAATGAAATTTGTACCAACTGAATCTGTATATTACTTTGTAGCCGGCTGAGTGCTTTACGTATGGTCAGAGGAAGAGCGGCACAAGAGCGATTATTTTTATACAAGCTTGATCTCGCAGTTACAAATGAGAGTGCGCTGATTGAATATGGGGATTAGCCGCAAAATAAGAGACGTAGTGGGAACTAAATCCCCCTGCAGTAATGATAGCAATATCAGCCATGTCTGTAGAATATTAAAAATGTTAACTGGATGTGGTAGGACTGATGCATTGTGGGAAATTGATACATGTTCACCATTTTCACTGGTGTGCTGCAGTATTGCACTAACAGAGCATCGCCAACTGCCTTGCTCATTTGAATAAAACTCAAATTAAGAGTTGGATGCGACTATTGCATATGGTGTTTCATGTGTTCGTAGCTTCTTTAACACCAATATCTTGGAGTGCAACTAGGGGCAGAGTAGTAATTAAGGTAACAAGATCTACAAAAGCCCAGAGGGCATGGAGATTAACATTAAAGACTTTTTGGGGGATACTTATGACAAATTAATGAAGGTATTACATTCCTCGACATTTCAAATCTTCCCGGCCCCCCTGTGACCCTGTAAGCATTTGTAACGTAATTAGATGGATAATTAAGCGGGATAATTAATGTAGGACCATGACATAAAAATCTTATGGAAATGCGTGGCGATGTGTCCCTGTGAAGTTTAGCCTTCCCCATCGGAACTGCTTGCAGCTAAAGGGAAACTAGATCAGTGCGAGTTCTCATCCATGAGTATTAGTTGAAAGCTTTGGTAAGTCCGGGTTACTTTGTCAGCTTTATGGTGGGGTATCTTTCAAAGCTTGGCTTATTGAAAATTTGCTTTATGTTCTTTTGCCATACCTGCACATGTTAATTGGTTGTTTTAACAGATGTGCCAGTGATGGTGATATTTCAGAAATTGCTTATATACAGAGCAGATCTGGTCCCAGAAGGTTTGCAAATGGTGTTGTATTAGGGTGGTTATAGGTACCTCATCTAGTATTCAAGAATGCATGTTTTTTTTTTTTCCTTTGGTTTTCTGTTTTTGGTTAATAATCTATCCAGGCTTTTTCTGGGCCTCCCATGGAACGTATGACTGCTGTCCGTGAAACACACATTTTGATTAAATGTTTGATGCACACAGAGTAGTCAGCTGCCCAGCTATTCGGTGATGGGTGTCTGCTGGAGATCTCAACAACAGTAAGAGTTGGAGTGCAATCAGGAAGCATTAGTCTGACTCAGTGCTTTGGCCAGTCTCACAATGACGGAGCGGTGAAGAATATCGGGCAATTTCCACAGGCAACATTTGACACTAGTGTGAATCTAGCCCCTGTTTCCCAGTGTATTTTTACCTTTAGCTGCCACAGAAAAATTCCATCTCACCCTAACAGTCTTTTTACTTGGATTTTACTCCAAGTGCTCATTGTGTAACTTAGGTCTAAGATTTAGACTCCATACAGCTTTCCAGAAAGTGCCTTACTGATATATTAGTGTCTGATAATTTGCTCATTTCCTTTAATTGGACTATGAAGAGCTTGTGGCTTTAGATGGTGGTTTGATGAGGCGTCCTGAACAGCTGGAGGTAGCTGGCGAGCGGCTCAGGGGGCTGAATCTCTGTGCCTGTTATCAAAAGAGAGCCTGTTTGTGCCTGGACCTCAGCAGAACAGTCACATGTCCGTGAACCTTTGACAAAGGCCCTTAACCCCCCAGCTCCAAGGATGCTGCATGTTATCTGACCCTGTAACCCCCTTAACTAGACTTGTGCAAATGGAAAATAACTGAGTTTTGATAAATCTTTGAACAAGTCTTGTTAATATCCAGTTTGATTTTGAAGCTGAACTGTTCGCATAAAATTAAAATGGATTGCACATAAAACTTTTACAGTGGTTTTGTTTCTGTTTTGCTGGTAAGGTGTTTTGTGTGTGTGTTTTTTCCGTAAGACTGAACAATAATTTCAAGGTACTGTAGAGTCTAGGTTCCCGACCTTTTGATGATTGCAGACCAGTTTATGGTGTATAAAAATTTGGGCCAGTAAAACTCGCGGACTGCATGGGAGATCCTGGAGGCCGATCGATCCAAGATTTAATAAGTGTAATGGTTAAATATATAATACATCATTTTTTCGATGTGATCAAAGCTTCAGTGGTCGTGAACAGGCAAGGCTTGAAAATATAGTTTCTACTGTGCATTGGAATATTTGCAGTGCCCGGGAATCCCTACTGCATAGCATATCTGAGGGTGCAGATAAGGCCTGATGCTTCTGATCAAAGAACGATGTTCTCGGTGCTTGTAATTAAGTGATCCATCCATCCACATTTTATACGCCACCAGCTGAATATGGCCTGTCCTCCTGTCTGGGTCACAGGCCACTCTAGGCTTTTCTCCAAAGGTGTGCAAAGTCAGAGGGCCAATTCATTCATTCTCATAAATTTGTTAAAAATTACATTTACAAAAAGTGTCATTTCACATTGACATGACTAACACAAGCCGCATTTTGAAATACAACTTAGACACAATATAATTGAACTTAATATTTGAATGGTGTTTTCATGTGACCAGTAGGGGGTGGAATTGCACCCCTGGTAAAACTGCCTATGAGACGGTGGAAAAGCCTTGTTTTAATCAGAGGACGGTGATTTCCTGGGCCTGGCGTCATTCATTATCAACAGCCTTCCATTTCCACTTACGCCTTATCCCGCCGCGCTGCGCCTTAGGCCTCCATCATTATAATCTCGCCTTTCTAGCTCGAGAAATGGGGGATTTTAGAGAGTTTCTACAGGCTTTCCCTTTAGCCATCAAACATTTCAGGAATAAAGCGACTGGCGAACCTTGAGGGCTTTCCGAACCCTCACGCACCTCCGGTGAGGACTTCAGTGCTGTTAGACGTGCATCGACACACCGATACAGATACATTCTTTACTGTGGGTGTGATTTAGCGCTTTATGTGGCAGTGTCTACCTGTGTTTGTGTGTGCGATTAAGGGAACAAGGGTACAGTAAGAGTCTTTATCGCAGCCCCAGTTGATGTAGGAATAATACGCCTTTGAATCCCCTGAGGCAATGTGTGTACTTGCTCCTTCCACACAAGGTGCTCCTCCTGCAGTATAATAACGAGACAATTGGCTTGGCCAGTATGTTTTTCGGTTCGCTGGAGTAAGGCTTCAAAGCAAATCCCGGCCTCTTAGAGTGGAGCTCTCTCAGGGTGGGCTGGGGTGAGGCCTGGTGGAGTATCCCTGGGTATTGTGTGTGAGAGTCTCTCTGCCTCGCAAACAAGCTGAATACAGAGCAGTTTTTGGAATAATTGCCAGCCAATGCACATAATGTAATTCAAAGCTGCTATGAGCAGGTGGCCCTGGAAATGCATTGCGTGGGGATGTGTCAGTCTCCTGCTCCCAATATCACCCCCAATGTTTTAATCCCGCAGGTTCGGGTCCCATGATCGATAAATCATTTCACTGCATCAGCGCCTCTCTTAAGGAGCCAATCAGAAGTGAACCCAGCATCCAGGGGGAGTTACCAATGGCAGCGCTAGATGGTTGGCAACCCTTTGTTAATGTGCCACTGCGTGTTAAAAACGGGAAAGATGAGGAGGGACAGACTGCTCTAAGTCAGCCATAGGCTCTCATATTGCTCCAAATGATTCAAGTTAGAAATAACCAAAGTATGTGTCACAAACAGTGATGATTGACTGATGATGAACCTTTAGGTATATGGGGTTTCATTTACTGTCTGCCAAAAAGATCCCTGATCCACTCTTTTTCTACACCACAGAAAATTAAATCCTAGATTTCTCTTTGATTCTTAGCACTCGTATCTAATAATGTATAACCGGTTGTGTGTATGTGTGTGTGTTTGGCATTCCTGCTATTTCTTTCTCCTTAATGTTCATTTTTATCTTGGCTGTTTACCACAAAAAATCTCAATTATCATACCTGAAAGTAATTTTCTTAATCACCATAACTCAACAATGGTTTCCATTAACAATTACTCACCAGGATTGTGAATAATCATTAAGGTGCTTGATTCCTATTAATCATTTAGGCCCTTTTGATTTGACGGACATTTTTCATAATTCAAAAATTAGTTGTGGCCCACAGTAAATGTAACCACAAAAACATACATATTTAAGTTTCATTACCTGTTACTACCAACATATAGGCCTACGCGAATGCCAACGTGCAAACATATCAAATCTGAATATAAATTACTTTCCTTGCATATTTGCAATGTTGTGGTGAAAGTAGTGTTGTAGTACTCATGACCTTTTTGAGGTCTTGGTCTTGTCTCAGATTCAAATTTATTTTGACTCGGTCTTGTCTCGGTCTCGGACATGCCTTGTTTTTCGACCAATTATTCTGAGTCTTGTAACTGGATAGGTACAGTATAAGGCACAGACATGAACATAAGAACACAAGAAATTTACAAACGGGAAGGGACCATTTGTCCCATCGAGCTCATTTGGGGAGAACTTTAATAGCTCAGAGTTGTTAAAATCTTATCTAGCTCTGATTTAAAGGAACCCAGGGTTTTAGCTTCCGCTACACTAGCAGGAAGACTATTCCATACTCTAACTACACGCTGTGTAACGAAGTGCTTTCATGAAATTTGTTTTAAAATGTTCTCCCGAATCTTTTTAATCGAGAGAACTCCTTCGATCCAGTCGTCCAAGTTGAGGAGTATTCCAGAGTAATCCTGTGTGTAATTAATCATATAATTTAAACATTTTCCACACAAAAGCACCCTCATTAATCCATAAAATTTCTATATTATTCACATTAGACGGAAAACAAAACACATATTCGCTTCCACAATGATCCATGTATCATTCTGAGAAAAATATTCATAACTCTTACAGCAGTCATCATATTGCATCATATATACTTTCATAAGACTATAATATATTCATAAAGTATTATAGACATGGTTATAACTATTCATAAAAAGGCATAACACAGTCATGTGTAATATGCATTAAGAATGCTCTGTGAATACCTTCATAATGCATAATAAATGTCAGTATAGCAAGGATGCTTTTCATTTAACACTTTTAATGTAGCGAATGTCAGGTTTATAATGTGATAATATAGACTTGTAAGATTTCTTGCGTGAGTCAATGCGTAAGTGTTGGCAGCTCTGGTGCATACTGGGGCATAGTTGTTGTAGATGTTTTGTTTATTATATGAGGTAAGAAGGTTTAGATATGGAATGACTAAGGCAATTTAACGTACATTTAAGTGATCCATCGTTCCATTTTCTGGTGGTGTACCTTTTTGTCAACCCTCTCATTAACCGACAAGCAACATTTGGTGGCCTACCTTGAATACCCGAACGGCCCTCTAGGGGGCTGCGGCTCACAGGTTGGCACAAGTTTAGATTGATTTCCACTGATTGGAGATATTAAATACGTTATTAAATACTGCACGTTGGTTATAATGTACATTTACAGTGTTGTACAACGTAATAGACATTTTTGTTCTACTTTTAAGTCTTATTTAGGAACGCAGGATGCCGTATATTATGGCCATGTTTTATTTCCTGCCACAGCCCTGCTTGATACAAGATAGCTTTCAAACTTATTTTCCGACTCCCTAATGCAGTAAGGAATGAGGTCTGTTTGACTACTGTAGGAATACTACGTTCCTGTAAGGGACGGCACATGGTGTTATCTGGCATGGGGGTTGTTTAATATATAGAGATCACTTCGCATCAACACCTTTATTTGTACACGCTTGGGTGATCCAGCGCTTACCTGCTCCCCTGGGAATTTACATCACCCTTCGTACTAATTAAAATTAGAGAATAAAAAATCTCACATTAAAACACACTATGTTTAACGACTGTACATAAAGTCAGGAGTGTGATCGAGTACGTAACACACCACAAATACTCTAGTTACTGTACCGGAGCAGTTCCCCCCCCAGAATTTGTACATTAAAGTAGTTTAAATTTCTAGTACTTTTATTTGAGTACGAAGTACTATATATATAACCATACTTATACCATGCTATTTATCATTGAATCGTGTCCGCTACTTCACGTAACAGCCTACTGATTTTATCGACTCAACTTTCCCCCGTTTTTATACTCCATCAACAACGTTAGTTTGCGTAGTCAATCATATCAAAGGGCATTCTCCAGGCAGGTTGATTAAAAAAATGAACGGCCGTTAATAATCGCGGAGGTCGTGGCGGGAGTTGCCCCGGCGACAGAACGAGTACACGCAACAGCTGTTCCGAGTTGATACTGTGAAATTTAGTAACGACATAATGTTATATCGTCATCTTAAGCCTGTTAAGAAAAAAAAATCAATAATTGGATCCTTAGTAATTTGTAAAAAGAGAGGTAAGTTATTTTTAGGTTTACCAACGTATTTGGCGTGACATTCGCTTTTTTTTTTTTACTCGCGCTCACGCAAGAAATATCTGTAGTATACCATTATAAACCTAAAATTAGGTTCACCAAAACGTTGGAGTAGGTTGCAAACTTGAAGGTACAGCCCCAGTGACAAGCAAAGGTACAATTTTTACCCTTTTTTCTCATGGTGCACACCTGAGGTACTACGGAAGCGTAATGCGTTCACTTGAGAAAAAATAATTCTGCTCTGTTTTTCTGAATTAATGAGATATGGTTTTCATGTAGAAAAAAACGCTGTTTTTCGGAATTAACGACATAATTATCTCGGAATTTCTGAATTAATGACATAATTATCTCGGAATTTCTGAGATAAAGTTTTCATATAAAATAGAAATACACTCTGTTTTTCTGAATTAACGAGATACGGTTTCATGGGGAAAAAATACGCTCTGTTTTTCTGATTTGGTCTTTGTCAGCCGACGTCACAATCGGACCGCACCTTAGATTAATCCAGTTTTATTTTGGTCTGGGTTAGAAACACTGGGAAATACTAGCAGCTTTAAGTAACATAG
>JAABNY020000032.1:5280388-5292244 GCA_015164015.2 Brevimyrus niger
GCTGGGTTTAGGTCAGGCCGATCAGGCATCAGTGCTTTCTGCCTTATTAACAAGGAGATCCCCCACGGAGGACGGCATCCTTTCTGCCGTTTATTCTCTACGGAGCGCTTAGCATCCAGGAAGATTTCCCAGCTACATCTAATAATTACTGCAGGTGCCTAGTGCTGGCACGCGCACTGTGAAGATTAAGTACCCAAACACTGTTTTACATGCTCTCAAGGGTGTTTTCTATTTACACACAGCAAAACTCTGATCGCATAGGAGATACCAAAGGACAGCATGACACGCAACGTCAGCAGGATGGCGGTGGAGGGGGAGGGGGGGTAAATCTCACCCCCACGCTATGCCATAGCTGCATAACCTGCGCTGATTCTTCACAGGCAGCTGACCTGTTTGCATGTAAAGCGGCATACTTGACTGCCGGTATGCCTTTAACAGGGTTCATCATTCGATATCATCGCCGCTCGCCAGCGCAATTGAAGGCACCCCCTCTCGTCACAGTGGCTGCCTTAGGGTATCGCTTTCGGAAAGATGGGTGACAGCAGAGCGGCCGTCTGGCGGTCAGCCGCCGTCACGTTTCAGCGCGTCCCCGAGCTGAACCGCGTGCACGTTATACACATCTGCGCGACCTGCAGAGGGACTGCAGATAGCGGAGCGCACGCCGGTCCCGGTCTTTGCCGCCGAGTGTGGATAGGGTGGATAGATGGTGTCAAATATCTGTGAAATCTTAGTCTGCGCAAGTCTCGTGGGGTTAAAGTGTTTGCCATGTGGTGGTGATGGTGGTGGTGGGGGGGGTATGCACCATAAATGGGGTGGAAGCTCTAAATGATTCAGGGAGCTCAGATGTGGACAGAGGCCCTGGAAAAAACCAGAAGAGTTTAGATTTATTACTGTGTGGATCGGCACCCGTGGTTGGTAGCCTTGCCTGCATATGACAGTAATAACATACTGATTTACTTGCGGCCTGTTTAGCGTTTGGCTTGTTGTGCTCTGTGGTCGGGCAGCATTGGGGGTGTGTTAAACCTTCATCGTGAAGTCCCCATATCCCCACCCCCCCACCAGACGGTCGCTTCCTGCTAAGCGTCCCCATGAGAAACATGGGTTTCTTTCGCGCCCTTGGCAGAGGCCCCCTCATGCATTCCGTCTACATCTGCCAGCACTACCCTGTCCTCCTGCAGCCGCCGTCAGGCTCTGAAACCGAAACCCATTACTGGAAATCGGTAAATCTCCTTCTACCAGCCTCTCCCAGTGACACAAACTGCAGATAGCGCAGTTCTGCCTCCCAAGCAGTACACGGTGGTTGACACAGATCCCTCGCCACACGTGGCAGTCGGAGCCGCCTGCCGGACCGATGGGAATGCCTGCCTTTCTCCGCTGGATCCAAACAACCCTGGATTTCTCAGGAGAATAAAAATAGATCAGGGAGTCAAGACACTCGCTGCATCTTCAGCTTAACACTTCGACGGTCTTCGGAAGACAGGTAGTGCCACTGAAAACAGAAACATCACGGAGTTTGTACGTGAAGAGTACGGCCATATTATTGTCAGTGGGGATTGTAGCATTATGGCTGCACCTTAATGAGTCAAACTGGCTTACTATTATTATCTTGATGCTTAGTTGGCACTTTTGTTGACAGTAGCCTCAGATTTCCCCCCATTTCTACAGTTGACTTTTAACAGGACATAACGAGAGATACGTATTACGCAGGCATTTCGGTGAAAAGGTCGCAAGGACCTGAGGAAATAAAAAGACCACTAAGTGGCAGTGGGGGGTGAAACACCATGTCCTAGGACCAAGATGCACCTGCAACAATGTGGGCTACAGGGCAACACAAGAGAACAGAGGCACTAGCACTGTCTGCAGTATAATCACTTGTTGAATCTTAGTCTAGTTTCACAAGGAGTATGGGCTACAAATGCTGAGGAGCATGACCTGGGAATCTTCCTTCATCTCGACCAATGGACCTGTCAACATCTGCATGCAGCTTAAATCCACAAATGCCTTGTCATTTACATGAATTTACATTTTATTTATTTAGCCGATGCTTTTGTGCAAAGCAACATACAGTTGAGGATCAGAGAGCAGGCTCAGGCAGTAATTGGGGTTAAGGGTCATGCTCGGGGCCCCAAGAGCAGTGTCACTCTGCCAGGCATAGGATTCGAGTCATCAACCTTCTCCTTAAATTTAACATTTAAAAACTGAGGTTTTCCGGTTCATCCTTCCATGGCCTGATTCCAGTAATTTGTCATTTTGGCAGTCTGCAGTCCAGATGGCACGTTCTGTCCAGGTGCCCAAGGACCCTCAGTCACTAGACATTGATCTTGTTGAGTAGTATCTCAAGATGCTTATAAAAGTAGTTTAAGTTTCAAACCATACAAATACGAAGGAGAAGACCCCGTTGTGGGGAAATTGTTTCCAAATTGTACATAAGACATTCAGCACATCCTGGATTGCAGTTCATCTTGAATCCATCCATCCATTTCTTTAAACCGCTTATCCTGTTAAGGGTTGCAGCCAGTCCAGAGCCTATCCCAGAGGCTACAAGCACAAGGCAGGGAATTACTCTGGATGGGGCACTAACCCATCACAGGGTGCACATGAGCGCGCACACACATGCACACACACACACACACACACACTTTGGCAATTCCATTTAGCCTCAGCATGTTTGTTGATTGTAGAGGGAAGGAAACCAGACCACTCATGGTTAAATTCTGTTTCTACTAGTGTTTGTGCATAATTTGGCGTCGCTTACTATTGTTGTTATTGCACATCTTAAATTAAAATTGCACTGGAACATATTCTGCTACATACAACAGTTTAGCATTTTGGAGGGACATGTGGTTGAAAATTTACATTATATTGCTGTGTTAATAATTCTGTAGTCTTACTGTAACCCAAAGTAATTGGTTAATTTAAGATGGAAATTGAGTCTCACTTCCAAGTGCAAATTGGCCATTGACGCAGCAGATGCTGTAAACACTGGCAGACTCACTGGCACTCATCCTGTTGTTTGGTGGATGCTCAGGTCTACTTTCGATAGGCCTCAGCTCACAGTGGTATTACTGAAGTATTTACACTGTGACCTGCTATTTCAGTTGTCAGTCTGGCTCTAATTAATAATGTTTACTGTAAAACCAGCAGGACTCTGGCCCTTGTTCAAAGAGCATTTTATCACACCCCGGCTTTACAGGAGCAGGAATTGTAACTGTCATCGCTATACGCTAAAATCTCTCTACTTTATTGACCCCGTCTTCTGTCCTCTTTTAATTGCCAATTTTAGCCATTTTTTAAGATTCAGGATTTCGTTTGTCATGTGCACGATAAACAGCCAGTTACACTTATGCAGTGAAAATCTTACTTATACATACCCTTCTGCTTAACACAAATGAACACAAAACAAATCAGAAGTAGCAATTAAACTGTAAGTATAAATTAAGGTGTATTCTGCTCCAGCCACTCTAAAACTTGGTATAAACAAGTACAATACCCTGAGGTACGGAGACCTGGGTACCAGATCCTTGTTGATGGGTACACCTACTTTTGGTCTGGTCAGTCTGATGGCTGCCATATTCAGGGAGTAGCTGTTGTTGTAGCGGATCGGCTCCTTCCGATGCTGTTTGACGTCACTCCTTTCAATGAAAGTATCATGAGACTAAGGCTAAGGCACTCCTTGGGTGTCTTGTCTGTTGTCTCAGTGTTTGCTCTAACTGCGGTGAGTGACGCCTTGTTGAGGGAGACATTTTACTCGCAACTTTGCTCGGTGGTTGATGGGTGCCCACGAGGTGACACTCCTCTGGTCAAGGGTGACTTCAGTGTGACCACTGGCACTGGCAGGGCTGGCTATGAGGACTGTGTCGGTCCCCATGAGTCTGGAGACTGTGGTGAAAGTGGCTCTATGTTCCTTGACTTTGTGAAAGGTCAGGAGCTGCGAGTTGCTGGATCCTGGCTCTAATGCCCTAAGCTGCATCATTGGGCTTAGTACTCTAATACTGGTGGTGCGACGAAGGAGATTGATCACATCCTCGTGGGCAGAAGCTGGAAGCTTCTGCAGAATTGCATGGTCTACAGAAGTGCCCAGTTTGTGAATCCTGACCACAGACTTGTTGTTGCTACTCTGAAGATTCAGGTCAGAATCCAGTAGGTCACCAGGTATGAGGAGAATGAGGCTGGACTTAGCCAGACTGCAAGATCAAACTGTTTCTGCAGTTTTTATGACGAACTTACAAACTTGGGTGTGACTGCTGACTTGTGATATGGGAGACATTTTACGATCCGACCTTGAATGTTGCAGAGGGTTGTGATGGTGCTGCCAGTGTTCCCAGATGGAGGTGTTCCATCTCACATGGCACCCTGGATATTATTCAGAGTCGTCGCAGTGCATGACTTCGTGGCAACTCAAGTCTGTACCAGGAACACAGGATGGCTGTGTGGGCTCTGAGGGCAGATAAGAAGTTGTTTATTAGACGATTCTGTGAGCAGGTGACAGACCATCTGTGGCCTAGTGATCCACATCCTGCTTACAGGGGAATCGAAGCATTACATACATCTGAATGTGTTCCTCGGAGACTTGCAGTCAGGGCGGGTGATGGAATGGTCCTAAAAGATGAGACTGCAGTTGTGACCTGCTCGGCCAGCCGCTTTGATCACTTGTTCAAAGCAGACTCAACCAGCTAAGTCTTTGGACATCTCTGGGTCCATGGTTCTTGAGGCTGATCCTCTAATTAGCTGTGAACCACCCAATCTCATTGAGGGCAAGCACGAATATCGGCAGAGGTTCATTGCAGCCTTTTTCAATTTTTGTCAAGTGTTTCACTCAGGTGATCTGATAGCCCTGTGGGACATCCTGAGAATTTGCAGAATCCCTCCAAAGTTTCTGGACATTATGGCTGGCCTAAACACTGGTACTCTGAGTGCTGTGCAGAGTGGAAGGAGAACCTCCGTGTTCTTCCCAGTTGATTCTGGGGTTTGCCAGGAGTGTGTTCTTGCTCCTACTCTGTTCAATGCTTGTATGTACTGGGTGTTGGGCAGGGGTCGTGGGGTCCAGCCGCTGTGGGGCATCCGTTGGTGAAGAAAGATTTTTCTGATCTTGACTTTGCCGATGATGCTGTGATCTTAGCAGCATCAATTGAGGCTCTGATCGGGGCTCTCGGGAGACTAAGCAAGGAGTCTGAGTGTCTGGGATTGCGGGTGTCCTGGATAAAGACCAAGATCCAGGCATTTAATGACATATGCACAGGCATCAGTAGTGTGTCTGTCTGCGGGGAGAGTGTTGACCTTGTCAAGAGATTCTTAGCTAGGCAGCAACGTTCGTGTCTCTGTTGACTGTTCTTATATGAAGTCAGCAGATGGATTGGAAGAACACGGGGGTCATGAGGTCATTGGGAAGGGGTGTGTGGTGCTCCTGATATCTTCATCCTTAATAGGATGAAGGTCCATGTCTTTAGAGTGCTGGTTCTCTCTGTCTTGCAGTATGGCTGTGAGACATGGGTGCCACCCAGTGAGCCGAAACGAATGCTGGACTCTTTCGGTACTGTGTCTCTTTTTGAGAATCTTTGGGTACCGCTGGTTTGACTTCGTGTCCCGAATGGGGCACATTCCATTGCATTGTGAGGGAGTGTCAGTTACGGCGCTATGGCCATGTGGCGCGTTTCCCTGAGGGTGATCCAGCTTGCAGGATCCTCATTGCTGACAGGCACACAAAACACCTGGCTGCGGCAGATGGACGGCCATTTCCGGAGTGTGGGACTGGACTGTGTGTCTGCATGGGGGGGGGCTACCAGCCGAGTTTCAGCGTGGGGTGGATGCGTCAACATGCTTCATCAGTGTGATTGACCTGACCTGTGTAGTAACACAAGTATAATTACAATCATGACAAAGTAGACCATTGTGTTGCAACATTGTATTTTGTTAAGTTTGTAGTGCAATGTAAATTTTTGGTCTGTTCCTTAATGATTCTCAATCTCAATCCAATAAATGTTGCCATACCATTCCATCTATGAGTGTTATCAAAGTATCCTATTGGTAATGCAAACAATATTCCCCACCCTGTACAAATATAGGAAATCCTTATTTCAGATGGATTTTCCCCCATAAATGTGTCATTTAAATCCCCCCAGCTGTAAATCTGATCTCACTCATGTCCCATGTGTTCTCTCCATCACACTATATTATGTGAATTGTATGACAGTATAAAAAGGAAAAAGGAAAGGACCAACGAGGAGAAAGGCCAGCATTCCCTGCTCAGGTCTGATGTTGATCTACAGCCTCATACAAACCAGTAACCAGCCAATAGAGTTGAAATACTTAATTATTCTTTTCACTCCTCCATGTTGCCACAGTTGTCTGATCATATATAAACCAAATGGGATTAGATTGTCAATTTATGCAATATGCTGTAATTCAGGTGGACCCTTCTCACCCTTCATGTTCCTTTTAATTATACGAAAAACAGCACCACTGGCTTTACTGCAGCCAACAAGTTGAGGTAACAAATATGTGTGGCCCAGCCACAGCAAAGCTACGGTCTTCAGCCAATTTTCTGCAGATAATAAAAAAGTGAGGTGTCTCGCTGGATGATTTCAGGTACACGTTTTCTTCCATGATGGAAAGCAGTAATTGCACTCGGATGGATCGCCACCAGATGCTGCTTGTGTTATATTTGTGTTATATCAGCAGTGTAAACTCAATCCCGATGACAAGTGGTCCTGTGCCAGCTGGTGGCTTCGCTACTTTATGTAGGTGGGTGGGGGGGAGACAGCCCCCGCCCCCCCCACACACACACACACACAGCCACCCAGAGTTCTCCTTGTCTACACTTGGGACAGTAGGGTTTTGTAGGCACTTTGTAAGCTGTCCAACAACCCTGAAGGGTTTGAGCCAAGTGTGAAATTCAGGAGATGCTGTATGGAGAGACATGGGGTTGGCTGGTGATTGCTTGGTGACTGCTTCACTCTTTATGCTGTTTTACCTCGACACTAGACAAGTAGGGACCTCGCATACGCATAAAAACTATTAAAAAAAACAATCCCACGGTTCATTGCTCCTACAAATGTAGAGCGGAAAGACTGCTTTTCAACATAAAATATAGACACACACACACACACACAGTGTTAATGAGCTGTGTTGAGCACTCTGTGACAGTGACACTTCATAGTCAACTGGTTGGTTGAAACAAAACCTTGGTTTGGATTTGTATTTTATCGACCTGAACTTTCCACCTCTGTCTTCCATCAATTACTTTTGTAACTTCCCCAACATTGTGTGTGTGTGTGTGTTTGGTCCAAGTGTTCAACATTGTGGGGACCATGTTTGGGGTCCCTGCCATGGGAAATTCAACTTTATTTGTCTGTGACTGCAACCAAGAAACTAAAAATGCCAAAAGTCTTGTATTTTGTTTGTTTGCTTATGGTTAAGGTTAGGGCTATGTAGGGATTAAGGTTATGATTGCTGGGATTATGGTTTTGTCCATAGAAATGAATGGAGAGTCCCCACAAAGATATGAGTACAGATCTAGGTGTGTGTGTGTGTATATATATACTGTAGAGAGAAAAAACAAACATAAGAAATACTATACCTATTGATATGATGTCTACATATTTTGAAGCCAATAATATGTTTTTTTTGTTGTTTTTGCAACTCTCATGAAGCACCGAGTTTTTCACTATACTGCTAAAGACTCCCCACATGATCAGAACATTGTCTTATTTGCAGGACCTTAGCAACAGGCAGCATCCTTGGTGTGGACTAACCCAGGCTCACCTGCAAGCTCGGCGGCTGAAAATTGAACAGTTTCGTTTGTTCGTTCGGTTAACAGCCTCAGTGTGAATTGTTATTTTTCCACAAGGTCACACCCTTGAAATGAAACAGAAACCAATGCCGTCTCTTGTTTACTGTATTTGTATGAAGTCTGGCAGAGCCAACTCTGAACATAAACTAAGGGGCTGCTTAGGGCCTAGTGGCCATCAGAGGCTCCCTCTTCTGATCAGAATTGGAGGGAAGTTGACAAATGACAACTAGGTTGATAAAATTTTGCTTAGGGCCGCGAAAAATGGTTCTGTTGGTTCTCTTCTTGCAGAAAGCAGACAGAAAGTGAGCGCTCCGGTCCTTTGAATTCAGAACATGGTCAACCATATCTTCATGGCGAAGAGCGGAGGTCTCCCTCTGATATATGTGATACCTTTGATGGATCTGATATGACAGTATGAGGGGACTGCCTGGGAAATCTTTAGCCTCTGCAGTCAGGGTGTAATCTTCAGCAGCTTAGGCTCCATCAGTCACAGCAGAGCCGCCGCAGTTTCTCATCATCAGCCAGAGACGTGGCTAATTAATCCTGCTCCGTGGGCCTGGGGGGGGTGGCTGGCAAGCTCGCCCAGGCAGGGGAGTTCTGCGCGTGCGGCTGGTGCGCCTTCAGGGACCGGCAGGCTACAGGAATGAACGAGTGCCCCGGGTCAGCTCTCAGAATAGAAGACGTTCCTGTTGCTCTGTGGGACACGCATATGGAGCATGGTAGCATTTCCTCTAATCCTCAGTGTCTCTTGGAAGGCATCTCGGGTTAGTGTCCCAGTGAGTAAGAATTTCCCCGTGTGATTATGTTAGGGAAAGTGAGTTCACCTCAGGGGGCAGCGTTAGGTACAACTGATTAACTACCCATTGAGACCATTGCTAAAAGTCATCATATCTTATTGCTACTGTATGTTGTTATAATAGTCATAATTGTCTACACTGGAAGACAAACATGGCTGTACTGGAAGTGGTGCTGGAAGGAGTCTGTACAAAGGAGCAGATGCAGATCAAGGGTGAGTTCTCCAATAATGGTGTCTTTTAGTGTATCATGGACACTTGAACGGTATATCTTACTAAATTGTGTGCTGTTCTCCATCTGTTTTGCGAACTATCCCTTAAGAGGCTGCCTAATATATGTTAATATAACACTGCAGGAATGCTTTAAAATATTGCATTAATCAAATCTGGGGAGAACCTAAAATTAATATACAAAATTAACAAACTGAATCATCTACCCATAAATGTGATTAACCCGCCCTCCCAGACTGTAGTATCACACCATCTTATTTTTATTTTAGTCTATAAAACACCCGCGTGCACCAATATACATGTATGCCATTGATATTGGTATGAAAAGAAAGAAAATTTGCGTTACGTAAGAGATTACATAAGTTATGTCTTGACATAAGAGAATGTAAGATGTGCTTCAGTATTGATTACTACTGTCTGTTCGCTTTTTTGGGGAGAATATATTACACTTACGTGTAAGTGAAGCTGCAGTGTCGACTTCTATCAACCTCGCGAACCAAAGTTTTCACAGGGGTGTGGGAAATAGGGGGAAACACGTCCACCTCAATAGTCGCAATAAATAAATACATGCATATATACATATACATGTACATATACATGCTCGTTCCTTACCTTTTATTATGAATCCATGTGTTACTGAAGCCAATTCACTGCGCATGCGGAATGCATGGAGGAAACGTATATGTAATGAAGATTGTAGTCAAGTATCAAACAAAATCAGTTTATCATATGGATCATTTAGTTTTTTAGTAATGTTTAGTTGTGAAACTGTACCTCTTAACAATGTTAGTCTTATGTGGAATGATGTCATCTTTTCTTTATTATTTTAAAATGATATTAAGGTTTTTTCTTACATCGCATGCTTTCACAATGTGTTGCAAGTGGCCCATTGTGATGTTACAATATACATTGTATCCCATTCTCTCCCCCAGACAGATGCTGAATTATTAGAGTACATATTTCTTAACAGTACTTTACTCAGTTCAGAGGCATACAGTCCGAACAGTGGGGTCCGCTAGCGTCTGTCCGGGGCCAAACCATCTTCCCGCATGGTATCGCCACATCATGCCTGGCCATGCGTGGGTGCAGCCTGTTGGGGCCGCATGCCACGGCTCTCCGTGCGTCTCAGCTCCACATCTACAATGCCCTTAGTCGAACTTTTCCATGGACATACAGGTATAAAATCAGGCCTAAAGTCCTTGTGCCAGACACTGTTCAATCATCCCCATGAACGGCATGTCTGCAAAGTCCCTGTTGCTCCAGATTCTGGGTTAGAGCAGCAGAACAAGTGGAAAAACTGTCAGAATCTCCCGCAAATAATTCATGAAAAATGACTGTAGTGTTCAACCAAGCTGCCAAGCAGCCCTAAGTAATTTCGTCTTTTTCAGCCTCTGAGGCTCCTTCTTCAAGTGCGCCAGCAGTTATCGTGCAGTTGCATTTTTTCCTGGGAGAAGAAACTTCTCCTGCCCTAAATTCTGCATCGGCTTGTCAGCAGTGAGATTATCAGCAGTTTGAGACATTGAGTTTAGACATTCTGATTGCTGTAAGAACAGGGAATGCCAAAGTAGGCCAGGGAGACACGCAAACACCCAGTATGTGTCCTTGCTGCTGGTTTATGAATTTCAATGTTCAGAACTATATTCATTTATCATTAATATTAGATGTTTAACAATAGATCATGAACCCAAAGATGCAAAATTATAGATTCATGTCTTAAACTAGCAGTTAGCGGCTAAAAAGGGAGCAACATCGTCACCGCTGCCGTGCTCCTGATTTAGCATTGACTGTTCCTGCTGGTTCAGCGAGGTTCTGCCTCATAGAGTCGCTCACCCCCACCCCCCCCCCCGCAGCTGCGCCAGTGTGGCCGTGGTGCCACCGTGCAGCAGTCCGCCCACCGCCACGACGGCGAGTTACGGAAAAAGCCTCTCCGCTTCCCAGAAGAAACGAGAGACATGAACAATGTCAGGAGTTTTACTTGGTCAAGACTACTTAGCAATGATAGAACCTGTGCTGCTGTGACACCCGGACTAAACCTGGAATCCCTGTTATGAAACCTAAATACATTCTCACTCGGCAGCTGTCTGAGACTTATTTTCCCCAGTAAAGCACGGATATAGTGATAAGTAAGCTACTGGTAATGTTAAAAAATCATGCCCTTATCATTAAAGGGACATGCAACATATGGCTTATCTTCTAATTAATAAATCAATGAATTCCCCGATAAATAATTAATCATCAATTAATATGTATATACGTCTGGTTTATACGTCAAAAGTCACATTTACTTATTTTTACTCTTATCTTACTAGATGTTGAAAAATTAAGCAATTGGTACCTTCTTGGAACCGAGCATCCAATTCGACTGCCCTAATGTCGTTTGGACACATGGGCCACAAGACCTACTCAATTGCGGAATCCCCGTGAGTCTGTTAATGTGAGACTCAAATGGGATTCACTAAATGCCAGTATCGCTTAGTAATCTATGTCGTCCACCGAGCTACGTCACCAGGTAATGTAGACGATTGGTAGCGAAGCTTCTCTCAAGGCCGGTGAGAGAGAGTCTTGCGATATTTCAGGCGAGTTTGAGGTTCCAGAGCTTAGTAGCCAGATCACACAGAGGCAGGGACTATTGTGAGCACTCAATGAACGGAGGCTGAAGTATAAAAAGGCATGTATTTATTTCCAAGTCACACTGTACTATCATAAGACAGACATTACACTTAAACATAAACAACAAACACAAAACAATGGAATAGAACCAAACAGAATGTAATATGAAAATGCAGTGACCAGATTTTAACCTTAAAATAGAAATACTGTTCTGCAAAGCGAGCACAATAAGTGGAAACACGACCCTAAAGTTATAAAGCAGATTAAACAGAACAGTTTGGGTTGTTAGAATGAATGGAACTTGGTTTACTTGGTTGCAGAGGGGGGGGGGGGGGGGGGGTTAACGGTAGGGGGCAGGGGGGGTGGGCGGGGGGGGCGGGGGGACATGTGGTGCCGGTTGCACGACTCGTTTGAGGGGAGCCTCTGGCGGTT
>JAABNY020000032.1:5292344-5304328 GCA_015164015.2 Brevimyrus niger
GTGGGGGGGTGGGGTGGTGGGGGGGGGGGGGGGGGGGGTGGGGGGGGGGGGGGGGGGGGGGGGGGGGGGGGGGGGGGGTCTTAACAGTAGGTTGCAGAGGTGATGAGCAGAGAGGATGGTGGCACATTGTGTGACGTTTGAAGCAGTTGTTGGAGGGGAACCCCCTGGGTTTTCTCTCCTTGTGAAGCTTTAAGGTGAAAGGCTTTGTCTTGGGGTTGCAGTTCTCTGTTGGGTAGCAGACCTTCACCAGCAGGCTTCAGGATGGGCTTCTCTACTGGACTTCACAGTGTTCTGGCGATTTCTTGATGGTTTTCTGGAGGGCTTCTCGCGCGCTGACATCTGAATCTGAGGCCCCAGGTTTTCTGGTCTAGAGTTTATGAATAGCGGCGCCCAGGAACTAGACACCTGAACCAATGACTGGCCATATAGTTGGCGGGCTTTCGGAGGGGTGTCTGTGGCAGTCCTTTTGGTATTTACGACTAGACTGATGCCACTTCACAGATGATTTTCATGAAACTGGTGGGTGACACTTTACTTTAAGCAGTCTACATAAGGGTGACATATAACCGTCATTAGAATGTCATGACACACGTCATGCACATTAATGACACATTATTGATGTTTATGACTGTTGTCACAAACATCACTGTTGTCATAATGTGTCATTCGTCTTTTGGAACTGAATGACAGGTGTAACTTTTGATGCATACTATACTGA
This sequence comes from Brevimyrus niger, assembly GCA_015164015.2. Lineage (NCBI taxonomy): Eukaryota > Metazoa > Chordata > Actinopteri > Osteoglossiformes > Mormyridae > Brevimyrus > Brevimyrus niger. Next base: position 5,293,063 of record JAABNY020000032.1, read on the forward strand.
CCAGATTTGAATTCAGGAGTGATTTTCCATCAGATTGACACCAAACATGCCATACCAGTCTGAAGGTTCGCACCTCATACCATCTGTAGTAAATAATTAACAACTTCGTACATTGTGTATGTTAATGACTCACATCAGTATACAGTGTAGATGTTTTGTGTTGCACATCAACAGATGTTGCCACTTTGGATAAGTTGTGCAGACATTACATTGCATATTCACATCCAAACAGCACATCTTGCCCCTAGATAGGCTTGGCAGTTAGTTTGTTGCAATCCCAATTACAATTAAACATCTGGAAACTACATATTTTGGTTGGTGTGACTTAATGATCTGCTTTCCAGGACTGATAATATACACATTAATTCAGTCTTTTAACACAGAGTAGTAGAAGAGAAAAAAGTGTTGACTGACCACAAAGACCAGATAAAGGCCAACGCAGGAATGTGAAAAGGGGGGATGTTAAACAAAGGAAGAAAATACCTCTGATAATTAGGAGAGGCGCTAAGATACTTGGTTACATTATTTAACTTTCACGATTCCTCTGGGATAACCATGAGAGCATGTATGCAGGGGTAACTCTCTCTATATATATACACTAAGATTGTCTTAGGACACAAACAAACATAACCTATCAAGTATCTACTGAGACTAGCAATAATAAGTAAACACAGGCCAAACTTAAAAGAGAGCTTTCTTTAGGGTGTTGGGTGAGTGTGGTTTGGAAAGGGGGATGGGGTTGCATGTCAAGTTGAGGGACCCCTGTCCCTGAGGTCCATTCTGCTGTCCGTAGGTCCCTAAATCTTTGAGCCATTAAAGCTGAAATGCTGGGCTCCCTTATTATCTATGTGTGTGTGTGACCCTACACATGTAAACACGTCAAATGTAAATAAGAACACCTTAGAATAGCCAGTACTTTCATATAACTGCCTGTGCCTGCATGCCTTGTTCTGCTGTGTGTCCCAGTGGGACCTGGCCTGTCCCTAGAGCAGCCAGTCTGCACTCTTGGAAAGGCTTAGGCTGGTTAAGTATTAATGTGGTTTAAGGAGTCAGTGGCCTTGCTTGGATGCTCTAAGGACCCCCCATTAGTCTTCATAACTTTCAACAAATGACCAGTCCATAAGAAAAGTAGTCAATAACCATGTCTGCTCTCATCTCATCCTCGATAATGTTGTTCGAGAAGATGGTTTCTTTGCCTTGACGATTTAGAGCTGTGCTTCTCATACAATTGTCCATCAAAGGCACTTTTAATAGGCAGATTTCAATTACCTTACATAAAAATCCATTATAACTAATCTTGCCATACTAAAAACAGTATTGTCAGATTAAGGTCACAACACTGACATTCAGTCGCCATCATTTTCCAAAATGTTGACAAGCTTCCAGAGGGATAATCTATCATCTGCTTGCTAGACTCCTGTGTAATCTATTGAGGGTTCCAGCTGGACTATCGATTGAATAATTGTATAACACCAGAGCAATAATTTTCTCCTGGAGAATAATATAATAGAATACATGGCTGGATATCATTATGATCCTGTACTGGATGGGCAGCTAGGGAAGATGGATGGATCTAGACATATTCTTGTGATTCTTGTGAATTTCCGATGCCGTTAATATTAGGGTATTATTTAAAAAATGTAGCATGTTACGAATATCTAAAACGTTGTTCTGCCGCAAGTTAAATTTGTGTTATTTTCTAATTAACACCGTGGAGAAAATGGAAAGAGGACAAACATAAAAGACAATCGGGGAATTAAAAATACTGGAATTCTCCTTGGAAAATGATGTCCTTATCCTGCCAGGACTGATGGGAGATGTGGAATGGATGCATAGTGCTGCCTCTTAGCAGACTGCTTAATGGTTGGTTTCATCCTTGGGGGCAGGTAATTTATTTTATTTTCAGATGCATGATATGTCATCATACGGTGAAGTCTGCCATTTTTCATGTAAATACGGGTGTCATAGTGATTTAGAATATTTGTTTTATTTAAGAGGCTTTGGGTTTTGTGTTTTTTCACCGGTTTTAGTGAATAGGGGGTGATAGTGCCCCCCCCCCCCCATCAGCCCGTTAAGTCGAGACTGTGCTGCAGAAGCAGGTTTTAATGTGCGCTACAGCGTGTTGTTTGTTTCCGCTCGCAGTGAGTGCACTCGGCTGGCTCCTGGCACTGCCCTGCTGCCTTGGCCGCTGCACACCTTTCCCGCGGTCCTGCGTTTGGAGCCGCTTCAGTTCCTGGTGGGGATTTTTCATATGCCGACTCCCACGGACTGCCTCCTCCGTCCTGCTCTCTCTCTCTCTCTCTCTCTCTGCGGTACGAGGAGCTCTACCTCCTCGCTGATGGGCTGTGTCGCACTGTGCCCGCGATTGCTGATGGGCTATGACAGATGTCCGGGCCAGCAGAAACTCCTGCTCCCTTGAACATGCTGATGTTGGTAGCGTGGATTAATGCCGCTATGTGCCCATTATAGACTTGTACTCGCCATTAGACTTCACTGATGTGCGTCCAGGACGTATTGGGTGCCTTTTACTGAATTCCCAATGCAGTGCTATAGCTAACCCTTCCTCCACTGTGTGTCTTTAAAAAGAATTTAGGGTTAATCCCCAGTGCCTTAGCCAGCTTTACTGAGTCCATTCTCCTACAGGCCAGAACATTACTTTAGTGTGAGCCTAATCATCGGCCATATGGGAGCACTGGAGCAGATGTGAAGCCTCACTGGCATCACTCCACTAACAGGGATGGGTTTAAGCTGGGCTGAAGTTTCACTGTGACTTAGCCCCTTGATAACCCCACTGGCACCTTCCAGTTGTTGGCACGCTGCTATGAGGAGTTTTGAGTAGTAGCTGGAAATCTGTTGGATTTAACTATGCGCTGTAGTGTGGAAAAAAATAATTAGCCTGTCAGGGAGTGTCAGGGAAACTGAGAAGTCTTTGGCTTGAGAACTCAAGGCACAGGCTTTGTGAGGAAGTTTCCGGAACTCAGTGCGGCTACTGTAAAAGGCTCTGCATAGAATGATCCGTTTTTGAAACAGACAGACGCTAGATGAGCGGTGAAGGCCACTCTCCACGCAGGCTTCCGACTCTATGACCGACATTTTCAGAAACAGAAGGGAAACCGAATCGCAGTGTTTGTTTTCGCTGCAGACGAAGGTACCCGAATGCTGTGCGATTTCCTCGCTGCTACAGCGAAGGCCGTGAAAGGCGTTTTAAGAGCGGGAGCGTTCCGCAGAGGAGGTCACGGCATGTGCTAAATGTAAAAAGCGGGGCTCTGCCTGCGGGCTTGTCCTTCATTTAACCACAGGCCGCGCCCTGCGCCGTTCTGCAGCCCCCGGCAGGAGCGGCTCTCCCAGCAAGCCCTCCTCTGTGGCAGGGCTGCTGCCCTTCTGCCCGCATCTGGGCTTGCGGACGAAGCGAGCGCCGGCTGTGCTCCACCTCCAGTTCTTGGAGGGACGTTCATGAATGCAGACTCGGGAAACGGAGGACCTTCTGTATGAGCGTGGGCTTTAGCATCACTGTACATCCACTTGTGCGCCGTGCTGCGGCAGCCCAGGACGAGGTCAAAATGGTCGCTTTGAGAGGACACATGCAAAGAGGGATGTTCTCATTCCGACCACACATCCACAGGGTTCTTCATCATTCACACTGCCATGGGCTACAATATTGTTAGCTCCGAGGAACCCAGTGTGTGCATATATTGGCAAACTATTCAACCAATGTCTTCTGAATTCTCTTATTGTTTGGAAACATAAGAAAAAATAAAATGTGTGCAACAATACATCATATAACTTTTATACACTGAGCTAAATCAATGTATGACTTGAAGTGAACCTTGAGCAAAGTCACTTAAACTTGTTGCCTGAATAATACTGCCTTGAATAATCCTGCTTCCAAAGTGGTAACTTATTCATTCCGGAGGGCCAGTTCTTCCGAGATGTCAACCCTGTTTACTGTGCTCATGTCCTTGTCTGAGGCTGGATTGTCACCTACCCCACCGCCAGGGCCGTAGACATCCTGGGCGCTCTTCACTGTCCTCTGTAACGCCAGTACACTGTAGCGGCAATCATGGTTCGGGCTGAGATGCTGGGATGAGAAATACTCGAGTTATGCAACTCACGGATCGGCACTGTGGGGGAGATATTGGGGATTTGTTTCATAGCAGTGCCTTAGTGTGAGCTCACAGCTCACGCAGCCTAATAAACACTGAGGCGTAGGTCTGCCGCTGCAATGTACATTAATATAACAATAACTGCAGTGCTACAGGCATATGATGACGCTCAGAGACCAGCTAGCATTTCATCATGGCCCTCCTGCCCACATAAATGGAAAAAAAAAAAAAAAAACGGAAGGTAATGTTCCTGCTGTACAATGCAAGCACTGCTTAAGGGTCTTTCTAAACTCAGCGCCATATTTTTCTGCATGTATAGATCGACCGGTTCCCCAGCAGCCGTCTGCATGAGGCCCCTGGATAGAGCTGGATTAATGATTAATGTGCCACTGGATGGCAAGAACGAGTCAACTTGAGAAATGGGAAGGAGCCGCAGCACCAGTCACCACGCCCACCACCCTGACAGACGCAGCCAGGCTGTCTTACGTCAGGTTAAACTGGTTTGTTCTCTGGAAGAGACAGTTATGTTCCCGTTCACATAGGGTGCTAATAATTGCAGAGTGTGATAGGTTTGATAAAGACTGATGCTTGTGCAGGTCTGAAAATGTAAGCCGTCATCATAAATTAGTGCACATTTTGTGTGCTTGAAGTGCATCTTGTCCTCCATTTCACACAAATCGCCACCTAATGTCTCACTGCCTTTCCCCAGATGCCTTTGTACCGTTGATGGGAACAAAGTACCGGAGCTTTTGACCAAGACAAACGACTGCTGCTGTGCTTATACCCCAGCTGAAGGTTGTGCGGTCCACTTTGCAGATGTCACCCTACATAGCTGGGTCATGAGTAGCCCAATTTCCTCACAATACATTAAAGTCTAGGTAGTGTTTGACAAGATTAAGGGGCTGAGCCCTTGTTTCTTTTGTGTAGTTTAAAGTCCTGTTGTGGTTTGCTTTTGACGGCTGGGAAATGACGTCTGACAGCTGCTATAGGTTATAAAAATGGTGATGGTGTATGAGGATTTTAGCCATATCATCCCGACTGAGCGAGTCAGTGGCCTGTTTTGGGTGATTTGAGGAAGTGGAGTCAAGGAAAACTGCCTGCTGAGCTGAGAGGGTCAGATCATCTGAACTTGAAAGAATAGAACCCTCTTGTGTGATGGGCATCACCCTGTGATTTACCAGAACAACTTAGTGAATTAGGTGGATTATGAATATACAAAACATTTTCCCCTTTGCTTTTGCTAACAGCTTGTAGAACACAACCACTCAGAACCATTTCGTAAACTAAAAACACTTGCCACCTATATAGTATTTTTGGTATAGGCAGAGGTAAGTTCAATATGTCGGTGCCAGGGAAGATATTTGTGTGATGCTTTATTGGACCTGAGATCAGAGGTGAGTAATTCAGGTCCAGAGAGTAAAAGTCCATATCGGGATTTTGTTTCAATCAAAAAGGTTGAGTACTCTGTGACTATGACTCTTTATGCTCAACTGGTTGGTTGAAACAAATTCTTGGTTTGGATCTGAGTTACCCAACTCTGAACCCAATCCAAGCTGAAGCGCATTGCATGTGCAAGAATATGACAAATTTGGCTGAGACAGACCATGTTGGAGTGGATTTGTGTAAGAATTCCTAAGCTCTAACTTATGGGCAGCTGGGTTTACATTGGCAAAAGTGCCTGGTAACTCAAACATTCAACATGTTATTACACACTACTCCTCATTTAGTGACCGTGCGTGCATTTGTAACCAAGTTTTATATGCCTGACAATAACATACACTATAGTGAAAAGTCTTTGAAGTAAAATGTGCAAAATATTGTTAAAAATGTACACGTGATGAAGGATAGAAGAAATATGAATACGAAAGGCTAAAATTGTAAAGCGCATTCATGCTATCGTGATTTTCTCTTAGCGACCATTTTGCTTAACCTCCTAGTCATTGGGACGTGTTACTAAATGAGGAGCGCTTGTAGTTTACTATATAGAGGCTGAGGTTCGGAAAGGAGCCATGACACGTTGTTGTTTGTGATGTATGGACATGGGTTTGATATTCAGTTGCCTGTTGCGATGCTAATTTAGCTTTAGGGATGGCTTTCTTTGTAGTGTAAAGATGATGGATTTGTAAGTGACTTTAAATGTGTTCGGCGTCACCAAGTGGCCGGCGCTCGGAAGCGTTCCAGGTTGAGGTCGCGTGTAAGTAAGCGGCAATTACAGATGGACTGCCAAGGCGGAATGGAAGGCTAAGCGTGGAGCTCGTTAATCCTCCCCGTGCTGTAGCGTGGAGCTCGCCTTCCGTCTCGGCTCTGACAGGAGCTGGGCCGGCGACAGACAGCACTTTCGCTCCAGTGTGCAGTGGAAATTCGATTTCCCCAGTCGCCTGAGCCCGGGCCAATTAAGCTGTAATGATCTCCGTCAGGGATGCAGGGGGTGGGGGACGCGTGGTTTGTTAGGGGGCCACTTCTAGCACTTTCTCAGCAGTGTGGCCGCACACCACATGGGGGGCGATCACGGGGGCGCGGCTCTGCTGCCTTCCTCTTGGGGAGCGTACTGTACCTGTCCGTGCTTTAGGCTTAAGGACGGCCGGACGAGACTTGTGAGGTCATTCTAACCTCACTTGTGTCTGGAGGCTTTTCACCCAGTGCAACACAAAGGTTTAGTCTGTCGTTTTTGGGAAGGTGGGCGAGACGGTAAAATCCTGTCGACGCTGCTGCCCCAGGACTTTTTCCCACAGCGTGTCCTTTTAATGAACCGTAATGCCATTATAACGCTTGACGTTGTGACTAACTCAACAGTATTATAAATGAAAAAGAAAATGCAAGTTTTTTAAAAGATTGAGTGAAATTGCGGGAGGACTGTGTAACGAATGTGAGTAATGCAACAGACGACGGCAGAGGTCTATGCACTGCGGCTGTAACTCTTCCCCATTTCCTCCGCTGAGTACATTTCTCGAGGTTTCGCAGAAACCATGAGAGCCGCAAATTACAATGACCCCCAACTCCCCCACACTATCCACACTGTTTTGCATATCCTGAAGGCCTCAAAAGGGCTTCACTTCTAATGTACCCTAGATATAGACCCATCCCAGGGATTCTGTTTGTTCAGATGGAGATGCGAGACCTCAGTACCGCGTTGCTGTCTCTGCATTTATTGCCACATAGTTCATTTTAATTGCCACGTCATCCAAAATGCTACATGCGTGTCTGTATTGCATGCGGTAGTGATGTGGTGTTTCATCAAATTACATAAGAAATGATCATTATTATAAGAACCATTTCTTGCAGTCCCCATAAATTATATTTTTTGAGACTGCCTCGTTGATCTGTGTGTGATTCTTGTAACTTCATCGGTTTGAGAAATATCATGTCGGAGCAGAACCGTATGTCATTTCAAGGGCACTAAATAGTCTCCTCTGCCTGCTTCTGTGTTCTCTGCTCGCAGGTGTCTGGTGGTGTGAACCAGCCCCAGGACATCAGAGAGGGGGGATGGCAGCCTGTCTGAGGTTGGGCTGGCTCGGCCTAGGCCTGATACTAACAATGGTGGCCCCCTCCCTGTGCCAGGGCTGCCCACAGCGCTGTGAGTGTGTGCCGCAGCTCCGATCAGTGGCATGCCCTCAGAAGAGACTGACGTCCATCCCCGAGGGCATTCCCAATGAGACACGGCTGCTCGACCTGAGTCAGAATCGCCTCCGCTGGATTGAGCACGGTGATCTGGACCCCTACTCGCAGCTGGAGGAGGTGGACCTGAGTGACAACATCATCAGCGTGCTGGAGCCTAATGCTTTTTCCAGCCTGCATGAGCTTCGTGTGCTGCAGCTGCGTGGCAACCAGCTTAAGCTGGTACCTATGGGCGCATTTTCGCGGTTAGCTAACTTGACCACACTGGACCTGAGCGAGAACAAGATAGTCATCCTGCTGGACTTCACCTTCCAGGATCTATGCAGTCTGCGTCACCTGGAGGTGGGGGACAATGACTTGGTGTACATCTCCAACAAAGCCTTCATAGGTTTACTGGGGCTGCAGGAGCTCACCATTGAGAGGTGCAATCTGACCTCTATCTCTGGCCAGTCCTTGTCCTACCTGCGTAACCTGGTCACCTTGCGGTTGCGGCATCTCAGCATCCCTACCCTGGAGGACCAGAACTTCCGCAAACTGACCGGCCTGCGGGGGCTGGAGATTGACCACTGGTCCTTTCTGGAGTACATATCTCCTTTGAGCTTCCAGGGCCTCAACCTGTCTTGGCTATCTATCACATACACAAACATCACCTCGGTTCCTTCGGCCTCCTTCCGCAACCTGGCCCACCTCACGAGCCTCAACCTCTCGTACAACTCCATCTCCATGCTGGGACCCTGGGCTTTCCGGGACCTGGTGCGTCTGAAGGAGCTCCACCTGGTCAGCACCAACCTGGTGTCTGTGGAGCTCAATGCCCTGAGTGGCCTGAGGCAACTCCGCATGCTTAACCTATCGGGCAACGAGCTCCTCACGCTGGAGGAGGGTGCCTTCCATTCCGTCAACAGCCTGGAGACACTGCGTGTCGACAAAAATCCATTAGCCTGTGACTGCCGGCTGCTGTGGATCCTGCAGCGTCGCAAGACGATCAACTTTGACGGCCAGGCTCCTGTGTGTGCCAGTCCTGCGGAGGTGCAGGGGAAGGCCTTCAGCGCTTTCTCAGACTCTGCGCTATTTGACCGCTTCACCTGCCAGAAGCCCAAGATCCGGAACCGCAAGATGCAGCAGGTGACGACGCGGGAGGGCCAGCCCGTGTCCTTCCTGTGCCGGGCCGAGGGGGACCCGGCGCCGGCCATCTTTTGGATCTCGCCGCAGAGGCGCAGGATCACGTCTAGGAGCAGCGGACGCATCACGGTGCTGCCAGGCGGGACCCTGGAGATCCGCTACGCCCAGCTGACTGACAGCGGCACCTACATTTGCATAGCCAGCAATGCGGGCGGAAACGACACGTACTTCGCCACACTCACTGTGAAGGGGCTGCCGCTGGACGCCATCGCCATGACTAACCGCAGCTACTATGCCGGCGACCTCAACGACACTAACCAAAACGACACGCGCGTCTTCCTTAAGTTCACACTGGACCTCAAAACCATCCTGGTGTCCACGGCCATGGGCTGCATCACCTTCCTCGGTGTGGTGCTCTTCTGCTTCCTCCTCCTCTTCGTGTGGAGCCGTGGACGCGGGCAGCACAAGAACCACTTCTCTGTTGAGTACTCCTTCCGCAAAGCGGACGGGCCCTCTGCAGGGGGGGGCCAAGGAGGGGCGCGCAAGTTCAACATGAAGATGATCTGAAGCAATACGATGCCGTCCGGACTCTGCCAGGAGCCCCCGGGGGCCTCTGGAGTCCGCCACGCACGGCTCTGACTCGCAGAAGCCAATGTAAACGCAAGGGTGCTCTGCTTTGTGGGTCGTGGCGGTCGATTTTGTGACGGTGACGGTTCCGGAAACTCGTTATTTCGCCGTGCCTCTGACTTTCGTGGGCAGCTTGAAGTGCAGACAGGCTTTTGTGTAATTAGCCACTTTTCATAACCAAATTATGACTATTATTTATGGTTTATCTAAGAGAAGTTTATTGCTATTTTGTTGTGTCTTGCTCCCTCAAATCCTTTCAGATATTGAAGTCATATATGTTCAATAGTTCTTTGATTAAATGAAAGAAAGCACACTTGTCAGTCCTTTGAGGTAATGGTTAGAAAAGTGAGAACTGTTGCTTTCAGATCGTTTGTTTTTTATCTTTCCCTTCTGAAGGATTTTACTGTTGACAATTTTAAGGCAATAGAAGCTCTCTCTCTTGTATAATATCTGGCCACTGGCTGAACCCTTTCAATACCCTTCTACTTCGTGTCATATTGGTTTGCCAAGATTCATTCGAAACAATAAAGTTATTTCTCAGCACTGCAATTATTTAAATGGTTGTGAGAGCAGCCTCATCTCAGACACCCCAGATGGAATCGAAGGAGCCTGAAGCTCATGCTGTCGTTGACAGTAACAATATGCGACGAGTCCACAGCTCTGCAGACAAAGCCCCATCGCATTCACACCGCCTGCCTCTGTAGGCTACCCTCACAGAGCTGCGTCTTCAGAATCCCATTTGAACCCGTACATGTTTTGTAGCAGCCGAAGATATACATGTGTCGTTGCATGTGAATGCACAATGGGTAACATATCTTATTGAACCCAGTTGAATTATGATATTATTTCCATGCAGGTTAGGCAAACATATGAAGGCGATAGATTATAGGTGAGATGGTGTTGGGTATATGTAATACAGCCAGGTTAATGTCTGTATTCTTACAGAGGAGTTAAAATGGCTTTGCTGTATTTCATGCATAGCTTAGGCAACAAATGGACATGAGACCCTCCATGATATGGATGTAAGCTAAGCACCAACATCAGCACTCAGGAAGCAAGGCATTCAGGTCCAGAAATGCTTATGTGCTCCACCAAAACTACACCAAGCATTTGATTATGCAGGGAAAAGCTCTTAATAACTGGTAATGCCATTTTCTCAGACAGACTACATAAACAGACCACGGTGCATTTTCAGATGCTTTTAGTACGGTAATGTTATTATCTATTTGTCCCTTTTTAGATAGAATATGACGTTACCTAATGCAATTATTTTGCTTATCTGTACTAAATTGCTTCTGTAATTGTGTAGAAAATTACTTGAACAGAGAAAAATAAAAGAACCAGCAGTAAAACGTGTGCCATCTGCACACATACGAACTACAGTAGATCCTACGGAGTTACTCTTAAACCACACAGTGTACGTAATTTAGCACTTTGAAATATGGAAAATACGAGTACTAACCCTACCAAACCGTGACCCGAGGGAATCACCGAAATTATATACTTATGAGCATAATATTTTATCACAGGAAAAAGTCACAAAAAAGCATTATGAGATGATTTTCAGATTCAGTAGTTGCTCCTCCACTATTAAAGAACTTTATCAAGCTATAGAATGAGCAACCACAATAGTCCATGAGTTCCTAAAAGGTCCTAGAAACTAAAACAGCATGAGACAAACCAAACAGCATGAAATTGAACTCAAACAGACCAAATAGCACAAAGAATGCAGTTTGATGGTGAACTAAATTTGTCACTGATGCCTGGTTGTAATTAGTGAAATCACTGGTGGAGAACCACTT
>JAABNY020000032.1:5311471-5324476 GCA_015164015.2 Brevimyrus niger
TCTGCCCCTGCATAGAGACTGAAATTTCAACCCCTGTATTAGCTTAGTTATATCATCTTGTTTTGTTTGACTCTTCTCCCGGCCCCTGGAGGATGGGCTCCCCCTTTGGGTCTGGTTCCTCCCAAGGTTTCTTCCTCCTAGGGAGTTTTTGCTTGCCGCCGTTACCTTTGGCTTACTCACAGGGGGGTCTTTACGTGGCAGAAATGTAAAGCGCATTGAGACAATATAATGTTGTGATAATGCGCTATATAAGTAAAATCGCATTGCATCGCATAACACCTTATAGGTAACTGGTTTTGATGTCGTGCTGCATGTAAGGCTGCCTGCCGGCTCCCACACTAACCCCTGCTCATTTTCCCAGTTCTACCAAAACCAGCTTTCCAAGCTGTTCCTTGTTCCGCGGACGTGTGAACTGCCCATTTACTTTCATATGTGACTGTTGTCCAATTAGTGTCAAAGCCCCGCCCTCCACAGCAGTTATTGGACGCTGCAATGCTACTGACAGGCGCCACTAGCCAACAGGAGTTACTGTTGGGGACTGGCAGTTGGCTGCTGTGCCACTTGGGCTGTGAAACGAGGCTCCACTGTCTGAGCTTAATTACTGAGATTTGCTTTAGTATCTACACCTTGCGGAGCGGGGGCAGCACAGATCTGAGGCATTCTGTGCACTTCCTGTCTGGGGGCTGTTTGAGGATGGTTCCCCCTGTACTATACATGCACATGTTTACATCGACCCTGTGTGGAGAGTTTCATTCACTCAGCCCTTGCAGGTTGTTTCAACTGCATCTCCTGTCATACTGAGCTATTCTCTTCCCCAGGAAGTGGTTTGCCGCTATAAAAACACAGAGATCTCGTGTGATCTGTGCTTTTCTTTCTCTCTTTCTTTTCCCGCTTCTATTGTCAATGGAGTGAAGGGTGAGACATTAAGTGAGAACAAGCTGGTGGGTGACCTGTGGGTGGCTGAGTTCTCGGGTCTGGGGTTCTGGGCCACGAAGATCTGAAGGAATTCCCGCTCGGCGCCTGTGCACGGACTATAGTCCTCGCAAAGAAAAGATGGAAGTTTGTTCCAAGTTTTCATGACCGGTGACAGATGCCAGGCGTTTACGCCCAGTGGCCCCTTTCTTTATTGGGTACATCTGTACTCTCATGCAAACAACCTGCCCCTAGGTTATCAGGCGATTCACTTTCTGTTAATATGAGCATAACAGTGGCAAAGATTTACTTGACTTTTCACACAGTGAGACTTTTATGTGGCGACTCCAGCATCTCAGAAACGTTCCCTACCAGAGATAAATAGTAATATAAGGTGTAATATAATTATATGGTGCATAAAGTTGCAGGCAACCAATGGCCAAGTGCAAATCCAATGATGTCCTCACTGTTGGTTTGTGAAATCTCCTCATTGTAATACCTTTTCGTTTGCAAAAATGTAACACTCAGAGTTCCAGCATGCTCCAGCCTAATGAACATGGTTACGACCCGAATCTAATGAGGTAATCGGTACGCGATGAGAAATGCGGGCAGCATTCGTTTGTTTACACCTGTTTATCTGCGAATTGCGTGGTTTTGCCTTGTGGCGAGGTTTTACACGTAGCTCCTCTGTTGTGTTAAGCGATGCGTGCGCGTGGGTCAAATTAATTAGCTACGATCTAAAACTATCTACACTCACACTATCTATCTATGCATCTGTCTATCTTTGCATCAGTGCTAAAGTTCCAACCACAATATGCAAAAAAAAAAATAGGCACAAGGTGATACATAGAGCCATACGAAAGTGTATTATATTAATAAAAACAATTTATTTTTTTTTATATATAACTAAAACCAGGAGTCGTTCCCTGAGGTTGAGACACATTGTATTCAGTGAATGAGTCAGAATTACATTGACAACACATTAGTAATGCAGAGTGTATGATGCAGGAGGGCGAAGGGCTTCCAAAGGGGAGTCTTCCCGTGTGTCCGTACGTTTACATTTCAAAAACTGAATTTCGCATGTTGCCGCGTTTTTGATCCTGAGCCGTTTCATGCCCCACTGCAAGCCCTCCCCCCCCCCCCCCAGTCCCACCAATACTGAGGGGCTTTGATCAGATCATCCTGTGTGTCAGATAAGTGATCATTTCAGGCTTGCTGCATGTGGGCCGCTTAGCAGTTCCTGGAAGCCTGATTTAAAGCTGAAAGGTAATCATTTGGTTCAGTATGGACTCTCTCTCAGTCCTGCTCTGTGTGGTCAGGGATCCCTTGCCGGCTGGTGTGTGTGTGGATTCAGTCAGTCATGTACAGTATCTTGCGGGGTGGTGTTAAGGACCCTCCGTCTTTCGTCGCTCCTCCGGAATCGGGCCTGCAGTGCTGCCCGCGTATTTTCAGCCTCAGCTTGTGAGGCAGCGCAGTACTCAGGTCGGCCTCCAGGGCGGCCGGAACCTGCTGCTCCGCCTCCTCGTCGCTGGGCTTCTTGGGGCCCAGGATGGGCCTGGGAGCAGCCTGGCCGACCCAGTGGGCGGGCGGGTGGGGCAGCAGGGCAGGAAGGAACAGAGGCGAGTGCGACGAGGCGAACGGAGGATAGCGGTCGATGCCGAACGAGTAGCCGGTCGTCGCGGGAGCGTGAACGGAAGACAGAGGGGAGATGGGGTGAGCGGAGGGCAGGGGGGAGTGATCGCCATCCCGGGGCCAGCGGCCCCAGAAGGGGTCCATGGGCCGGCTGGGGGGCAGGGGCAGCAGGCTATGCTGGGCGGAGGCGGGGCCGGGCAGGCCGAAGCGAAGTCGCAGGGCCAGCAGCTCTGCCCGCAGCCGCATGTTCTCCTCGCTCAGGGCCACCAGCCGCGTCTCCAGCACGTAGTCGTTGACGCGCCGCTTCTCGCGCGAGCGCTTGGCCGCCTCGTTGTTCTTCCGCCGCTTCTCCCAGTAGGACGCGTCCTTCTTCTCGTCCGGCATGAACTCCCGCTTGCGCCGTGAGCCGGCCCCGCCCAGGCCGCCGCCGATCATCGGCTCCAAGCCCAGGACGGCCATGCCCCGCTCCACGGCGCCGCCCTGCAGGGGCATCGTGAAAGGCACCTCCATGCCCTTGTGTGAATGAGGTGCCAAGCAACAGTTCCTGGATTAGTAATTGTGCACTTTTCAGTAGAAATCTGTTTTTTTTTTTTTTTTTACCGTCCTTCGGTTCTTCACACTTGGTGACTAGACTTAAGCAATTTCTTCTCAGACCTTAGTTAATGCTGTTTCAGTAAGCTGTACACATAACGGCCAGTAAGCAGTTAGTCACTGGCAAGCATCACTTAAAACAAAACTTACTGTGCGTGAAATCACAGTGCTCTGAATGTGCCCGTGTGGTCTCTCGTCTGCCCTGTGCGGTCCCCTACACACTTACTGCTGGCCACGATCCACCATCCACCTTGAGGGGAAAGAACCAAAGACGTCTTTCAAGAAAAGCTATAAGTGCGACACAGAATTAGACAAACAGATTCAATTGTTTTGGGTTAGTGCGCTGCACAGTTACTGTATAACGTTTCTTTGCAGAAATGACAAAAAAAATAAATAAATCAAAATAATAATTGAAGTGCTACTTCAACAATGAAGCGCTACTTCAAAGAATTCATTCAGAATACACAGAAAATAATCTGGGGATCTAAGTGTTTCTTACCAGATTATATCAACCTGGGGGGGGGGGCAGGGGGTTTGGGTCGCGGCTGATGTGTCGGCAACCGCTTAGATACTCAGGTGTGATCGGCAGGTGATCTTCCGTTTTAACATCGACACATGTATTCACGCCGCTCAGATAAGCGTAAATGCTCCGTCAGATCTTAAAAACCCACGCCAATGATGGGATCAGTTACAGCCGCTGTAATCCATGGCGACGGCACCGGTTTCTTGCCCGCATGCATTACGGTAGTTTGAAAGTTTTTTTTTCAATGTAGGTATGTAAGAAAAGTGTGCGTGTTGTTGCCTCTCTGCACGGATGTCTGCGTGTGGGTGTGATGTTGAGTATGAAATAGGAAGTGCGTACGTGTAGGTGTCCAGCGTTTAGGTACAGCATTCTGTCATCTTGCCATATTTCTTTGATCATTTATGTAATATTCATACAAATTATAAAAGCGTTCCTGGAAATGAAAAGGCAGCCCCTGGGTGACATTTATCGACTTCGGCTCCACAGAAAAGAAGAAATAAAAAAAACTATTCATGAAAGATCGCAGTCAACTATATGACTGCTCCATGACTTGAATTGTGATCTTGTTGTTTGGTAAAGCACGCGAGAATGAGCCAGCTTGTCTTGGACAGACAGGTGATCAGAAGACTATCCCCACACACTAACCCTGAACCACACATGCTCCCATTAGTGATGACAGGCTTGTTATAATTCCATCCATCCATCCATCCATTTACCATATCGCTTATCCTTCCGGGTTGAGGGGGGTCCGGAGCCTATCCCGGAAGCTATGGGCACAAGGAGGGGGGGCCAGCCCATCATAGGGCTTCTCATAATAATTTTGTAATAATTATTAATGCATTTCCAAGGTAATTACTTAGATTCCATGTTATGAAAATCAATATATTTCGTGGGAAGTTGATGGGTTTTTTTTAAAGAGAGGTTTTACTGCAGCTGACTTACCAATCCAGCGGCAGATCTGCAGTAGATTATCCCTGATTATCCATTTATTTAAAACAGTAACAGCCTCCCAGCGTATGTGTACCTGATCACTGCATAACCTTTCTTTCAAATAAAACAACAGTAGGTGGAGAGTGAACAATAGCGTCAATTTCTAGAATTATTAGCACAACATTTTGACCAATGAATTTTATGCGGTGATCATACTGGATAACAAAATGCCAGCCGGCCTAGAGAATAACAGACGAGTGAAACTTTCAGCCCAACAAACGATAACTCAGAAGGCACCTACCCCCGGTAAAATAACCCTTATCGTCCCTCTTCACATAATCAGAGCTGAAATGAGCGATTCACTTGTCATGCTAACGCAAAATGTCTCATTCCTTTGGCTTAAGCCGCGCAGTTTCACATCAGGCTCGCGCGCGACACTCTCGGCACTCTGACCTCGAGTAGCTGAAGCGACGCGCGTTTCTGGGCCCAGTGAATTCCCCTGCCCTCGTACTCTCGGCAAAACCGGACTCCTCCACGTCTAGACAGATTGAGCAAGACGCAGACGTACGGAGAGCAGTTGGGGAGAGGAATGCGGCAGACTGGCCGCCCAACCTCTTCTCAATATTACACAGCCCCTGTGCTTAACTTCGAAGAACAACATGTTTAGCCCAAATTGAGAACCAAAAAAAAATCCCCACGGATCAACTCTCATTTATACATTCTTGAAGCCATTTTAAAATTTCTATTTGGTTCTCGTGCGATCTCTGAAGGTCAATGAAGATTTTGTTTTTCTTTTTTTAAAATAAAACAGAGACTGGGGATGGAGGAGATGGGGGGGGGGGCACTCCCTTTAGATATAACAGATTATTCTTGGGAATATTGTATCAGACACTTTGATTGAGAACACAATGACTGACCGAATGGGAGCCGGGATTCCCACAACAGGTTCTTGGGGGCTGATAGACATCCAGTGCTGGAAAGGGAGTTTCCCCCTGGTGACATGAATTCTGGGAAAAATGTGCTAGTCCTTTGTTTCAGGTTTTCTTTGGATGGGTTTGAAACTGATGAAGACCAAAATGAACTTAAAATCTTCAGGAATTCCTCTTCGATGTGACCTCAGCTAACAAGAAGTTAAAACATTTCTCATTTTTTAAGCATTAATTGCCTCAAATGTAGAAAGCGATAGAGTACCTATAAATGTATATAAAAAAAAAAATTTAAACTGCTGTTTTGCAGTTATTACAGTGACAGAACGATAATTATACAGAGCTCTGGAAATATTTAAAGACCACTATATATATTTTTTTTAAATCTGCATTTTTAAATCCTGGTTTAATCCTGGTTCTGCGGCCTGAAGGCTACACTGAGCAGCGGGTTGCCTCCAGGTTCAAGATTTCTAAGAAAGCAGGACACAAGAACAAGGTGAAGTAAGAGACACCGCGAATGACCAGAATCCAGCCAGTGGGCAAAAGCATCTTTAAAATGCCAGTGATGGCCATTAACTTATCCACCAGTGTCTCATAGGATGACATCGACTGAACTTCGAAAGCAATGGAAGACAATAAGGTGCAGGTGTGAAGTGTATAGTTAGGACCGTTCATATCGGGCTCTTAGAAGCAGGACTGACTAAGCAGGAGGCAGGAAAGAGCCAGGCTGGAGTTTGCTATATATATGTATGTATAATATTTATATATAATATGTATATATATATATATAACAAACTGAACATTGAAAAAGAAAAACTTCCAACGCAGAATGTAATTTGCTCCCCCTATGTATGTTGCCTAAATAGCTTTTTGTTGTATTTGACCAAGTAAAATAGACAAATCTATGTGGACTCTGTTAGCCTGCTTTTCAAGGGCCTTTCAGTGTGTAATAAACATAGCATGTGGACTGATATCTGTATGCAATTAGTTAGCTAATTGCACACACACTGAGCTTGGCTCTTTGGGAATCTGCAATATGACATTGTTTCATTACTTTCACATTTCATATTTCACATTACAACACAAGAGTTGTTCTTATTTTAGCACGTTCCACAACTGGTGCCGATGAGAGCGTCTAGAAAGTCAGGATTATTTGACAATCAGGAATGTAATTCAGCAGAATAAAAACAAGAAATGAAATAGAAAGACATTTTGTTGAACATTTTTGAAAGACAACCCATTAGGCATGTGACTTACAAAAGGCATCTGGATATTAACAGGATTGGTATTGGGTCTTATTTCTGCTCCACATGTGTGGATGCATGTTCTGTAGAACTTAAGCCGGCTCCTGTTATGAAGGTGCACCTGTACCATCTATATCTGAACTTCTCAGAGTGACTGTCCTGTTTAGCGGTGCCTCTTCTCTCTAGCTTTCTTACATGCCCCCTCTTCCTCACATGCTTTTCTGTTTCCTACCATGCAGGGGATGGAGTGATGGGGGAGGTATATGCATGTCCGTTTCAGATGGAGAACCAGAAGAAGATCAAAGAGACCGAAAACTGAGAGTGGAGAGGCATTGTAGTGTTCAAAACCACAGTTGTTGAGGCTATTACACATGCACACACACACACACACACACACACATACACACACACACGCACATGCACACACACACACGCACACGAGGACACACACACGCAGACACACACACGCACACTCGCACACATACGCATGCATGCGCACACACACACACACGCAAGCACACGCACGTCATACACGTACAGGCACGCGTGTCAACCCACATATTCGCACACACACACGCACGCACACATACACACACCCACACATACGCACACACAAATCATTCAATGCCTCTGAGCCATCTCTGTGTGGGCAAGTACAATACTGAGAAATAGTCTGTGGTCAGCCTGTTATTATTATCATAATTACACAAACTGAAACAATCAAACTGTGCAATTAAAAACAACTTCTGCTCAACATGGAAACAGATAGCAACACATTTATTGCTTTCTGCAGCACCTGAATGGATAATTGCACTTCAGTTCTCATCCCAATGAACAGCAGCGTGTTTTTGCAGCATGATTCTCCCGCTTTTTGGCCATGCGTCACCACCTCCTCTCCTGCACCTCACTACTGACAAGGCACCATTTATTGCATAACTTGTGCCCCTGAGTCAATGCCAGTGGTTGCACCTGTGTGGTTCCTTTTTTTTTAACCTACCGTTAAATGTGACCCTGAGTGGTCAGACCCATACTTGAAATAACTGTGAGCTCCCCCAAACGCACCGACGAGCCGAAACATCGCGATCACCCCCAACGTGAAACAAAGAACGTCAGCCACCTTGTGAAAAACGGTGCATCCCGAAGTCTGGGATGCGTTACGCGGCACGCTGACATTCAGCATCCGTAGCCAGCATGGTGAATGCAGAAGCAATGGGCGGCGATAAAGATCTGAGGGACTCTGACAAGGGCCAAACCAGTATGGTCAGATGGCTGGGTCAGAGTATCTCCGAAACGGCGAGGCCTACGGAGAACTCCCGGTCACCCGCGGTGAGTCACCCGCGGAGAGGTTGCCGAGTGGCCGTGACTCATGGAGGCGAGATGTGAACAAAAGCTAATCCTGTGTGGTACACGCCAACCGAAGGGCTACTGTGGCACAGATTGCATATACTTTTCATAGTGGTCATGGGAGTGATGTGTGGAACCATCACTAGCCTTCATATTGAATAAAAATCATTTTGCAAAAAATATGCAACCAGAAACGTGCTATATATATAATAGTCACATTTTACTTGAGGGGACATGAATAATGTAGTAGTACATGCTTACTTAATGCATTAAGTAACTGGTAAGTAGTACATGCTTACTTAATGCATTAAGTAACTAGTAAGTAGTAGTTATGTACTGGGCTCATGTTTATTCATCATTAATCTCTCAGGAACACTGTGCTAAGCCACTGGGCTTCCCTATAACCTGTTGAGCATGGCACGGTGCTGTCTCTATGTGCAGAGTGCATTCTTACCTTTTGTTTCTCACACTCCTATTGTCTGATCAGCCACCCCCACACACCTGTAAACCAATAAGCTGGCTTCTCTCATACACCCACTCTCTGAGGCTACAGGCATAAGGCAGGGAGCAACCCAGGATGGGGCACCATTGCAGGGCACGGTCACACAGGAAATTCGGTAACGCTAACCAACGTCGACGAGTTTTTGGGACTGTGGGGGGGGGGGGGGGGGAAAAACCGGACCACTCAGGGGAAACCTCACGATAACCCGGGGAAAACATGCAAACTCCACACACAAGGAGCTGTGGGAGAGGATCAGACTCTGGTCATATAGGTGTAAAGCAACAATACTAAGTACTGCACCATCACGCCGCCTCCCTCCCTTTTGCAGAAACTTAACATTTACATCGAGGGTGTCAGACTAATTATAATTTGGAGATGCATTTTAATTAGACTTACTTTGTGATTAACTGTATTTTTTTATTCATAATGATCTTAAATTTCCATTGTGCATAACAATTATTCATTATGATTATGCTATAGGTTCTTTGTTATGAATAGGCTGTCGGCCCATAAGTGCATGTGAAGGGTGTGTAGAGACAGCATTCCTGTGAATCCTAGTGTGTGGTGCCCCAACCTTGAATCTGGTTGACTGAAGGAGTATTATTAACATGGCTATAAATATTTATAAACAGGCATAACACGTAATAGCCATATTTTTTATGCATTATGAATGCTTTACGAAGCTCTCATCTGTAATGCACTATAGATACCTTCATAATGCATTATAATGGTCGGTATAACCATTAAGGATGCTTTGTGCTACATTATGAAGTCATTTATAGTGCATTATAGATGAGACCTTCATAAAGCATTCATAATGCATAACACACATAGCTATAACGTGCTATGCCTTTTTATAAATAGTTATAGCCCGGTTTATAATACTTCATTATAATGCATTATGAAGGTATGTGTGATGTAGTGTAATGACTGCTTTAAGTAAAGTGTTACCAAAAGGTAATTTGCATTTGTAGCCATCTGCAGTTTGCAGTAGATGTGTATCAGGGGTATTTAGGTACAAGAATTCTTGAGGCCCGCAACCCTGAATATGATTATTACAGAAAATTGATGAATGGATCAATTCTTGAAGTTTGCGGAAGCCATTTGAGTTATCTAGTTGTGACTCATTTCTTGTATTTTATTTTGATACTGTGACATTTTCGAATATTAACTGTGACTGAGTAAATTCTTCCATATCCCCTCACACACTCATTGTCCAATCAGCTGCCTTCTCTTACGCAACCACTGTTTGAGCAGCCACTAGTTCTCACACATCTATTGTCCAATCAGCAGCCTTCTCTCACACGCTGGCCAGTCTTATCAGCCTCCCTTTCTTGTATATTCATTTATCTCATCAACTTTTCCATTAACAGTTAGTATTTATATATATTTCATATTTATGTTCATATATATTAAATATATATTTGCTTGACATTCATTCAAACTTCATATTGACAAGATTTTAGTCGGGTAACATTCAAAATCTCTGTAAATGCAATGATAGAATTTCAAAGTTACCATGATTTGTGTTCTTTGATACTTTAATAGAGGACTCGCTTTGACAGAAACTGAAAGGAGAGGCCCAGCCTGCTCACATTCATGTGTGAAGTTCATGTGCCGTGAAAAAAGTCGAACTGCAGCAGCTGGTTTTCCTGTAAAACTTGCAGCTTTATGTTCAATGACTTTCTTTGTCCGTGAAACGACAGTTACCCTGGTTCATGAGCTGAATTTTTTTTTTTTTGTCCAGTTTCATTTCAAGTTTTAAACTTTTTAAAACATTGGGTGTCCTTAACGGCTGGAAGTGACCGGACGGACAGTTCTGAGCTGCAGTGTGAAATGGCGCACGGAGAATCTTCGCACGCTGCCCTGCTGTCTGCGTTCTGTGAAGATAAACTCACCACAAAGACGTTTTACTCGACACGGCTGTCATGTGTACCGGCCCATGTGGGGCTCGGAAACTGGGTGCTGCCAGTGTGTGGGGGGGGAGGGGGGGGGGCAGGTATGCAAAGGCAGGAGGGTATTAGCTGTCAGCTGTGAAAGCTACATATGATCAGAGGAGCACCGGGTGAAAAGGCGCTGTAGACCTGCACTGTGGGGGCTGCGGGTGTCGGGTGTGGGTGCAAAAAGGGGTGGGGGTGTTCTGGTGCAGAGGCTTTAGGTTCTAATGTTATATTGAATTATATATTATCTACATTGTATGTAACCTGAACAAATACAAAAAAAAATGCAAAAAAATAAAATATAGCTAAGAGGTGATTTTATTATTACTGTACAAATGCTCATAAATTCAAAGACATGGCACCAATATTGAAATTCATCCATCCATCCATTTTCTGTAAATGCTTGTCCTATTCATTAATTATTATTATTATTAGTAGTAGTAGTAGTAGTAGTTTTTAAATACAGAATGGCAATTTTTAAAAGCCTTTAGAATGTCCAATGAAAAATGTCCTTTTTCTCATTATTATTTTTTTTTTACTTTCAAAATCTCCTAAATATTCTCCTTACAGCATTTTACACTACATTTGGTATTTATAAAAGGTCAGAAATAATCAGCAAACCCGTCACTGCGCTGCGCCGCCCGCCTCCGCCTGCACTGGCTGCTCCAGGTCTCTAGTGGCCAGAGGGAGCGGTGCAGGGGGAATGCTGCCGCAGTTTAGGTATCACTGCGCGTCGGGCTTCCATCTGCCGTTCTAAGGGCACATGGTTCATTAACTTACAGCCGGGACCAGAATAGAGAGGGCAGGTTGGTGGGAGAGTCGATCACACTGTCAGCTTCCAAAAGTCCCCTGCAGCTTTTCAGCGGTTAGATAGTTCAGAGGTGACATGAACGGCTTTGTGAAACCACTGAATCTGGTGGGAGATCAGAGAATTACCCCCAGCGACCCTGCTTTCCTTACTGCATTCTGCAGCTCTGTTTCACTGCCCCCCTTCCTGCGTCCCAGCTGATGCCTGGGAGACGTCCTTCATTCCCCGACCCTCTGCCACGAGAAAGATGTTACATATTTCAGTTATACGCATCCTCCCAGCCATCTTCCAAAAGTTTATCCTAGAAAGATTTTTTCTTCTTTTTTTTTTTTGAGGGGGGGGGGGGCTTACATGTTGTAACTCCATTGCAGTAAATTTAATCAATTTTAATAACCACTCATGCAAGTACATTTATCATGAGTTCAGGTGCTTAATTTGGGATGCATTTAAGTACTTTGGCACAAAACGTATATTTTTCGAGAATACAAAGTGCACAGTGCTTTAAGTGCACAACCAGATGACCATGTAATTGGTTTCTGTATCAGTAATATTATGTTAAAGTATTTTTGACCTTTTTCATGATGACTACTGTTTATGTCACCCTGGGATGGAGAATTATGTAGCTGACTAAAATCAATATCGTGATATTATTGTGTGATTACATCAGATCATTTACCATAAAATATGGTAAGATATTCTCCCACTTGAGGGATGCTTGATAAAGATGGTCTATCTGGACACCCCTGTTAAACCACTGTCCTATTTTAAACAAAAAAAACTCATACTCAGCCATACATTATATGTGACAGATGGTAATGAGATCAGTCACTGTGTTCAGGATTAACCAGCGTCTGCACACATAAGTGGCAGATTTTCAAAAGTCACCACCAATTCTCAAATGGGTCTTTCACCTTGAGTGTAACACACACACACGCACACACACACACATATATGCTTGCAAACATGCACACAAACACACGCACACACACACACGCATGCATGCACACACTCACGCATGCAACACGTTTTTTTTTTTTAAAAGCAACAATAAAAGATGTTGCTTGACCACAAACACAGGGGGCACCCAATAGCGGTGAGAGTAACATTCAGACCTTAAAATACCCCAGAAGCCTCTTCCATCTGCAGCTGGATTGCTGCCAAACAAACCCCCAAACCTCAGCACCCCCCTCCAACCCCCTAATGGCCCCCCACTCCCGCTGAGCTTGGGCAGACTAGCTGCGGTTCGCCTGCCAATCCTCACCAACCTTATCTGCAATAGACACACAAATCATGAAAAAGAGCCCGACTAAATATACAGACCTAAATGCACCAATCAGAACAACTGCTGCTTCACATACTTCCGCTTTCTCTCAGCTTATGATTTTCCGTCGCATTAATGGCTCACACCGGAATGTGTGTGTGTGTGTGTGTGTGTGTGTGTGCATCACGGAGCATGTGTATGTGCATTATGCGGCGTGCGTGTTTGCATCATGGAGAGTGTGTATGTGCATTATGCGGCATGCGTGTTTGCATCACGGAGAGTGTGTATGTGCATTATGCGGCATGCGTGTTTGCGTCACGGAGAGTGTGTATGTGCATTATGCGGCATGCGTGTTTGCGTCACGGAGAGTGTGTATGTGCATTATGCGGCAT
>JAABNY020000032.1:5336889-5366692 GCA_015164015.2 Brevimyrus niger
ATGGGTCAATACTGTAAAAAAGGGGAGAGTGAATGGGTCAATACTGTAAAAAAGGGAAGAGTGAATGGGTCAATACTGTAAAAAAGGGGAGAGTGAATGGGCCAATACTGTAAAAAAGGGGAGAGTGAATGGGCCAATACTGTAAAAAAGGGGAGAGTGAATGGATCAGTACTCTAAAAAGGGGGAGAGTGAATTGGTCATTTTTGAATTTCTCTTCATTATGTTATCATCAGGTAACTCAAAATCCGTAAGACAGGTGACGTGGAAATCACTCAAATGATATGCACAGCAAAGGCAGAACAAATCTCAAGATGAGACGTATGATTTTCAAGAGACAGGGTGGCAATTTTAGACAGTGCCATTTACCAGGGGGCGGGGGTTAGCAGTTTGCAAAAATCTGACACCACACAAGTTTTAATGTGACATAGTCTATATAGCCTAATGTTACATAATGTTAAATAGTTTAACATATTAGAAGTTTTTTATTTATTTGCTTTAGGACAAACACCTTAAAAATACATTTAAAATAAAATAAAAGATGTGCACTGCCAGATTTAGGTGTTGACGACCTGGACTGTCACCTTCTCAGAAGCTAAAGATGGGGGGGGGGGGACAGGATGATCTCTCCACTGAAAGCCCGAGGTAGGGGGGGGCGGAGGGATCTATCAAATCGAACAAGTGAAGCTCTAATTTTGTACAGTACTAATGCAATTAGTAAAATCAGCTATCACTGAGCATTTGTATAGTTACAAACGTCATAATAAAAATGACAGTGTCGGATGGGTGTTTTTTTTGGGATGGTGGATGGGATATAAGCCCAAAATTTTTGTTGGGTGGAGGTCTCTGAAGAGAGGATTTACTCTGGGTGCCATACAAGCTAGATTCACAACTGTTGCTGGGTGTTATTTGGGTGTTGGGTGGTGGTAAATAACTCATTTAGGGCGCGTGGTCCACAAATACCTCCATGACATGTCCCTGAACAAAGCTTAACATTTAGTGTATTTGGTTAAAGAAACACATATGGAAAATTAGGTCAAATGCATTGATTTGGCTGCAATTTTATATGTTATACACAGACACGTATCACACTGAAAAAAAACTTCGCTTCGCAAATATATAGTTAAATCGTACTACCTGGATGGTAAATCTGTTCATGTTGTCATTCGTTGCAGTGAGGCTGCATTCTACGCAAAATTTTGAACGGCGCTTCTGCGCGGGAATCCACGCGACGGGGAAAAGGGGAAAACCACGCGTCGATGAGACCTGTAGCCGCTTCCGGTATTTTAACCTTTTCCACCTCAAACCGCCGTACACTTACTAAAATTCCAATGTACTTTTTCAACAAAAAAAACAACAACGACGTACCACAAAATACCGTTTTTTTTCGTTGGCTGGGATTTACAATGTACCCGTATGCCTCTTTTGTAAATTTGGAAGGATTATAAATGAAAGAATTAATGAATAATTAAGAATAAAAGATTTAAATTTAACGTGCCACATTTACTGCAGGTTTTAATGTCATAAGTGTGATACATTTCTTTAAAAACAACGCAACAAATCTCTGTGCTATGGTATTACGCAAGTCTTCCTATGCATGGGAGGTGAACCATAATTACCCAATAGCCAATGAGTTCTGCCTTACCATTTGATACAATCGATATTTTTTAGTCTTTCAAATATTTTGGGTACTGACAAATTAGAAATGGACCAGGTCGTATGCTGCAGTTCCTGGAAGCGAAACAGACTTTTACACTCTTTTACATACTTTTCTGAACGAAATTCATTATACTTCTCTGTACTTGGCGAATAAAAGATTCTGATTGTGATTCTTATACATAAGTTTCTAAGAACGCATCTCGTGGATGTGCGTTCTGTTGTGCCGTATATTGTATTATTATTATATTATATTGTATTATTATAAATAATATTAATTGTTCAACTGGAAATATTTCTTTTGGACTTATTTGAAATGAGCCTAACTAAAATCGAATTTTTATATTGCTCACTTATTTTAAATATATTTCTCATTAGTGGAATGATTTGATAAACTATCCTGCTAATTAGAAATTTTTATTAGGGAAAAGCATTATGGAACCTTAACATTTCTGAGAATGGTACAATTATAAGTGCTTTGTGAAAATCTGTTCAAATATGTATTTTAAACGATTATACTTTATAATGGTGACTTGTATGTGTCACATACCGAACGGTTTTCTGAAATTAAGCCGAAACGGTTTTTAAAGACATTCTACATTGGTTAGGCACCATGTTGATGACTAAATGTTCAATTTATGTGCTTCGTTGATAAAATGCGGGAAGTTTTTAAAATGCGGGAAATGTCTGTAAAGTGGCAGAATGGTCAGGCTGCCATCGTAAAGGAAATGCTGGCAATTTAGTTTGTGCACAGTATACAGTACATTTAGGCTATTTGTATATTTTTAATATATTCATGCTTTAAAACACTGAAAATAGACTAATTGTGTAAAAAGTCTTCGCTTTCATAAATAATTATCGTTGTAAAATTAACATATTTATATTCAAAAACTTAATATTATATTTCTAACCTGAAAAAAAAAACATTTCACCATTCAATGATTACAGGTTTACTAAAAATATAAAAGCAACTGTATTTTAAATTGAGAATATGATTATTCATGAAACTAGTAGTCACCAGGTCTTGACACTTTCAAATTACTACTAGCATACTGCTGACATACTTTTGTTGTTAGATTAGGTTCAGATTTTCCGCTTTTGAACAAGAAATTGATTTTTGCAGTGTGACTAAAATGAGCACAACAGTTTAGCAGGCATCAAATTGCATTATGTCATTGACAGTTGTGGCTGATATGAAAAAAACAAAATGTCACTGATTACTGCCTTGCATCTTTATTGGGTTTTACTATTTGATATGTGTTCAGGGTTTAAAAACTCTCACCCTGGAAATACAAAAAAATATTTCACAGAATTATTTGTCCACACAACTGAAATTTAAGCAACTAGTGCCTTGAAAAATATAACAAAATAAAGTGGAAATTAATGAAGATCTTCACTAATGAAACCCATGAAAGTTCAATACAGAAGTTTAGAACAGAAGTCCATTCGCGGTTTCACATTCCTAGAGAGGAGCCCGATGCTGTACGCTTTACCAATGGCCAGCATCGCTACACTCATACATGCAGATTAGTAAGAGCTGACCTGCTTTGCTACGCTCCATCTATAAGGCCATCTGTACGGTCCATGTGTTTCCCTAGCAGTTCTCTGACAGGAAATACCTTCTCAGGTGTGCTAACTCTGCAGAGAAAGCCTCACTCCTGCTCTTGAAGCTCTGCTGCGGGTCGAGGCCGTGATTGAGAAGCTCTCGGCCCTCGAGGGGTAGGTAGAAGGGCAGGTTGTAATAGATGGGGGGTAAATGGAGGTTCGGGTTACCCCAGGGCAGGACCAGACTGCTGCATAGTGAGGGGTTGTTTAGGCTGGGCAGAAAGCGGCTCTGGGGCAGATGAGCGGAAGCGGAGAATGAGGGTGGGGCCTGGCAGGGTGGCACAGGAGAGAGTTTGGAGCTGGACCGCGGTTCCGGAACCTCTGGGTTTTCCTTACTGGAGCACAGCTGATAGCTAGCAGTGCTGTCCGGTTCTTCCCCATCTGTCCTGCTGTAGGGACGCTGAGGGGTCTTCTCAAATGGCTGGAGGCAAGCCCTCTTGCGTGAATGACTTTGAGGCTGCAGATAGTACGGCTGGCCAGAAGAGCCTGCCATGAACATGGACTGACTTTGTGGGTTCTGGAAGTTCTGGCCCATGCTGCCGCTTGTGGATGTTCCCGGCCAGGAGACCCTGGGGCCATGCAGCAGGTCTCCTAGATCTTGCTGGTCCCCCAAGAGTGAAGCCGGGTTAGTTCTGAATCCCCAGAGGCTGGACTTCAGAGCAGCAGGTGCAAGGTTATGCAAAGAAGCCTGGGCAGGCTGTCCGTCCTTGGCCGCGCCAAAGCGATACTGCAGCCAGAGCATCTCCGTCCGAAGCTTGGTGTTCTCCTCACTCAGGGCCAGCAGCTGGCCCTCCAGCATGAAGTCGTTGAGCCGCCGCCTCTCGCGGGAGCGCTTGGCCGCCTCGTTGTTCTTGCGCCGCTTGTCCCAGTAGGACGCGTCCTTCTTCTCCTCGGGGGTCATCTGCCGCATGCGCCGCGTGCTCGGCGTGAGGCGCCGTCCGCAGCCCTGCAGGCCCAGCAGCCGGTGGGTCAGCGAGGAGCGCCTGGGAACGGAGGCCAGTGGCTGCCGTCCCGACTCCTCGTCCTCGCCGCTCTGCGGGAAGGAGGAAGACGGACAGCGGGCCGCACGTTGTCCGTCGCTGGTCCTCGGCGTGCACATTACGGAGAAACGGTGATGCTAGCCAATGCTGGATCCCTGTACAAAGACAGACAGCTGTTATATATGGTTATATGTTTGACGTGCAGGAAGAACAAATAAGGGGGATAAACTGATATCGTAGTTTTGTCAGTTTAAGGTGTTGAAAGAATGGAAGCACCACATTAAAGTGACTTTAACTTCGAAACAACTATAAATTATTATAAACGCAGTTAAAAAGGCAAATTCTAGCAGCATGCATCGGATTACGTATCATGTGTCAAAGACCTCCGATAATTTGGAGTTTTGATAAAGCCAAAATTCCAAAGGGACAAAGGTCAGTGAATTACCGTTGCAGTTGTCAAAAATACTACTATTATTTAACTAAAATAACTTCGTTAACTAAAATTATTTAAAGTATCAAAATGAACAAAAAAAAACAACAAAACATTGGTTGTGAGCTCAAGTTTATCGACAGGGCTAAGAAGACACTTATCCGGGCAGCTGGTTAAACGCCACAAAATACAACCTCAGACGCTGCCGCAGAACGGAAGCATCCCTCTGTGAGCAAAATATTAGAGGCTCAACACACGCAGCTGCAGGTCGCATCCAAGGAGGTACCAAACCCAAAGCCCTAAGCAATGTGGACAGTCTGTTTCTGGTCATGTATAAATTTGGAGACGTCTTCCGTCCGCAATGTGCATCGGTACGGACAGTCGCTTTGCAGATGTCAGAAGGTCCCATGACTGATTTCACGAGACCAAATGGACACTGTGGCTCACGATGTTCTCACATTCCGAGATCAAAATGCCCCCCCCCCCAAATACAAATTCACAAATAAACTAATTTGACAGTGACTTTATGGATCTCATCCGTTTTCTCCCCCAATCATCAGACCTAAACATAATTGTACCTTTATGAGAAATGCAGGACTGAGTACAAAGTAGATTTCCACCCAATGCTCTTCACAAACGGGAGCCTTTCCTTGTTAAAGGATCGTTCAACATCCTACTATGCACAGTACGCTAGTACAGTAAATGACTGGGTATTTGTGCTATTTTGTTGTGCTATTTGTTACATTTTGAATCATAAAGTCTTACAGACACTACATGTCTTTAATTCTACATCTGCTCGTATTCATTGTCCAGCACTGACAGCTGAGGTCCAAACGCTGCTAGACTGAGCTTCAAGAAACGTTTCTCTCATATTCTCCCAAAATAATAGTTTATGTTGGTAGCGATATGTAATTTTATCACGAATACATGTATTAAAATGATTAAAGATAATGCATAACAAGAAGTGGCAGTGACAATCACAGAATACTGCTATTAGATTAAAATATACGTAACATCTATACGGAAATATCACACACAAACTTTAAAAGAGGTCAACGTGTTGCCTGCATGCATAGAACAGGGAGGTATTGCACGACAATGATAAATCGTTATAGTGTACTCGGGATAATTTATCCTACTGTTGATTTACCCAGTAATGGACATGTCTATACTTACTCCGTAGTCGCCTGACGGCCAAAGCAGTTTGCGATACTGGTTACTTTACTCGCAGTCGCTGTCACGATCCGAAGTGCTGAAACTGTGCGTCTTGAGTTTTTAAAACTTTTCCTCGGGTTGTAAAAAAAAAAAAATGCCGAAAGTGTAAAATTTAACCAATTGCTGTGCTGGTGCACAGGAGAACTGTGCGCATGCTGGTTTTGCCCGCACGGGTGCTGAGCAGGGAAGTCTGCAGAAGATGAAAAACTTTAGTTAGCTTGGCTACTGTAGTATTACTATGCAAGAACGCGCACGTATTTTGACATGGAGGGCTGCGCATCTGTGGTTTATTCTGGCACAAGGGGGTGTTCGGTGGTTAAGGGAACGGAGTATTTTATTCAGGCGTTAAACAAGTTGAAACCCGCAACAACATCGCAAACAAGGAAATGAGTCACACAGTAATACACGGCCTACTTACTTACTCGTAAACTTTGTGTTAGGAAGCAAGTCGCACCGTGTAATACATAGACACTCGGCTTTGCTTATTACATAACTTTTTTATGCAGTGCGCATGCAGAAATTTTAACGTGGGAAGCACAACTTTAGAAGAGGACCGTCGCCAATGTAACGGATCCGGTCAGGCGAATCAGCTAGCTGCGTTCCTTCTCCTTTCCTGCACAAGGTCTAAATTTGCCGATAGCCAGTGATGAACTACATAATCGTCACACCACTGTTGATAAATACTCCTGCGCAGACACGAACTGTTATATGATTAAAATAACGCCGATAACGATTAGATACTATAACTATCTGGCGGAGGGTTGTAAGTGTGTGGTCACGGGGTGTACTGGGTGTTGGGGGACAGTCCAGTGTTTAGCGCGTTTTCTGCTTTTTCTTCTTTTGTCTGACTCATCCAAAAAAACCCATCACCCTAGTTCGATTCTGTTATGACTCATCCATTGTTTCCTTGTATATTCTATATAAAAACAGATGGATAGATAGACAGACAGACAGACAGATAGATAGATAGATAGATAGATAGATAGATAGATAGATAGATAGATAGATAGATAGATAGATAGATAGATAGATAGACCTCAACAGGTGCACACACACAAAAACACATTTGTATTCACTTTTTCCATTCATTTCTGTGGGTATAAGCCTAACATAACCCTAACCCCAACTATGACAAACTTAACCCTTACCCAGCCCTAACCTTAGTCATAAGTAACAAAACAAAAAAAAACAAGACTTTTGGCATATTTATTTATTTTAATTATTACAGTCACAGATTTTTGCTTTTAAGCTGAGTTTGCCTTCCTGGGCACTGGAAAAAATGTCCTCACAAGGTCAAAACAACGTGTTGATCACATTGTGGGGGCATTTGGTGGGGACATGCGGTCCCCACAATGTAACATGTACATGCCCACACACACATGTACGCCCACTGTACATAACCTTGGCTGTTGGTCACCCTGCTTGGTGTAAATGCGTGGGAAAGTGATTGTGTCATACTAAATGAGACTAGCAGAATCTGGATGCCAAGAAAGAAAACATTCATTCATAGTACTGCAAATACAGAACAGCAGTGAAATATTCAAAATGCATAATTGTAATTAATGCGATTATATATGCGTTATATAAGTTGCAATACGGACTATTGTAAATTGTTGATTTAAAAAAGACGCTATTATTTCGTTGTTCTTCTTGAAGGGGCACACAGTTCGAACCTGCAGCGTTGGCCGCGTTGCTGGTAAATTTCTGACCCATCACTGTGCCAGAAGACATCTGGAGCCATTTTGATGAGGTGAAGTTTGCAATGCATAAAAGCAGCACGACGTTTGGAAGCAGTTTGTTGAGCTCGATGATACGGAGCGATGTCGCGTGGTTTCGCCATTTATTAATAGTCTTGGTGTTAAAGTTAATGTACAGTACATTGAAACCACTTCCTGCTTCTTTTGAATTCTCACCCTGACACGATACTTATTTTGCCCCATCCCTTTCACTGTAGATTCATGTTAGGGACTCGGAGCACTCGGGCCGGCCGGGTGAATGCGCATCTCCTGCAGGTGCCCACCGCTGCCTCCCCCCCCCCACCAAACCCATTTTCACTGCACCCACACATTTCTCAAACGTGAACTACCGATGACTCACACGCAGCTTCGGCGGAGTTGTGAGCTGTCTCAACACCTTGCCGGCAGACACGAGGGCCCAAACCATGCGCTGCCTCTGATATCTGATTCTCACACCTTCGGGCCGGGTTGGGTGCCGCCGTCTCTTGGCGCTCGTCTGTGCCGCTGCCGGTTCAATGGTAAAGCAACTAGGTACCAGTTAGAGTCAGAAGGTCCCCATTAAGTGTAAACGAGAACATATGGGGGATTTTTAGTGTGCCACGAAAAAAGCATGGAGATTAGACTAACTGCCGGGCAAGTTCAGCGACCTCATTCATACGCGTATATTTTTGTTTATAACCAAAGATCACTTTGTAGATGGAGTCTCTGTCCCACAGGACCAGCCCTCCTTGGCCCTTGGACCTGGACACTCTCTGCTAGGAAGCACCCTCCAAATCTACCTTGTTTATGAGATTCTGCTGCCCTGTATTCTGAAAAAAAAAAATCTGAGTCACAGTACAGTCCCAATACTGTCTAAAGAAGAAGAAGATTCCTTTGCCGTCATTGTACAAATACAATGCAATGTTGCTTGGAACAAGCCTGTAGATGCCAGGTTATGATTAAAAATATGAGCGGTACCACTTTTGGGTAAGATACAGCCACCATCCATGACCACTTATCCTATTCAGGGTCCTAGGGGGCCTGGACCAACCTATGATGAGGCACCAATCAATTGCAGGACATACATGCAAAATTTAGGTACATCAATGAACTTCAGCATGTTTTTTTGTGCAAACTGCACACACAGAACCCAAGCAAAGACTTGGACCCACGTCCCAGAGGTGTGAGGCAACAGCACTAACCACTACTGCGCTGCCCCCTAGGTCAGACATATAAATAAAATATACAGAGAAAAAGTAGAGTACAGATAAAGAACAAAAATAAAGAATAAACGCCGGTACGGAATCAAGGGGCACAGGATTGATCGGAGGGGGATCAACATACGCAGAATTTTCACTGGGAGGGGTAGAATAACTAGTTATAGTACTGGGGTTTGGGGAGATAGGAGTAATCACAGTGGGGGGGACACGTAGCTGGGTGGAGGCGCAATAAATAATGAAACCATCGCGGTGGTTAAATATTCAGGGCCAGTAAATGGATTGGTCGTTATAAGGGAGAGAGGGAGCTCTGTGTTAATAAGTGTAGCTGCTCTGGGGTAGAAGCTGTTCTCCTTCCTGGTCATGTGGGCATACAGGACTCTGTATGACGATGCTGTGGCCAGAGGGCATTGGGGCTCTTCAGGTGTTCATGGCTTTGTGGCCGCAGCGGGGTCTGTGGGTTTTTTTCCAGCGATGGAAGCTGTGAGTCAATGATCTCCTGGGCCGTTTTGATAATACGCTGGAGGGCCTTCCTGTTCTGAGTGGAGCGCAGTATGTGGTGATGAACTCTGTGGTGCATCCGGAGAAGTTGAAGCTGTCCAGCTCTCCAGGTTCTCAACCTCCTTTCTGTAGGCTGACTTGTTGCTACTTGAGATCAGGCCGATCACGGTGGCGTCTTCTGCAAACTTAATTTCGATGTCCGAATCGTGGATGGGTTTGCAGTCGTACGTGGAGTGGGAGTTCAGGGGGGAGCTCAGCATGCAGCCTTTTACTGCTCCAGCGTTCGGTCTTCTCAAGGAGGGGGAGCGTTTACTCGTGCGCACTGTTCGTGGTCTGCCGGTAAGTCGAAAGTCGAGAATCCGGTTGCGCAGATGTGCGCTGAGGCCAAGGTCGTTTAATTCAATGGTCAGCTTATTGAGGGGCATGTTATTTAAAGCGGAGCTATAGTTAACAAACAGCATCCGGACATAGCTATGCCATTGTTCCAAGTGTTCCAGAGCAGTGTGAAGGGCCAGTGAGACAGTGCCCTGAGTTGACCTGTTTGCCCTGTAAGCAAAGTGCACTGGTTCATGGCAGGTGGGATCATACTTTCCATGTGTGTTAGATTTACTCACTCAAAGCACTTCATAACAATCGAGGTCAAGGCCACTGCGCGATGGTCTTTCAGGAAGCTAACCGCCGCATGCTTTGTGACAGGGATGATTGTAGCAGATGCAGTGGCCTGCACAATGTTTCGGGACCTGCCATCGTGTCCAGTGGCTTGGGGTCACCTTGTGTGAAAGTGACGGCTTGTTGCCAGATTGATTGCCTTCCCTGGCAAACCGAGCATAGAAGTGCTTTAGGTCATCGGTGAGAGATGGGTTGGGAGATGTGGAGATTGTTTATCTCCTAGTCCTTCTCCTTGTGTTAGTTTAGTTCCTTAGTCATGATTGGTTCTTGCTCTTTAGTCTTTATTGTTTTCTGTTGCCCCCCCCCCCAGTATGTTCATCTATTTCAATAAACCCTTGTTTTTCCCTGAGCTGCTTGGTGGATCCCCACCTTCCTTTCCACTTCGCCATGCCGGATACTCCAGTTTCCTTCCCAAAGACCACAGACAAGCAGTGAGGCAATTTGGCTCTATAAATTGCCCATAATCTTTGAGCTCCTTCACTCTGAGACGGACCGACATCCCGCTCAGGGTGTCCCCCTGCATTGTGCCCCTCGAAAGATTGCTGAAAGCACATGATGGTGCCTTAGATTTGCAGGTAAACTGGAGGATCCGTAACATAAAAGAGCTGCGCGGAGAATGTGAAGATGCTAGTGTGGGATGAAAAAGGGCTAATTATTCTGAGTTTATAATCTGTTTCATTATTTTATATGATGTCCTTCCTAGGTTACCATTGTTGCCTAACACCTCTGGGGTTGGGGATCAAGTCTCTTCCCTGGCTCCACGCGCATGGAATTAGCATGTTCTGCCTCTATCATTAAGGGATTTCCTCTGGAAACTTTGTTTTTTCCCCATAGTCCAAAAACACGCTGAGGTGACTTTGGTGACAAATTTTCCGTAGGTGTGAATGTGCGTTGGACGTGTGCGTAAATAGTGCGCGAGCCCTGCTGTGAGTTGGCAGCCCATCCTGGGTTAATTCCATACCTAAATATGTCTTGCGCTTCTAGGACTTGGCATTGGACCCTTGCAACCTTGCACAGGACAAGCAGGTCCAAAAGAAAATGGATGATCTACTGGCCAGCACAGCTTCCATACGGGAGCATGATGTAGACATTGAAGAGTAGAATGATGAACAGAAGAGCTACAGGATTTATAGAAGTTGAGAGAAAGACAAGCAAGAAGGCAAGGGAGGAAACTACTGGTTCTGTGGCTTTTACAGAAGACGCCAAATCTTGGGGGTCCAAGGCTCTTCAGCAGAAATCCCCTCCCAGTCTCAAGGCATGCCAGCTTTCGTCGGTTAGATGTGTATATGTGGTGTTAACAATAAAGTTCACAATAGAGTGAACCTCCAGTCAGCCCTGTGGAAGGGCAGCCATCGTTGGTTTGTGGCTTGTCTGAGCAACCTGTGCTGTCGCTGCATCTACGTCTGCGGTTTTCTGCTGTAGATGCAGACATCACTGCAACGTCCCCCAGAAGGGACGTTTCGTGGGACTGGTGCTGATGCTGATCAACAACCGTACAGGGGCCCCACTCATCATGTTTAAGGACCTGGAATGAGATCCGGTAAGGTGTGATGCATCAAGAATGGCACACCTTCAGTCTGGATAAATACTGACACATTGGGGACACCTGGGTAACTGATCCAAAGTACTGGGAGGTATCAGCTGACTTCACCACCAACAACCTTTTCACTTATGAAGATTACCGGAAGACCTTCACCCTGTGATCTTCGTGGATCCGACATCTCACTGATCTCTGTTAGATCAGTAGGTGTGTGACCTTTCAATGCCCCGTAACTCGCATTTTGGCCAGTCTAAATATATAGGCCACCGTGTCACAATAACGGCTTTAATGCGTGTGAGGTAGACAAGCAAGTCGGGGAACACCCAGCATGGGACTGCGTGGGGCAGGGGCTGAATTTGAAACAGTAATCTGGCTTTATGTCCTTGCTATTTATTTTTCGACCAAAAGAAAAAAGATGAAGCTTAGGTGGAAAAAAAAGATTCCAACTGACCTTTAATAACCGGGCAATCCCACACGTGGATGAGTGCTGTAATGAGTCTGTGTGGTTCAGCACACGGCGCATCTGAAACATGTTCCATCTCGAATTCTTATTTTCCTTTCACTGCATTGGTGCATAACCACAACATTTTTTAATTGGTCACATTAAATCCCTGTCCGCCTCATGGTGTCGGGGTGAAACGTCGGCAGTGATTTTACGGACTTGGGTTTTCCGTTATTTTGAAAATGGAAACATTGCATGGTTGGAATTCTTGACACCTGAATGTCGTTTTTGAAAAGTATGAGTTGCTCACATCCAGTAGAACACTGTGAGAAAGTTAGTTTCTGTCCAGTCAGTCCCATGATGACGGAAAATGATCTTGAAGCTAACAAAAAAATCTTAATTAAAGAATATATCTTGAAAGGTGGTTGGGGCATCGCTCTTTGGCTTAGGGATTACCATCCTGTGGCTAACAGACTCGCCGTATCAATGCTGGGCCCTATAGCACAACCCTAAATCCGAATTTCTCCAGGGACTCCTGTCTGATCTTTATACGTCACATGGAACAAAATCCCCTGCTAAATATGTTAAACGATTCCTGCAAATTCCTGCAAACACAAATCTGTCAGTATTGTCACCAGGGTTTGAGCCATGGCTCCGAGCGTGTGGAGCATCTATGTTCTCCCCGCGTCGTGGAAGGGTTTCCTCCGGGTGCTCCAGTCCCCCCCTTCACAGTCCAAAAACAAGCTGAGGTTAATCGGAGTCAACAAATCGCCCATTGGCGTGCCATGTGAGCGAATGGCGTGTGACTGTGCCCTGCCATGAGTTGGCACCCCATCATGCCGTATACGATGCCAGGAAAAGACTCACAAGAAAACATAGACAAGCTATTTGAAGATGGTTAGCAAACTAATATCATATCATGTGATCATCGGATTTTGTTTAGGTGTTAGTTGTGGTGGACATATGTGCCTAGATTAAGACGTTACTCTTACGGATATGCAACCCCCCCCCGAAGCATGTGGATGTCATGGTGAGTGTGCGCGATAATGTGACTTCACATGTTCGCTTCTCCAAAAGCTCTGGGGATTGGCTGGGGAAAGGGCTTATCTTGTCTGACAGTCGTGGCCCGTTGACAGTCATGTGTTTTACTTTATGTCGTGGGATCGTGTCCCATTGGGGAACTCTGTTTGTGATAAATGAACACGGCTTCAGGTCCATGCGATCACAGTCCGACGTCCGCCTTGCTCGGTCTCACTTCCCTGTATATCGACAATCGTCTGAGCCCCCTCAGCTGTCATTCTGCGGCTGGTCCAATAAGAAGGCGGCCGCAGCGACGGCTGTTCGCTTCGTGGCTCGGATGTCGTTTCACCCTTTCCCTTCATTTGATGTTGAGACAGATAACAGCTGATGGATGGCAGTGGATGGGAAAGTCAGTTAACGTATTTGGGCCTCCTTAAGCTGCCAGTCTATTTTCAGTGCGGGGGGGGGGGGTA
The DNA here is from genome assembly GCA_015164015.2 of Brevimyrus niger. Classification (NCBI taxonomy): domain Eukaryota; kingdom Metazoa; phylum Chordata; class Actinopteri; order Osteoglossiformes; family Mormyridae; genus Brevimyrus; species Brevimyrus niger. The sequence continues at coordinate 5,350,350 of JAABNY020000032.1, forward strand.
TTGGCACTTGTAAGATGCCTGTGTGTGTGCGTGTGTGAGCGCGTGCATGCGCCCATGTGCGTGCGCGTGTGTGTGTGTGTGTGTGTGTGTGTGTAAATGCACCTGAGGTATAGCGAGTGTAAGACAGGCATCAGTTAACGGTCAATGAACAGGACCAGCCAGAAACACAGGTTCCACAAAGTGAAGCAAGTCGTAGAAACCACTGATACCCGCAATCAAAAATAGATTGAACAGATAAGCCTTGTTTTGCTGGCATGCGCACGTTCACAAACACACACGCGCGAACACATGTTCACAAACACACACACACGCACACACACACGCATTCACAAGCACACACACACACACATAAGCCCGCACAAACGCAAAGAGCCCATGTGCATCGGAGAACCTGGCGGAAAAATCTTTCACCAAGGAGTTTTAAATATAGATGCAGGTCTGAAAAAAAAAATTAGGAGACCACAGCAAAAGAAACTTTGAACCTAGAAGCCTGCCCGCAGAACCAGGATTAAACCGGGAATTAAACATGCAGATTTTTTTTAAATATAGAGTTTTTTTTTTTTATTATTTCTCCCAGAGCTGTTCATCATTCAATTTGGGAACATAATTATGTGCGCTGGTATGGAAACCACAAAAAAGAGGAAGCTCTGAATAGCACAATTACAAGATTTTGAGGCTTCTGTGTAAATCCCGCTTCTATTTTGACAGGGTGTGTTATTTTTCCAGGCACTAGATGGCAGTGCAGCCAAACGCGCTTCCAGCCACTGTAACTAGGAACCCAGCCAAATCGACCAGACTGTTTGTAAACTTCACAATAAAGACATTTCAAGGAAGTGGATCAATGTAAAATGACAACGTGATCTTCAATACAGTGCCCTTTAACAGGGTCTCCCGCTTCCTGTCCCTTGAACCACCCTGTACGTGCTCCTGGTCTCAGCCCCTAATTAATTAGATTCAGCTGAGCTGTTCTGAGGTACTGTAGCAGTTTTGGTGCAGTCTGACATTTTGCTGACCCATTGTGAGGACCTGATGGATCCTCGGTCACATCTCAGGCACGACTTTCACGGTGACCTCCCGTTGGGTTAGCTTATTAGCCTAGCGACCTTGCCACCGGGAGCAGCGAGGTCGGCAGCTCTGTGGCGCGAGGTGCCCCCGCCCTGGTGCATGCTGGGTATTGCGCTTCTCAGGTCTCTCTGTATCAGATACCCGGCCTCTTGTTACTTGTGCCAGCTTTTCGCTCTGCCGGCTGTCCCTTGAGATGAGACCCGAATTCCACAAAAAGACGGTGATGGAAAACACATTTATCGGTGCTATTTGTGTGCGAAAATATCACGATTGTAATCATAATAATCTTATTCCACGGTAAGCGGGGAGATGTTAAGAATGACAGTACGATCATTAAGCGAGCGTTTTTTTTTTTCCAGAGAGCATATAATGGAAGCCTTTGGGAGGCTGTTAGGTGCAACTGGCACATCTCGTGCTCAGATACACTCATTAGCACATTAACAAGGAGGTGGCAGACTAATTACCCAAGGCAGAGAGACAGCTCCTGGGCCTTCGCTTCACTCTGAGGGAAGGAGACGGGGCTACAGGGCCCAGCGTTTGTAGTGGAGAAGTGCGGGGGAAGACATGACCTGAAGAGGTTTCAGAATAATGCAAACAAGGCTGTGCTTTTCCAGCGTTTCAAAGCCGGGAACCACATTCACTCCCATTAGCGCTGAAGGTGCCCCGAGGACCCTCGGCTGGCCTCATCCTGCCCGATTTGTTCCCCCACTGTTTCTTATGATCAGCTGTCTCTCTGACCGGGTGTTAACGCTGGCCTGAGCCGTTGGGCGTTGCAAACGGCGACAACAGAGCGGTGCGGGAGCGATCACTGTTAGGGGTGGGTGGGGGAGGAGGAGGGATGCTGGCGAGAGGTGGGTGAAGTGCCAGGGTTCCGTAGCTCTTCGCCCAAGCTCCGCCCCTCGTCCTTCTCCATAAGCACAGCCCATCCCAGCGCCTTCCCTCTTTACCAGCAGGTGGGTGCAGATTCACCTGCCTGAGAGACAGAAAGCCAGAGGATGACCTAGACGGTGAGTATAACGACAAACTGTGGGGAACGTGCAGCATCATAGGTAACGATGGCCGTAAATGTAGGGAGGTACTGTACAGGTAGATCTATATTAATATAGCGATTTGAAGCGTATTTCTTCACCAGAACTTTAAAGTCTTCTCAGTTACACCTGATGTATTTTTGATTGATTAAATTTATTGGTTGATTGATAGTTACATTTATAGATTGTTTAAACTGCTGGAACATGAGATGGTAATGTTGTGCATCTGTCTGCACTTTTACAAATGGCATTTAAATACAGGTGTGTGCGAGGCAACTGCAAGCTAATATTTGCTTTGAGTTGTTTTGTGCGCTGGTCTGAGTCAATGCAAGCTGGACTGGCCCCTGCTTTGTTTCATTTGAGTGTATTTCTGGAGCTTGTAGTGGTTGGTTTGCTCAGGTCTCTACTGTTAGTATTATGAAAAGGAACCTGAAATGGCTCAATTTTCGGCCCTGGCATTGTTGACTTGAATATCTCCATTGTCACTGTTGACCTTATTGTCGTCATAAAACGATTAAATGAGCTAAACTGGTCAACAGTGGGGAACTATTTCAGCATTTCACCACCAGGAATCAGTTCTCTGATTCCTTCCTCTCCCAAGGGCTACAAAACCAAGCTGCGGTTTTTACATCTCTTAGGCAGGCCGCAGTTTAACAAGCCACGGTGATTCTGTTAGTCCTGCGTCAACGAGAGGTTTGACCACTGACCTGTCGTTGCCTTATGGGCTTTTAAAACTGTTCTCAGAAAGAAATTAACGAGGGTGAAAGTCGGGCACCAGTAATCGAAACCAGATGAAAGTCTCTGGTTGAGAAAGAGCTGCCAGTGTCCCAGGAATGAAGACATCAGAAATGCAATGAGAACCTACTCAGGATTTACTCTGTCCTGTAGCCAAAAGATGGAGTAAACTGGAAGTATTTTACTTTTATATTCAGAGCTATATTCAGGTTCAGAGAGTACAAATCCAGACCAAGATTTTGTTTCAACCAACCAGTTGAGTATAAAGATTCAGTCACAGAGTACTCAACTGTTTGGTTGAAAAAAAATCTTGGTCTGGATTTGTACTCTCTGGACCTGAACTACCCACCTCTGTTCATATTTACATTGATATTTAAACAGACAGGCAGCTAGGTGATTTGGCATCAAAATGGGCCCCAAAGTGTCTGCATGTTTGTATGTGTCCCGTGACTTCTTTGGATATTCCCCTTCTGTATGCAATGGGCTCCGGACTCGAGCAATTTCTGACCAAGTAGTTGGAAAAATGGATGGAAGACTGAAAATGGGGCTTCAGAATTTTGCTCATTGGGGGCAGAAGACATAACCGAAGGACAGAATAGTTCTGAAAGGAATTGGTAGATTTTGGTAATGGCCAATCAAAATGGAAGTATTGGTTTTTGACTAGTATGAGGTTGTGATTCTCAGTGGTTTTGTGCTGATAGGATAATGAGCCCACCTGCATCTTGCGTCCTTGTCATGTACCTCTTATTATAACAGAGCGATGCATGTTTGGAAATCCCCCCATTCAGTGCAGGTCATGCCTCGCTCCCCCATCTCTGCATGGCTCTGCTGCTTCGTTACCCAAAATGGCTCCATTTATCTCGAATGCAAGCATGTTCTGCAAACATGCAAGTTAAACTATGTGCCACTCTTCTGAAAACTCATTTCAGCTTTTTCAAAGCAGGGTACAAGTGAGGAAAGCGTGCGGCCCGAGATCGGGGTCAGCCTGCAGGCCTGCAGCAATTTGGATTCAGGCCCCTCTTCAGGGGCCTAGCATGGCTATAGTCTATAGAGTCTTAAAGCACTTATGTAAGTCGCTCTGGCTAAGGGCGTCTGCCAAATGCTGTAAATGTAAATGTGATGGGATGCCATCTGTGCAATAAGTCCATTTGTGAAATTTCTTCACTGCTAAATATTCCCCAGTCAACTGTTAGTGGTATTACTACCAACTGGGAACAACAGCAGCTCGGCCACAAAGTGGTAGGGCTACGTAAAGCGGGGATGATGCACACTGAGCCGCACAGTGTGCAGAAGTCGCCAACTGCCTGCAACGTCAGCAGCTACAGACCTCCAAACTTCATGGGGCCTTCAGATTAGCTCAGGAACAGTCCATAGAGAACTTCATGGAATGGGATTCCATGGCTGAGCAGCTGCATCCAAGCCTTACATCGCCATGAAGTGCGGTGCAGTGGTGTAAAGCACGCTGCCACTGGACTGTGGAGCAGTGGAGTTGTGTTTACTGGAGTGACGACTCATCGCTGTCTGGCAATCTGATGGACGAGTCTGTGTTTGGCGGTTGCCAGAAGAATGCTACTTGCCTGACTGCATTGTGCCTAGTGTAAAGTCTGGTGGAGGGGGGATTATGGTGTGGAGCTGTTTCTCCAGGGGTTGGGCTTGGCCCCTTAGTTACAGTGATAGGAACTCTTAATGCCGCAGCATTCGAAGCCATTTTGGAAAATTTCATGTTCCCTTGTTTTTATTTGGGGATAGTCCCTTCCTGTCCCAACATGACTGCGCACAAGTACACAAAGCAAGGTCCATAAGGAAATGGATGAGTGAGTCTGGTGTGGAGGAACTTGACTGGTCTGCACAGAGCCTTGACCTCAACCTGATAGAACACCTTTAGCGTTAATTAGAGCAAAGACTGTGAGCTAGACTTTCTCATCCAACATCAGTGTCCGACCTCACAAATACTCTCCTGGAAGAATGGTCAAAAATTCCCATAAACGCTTCCCCTAAACCTTGTGGACAGCCTTCCCAGAAGAGCTGAAGCTGTTATAGCTGCAAAGGGTGGGCCAACTCCATATTCAAACCTGCGTATTAAGAATGGGATGTCTATTAATACTATGGGATGTCATTTAATACTATGGGATTAATACTATGGCATGTCATTTAAGCTCATGTGTGCAAAGGCAGGTGTCCCAATACTTTTAATCAACAGTCAACAGTTTGCAAAGCAGAAGAGACGTATGACAAGTTGATTCTTTCTCACCTTCTACAGCTTCTCGGACCCGAAGGCCTAACTCAATTTGCTCTGACAGTGCTTCCAGAACTGGTTCTTTGGGAGCCACAGGCGTCCAAAGGACTGGATTGAGAAACACTGCACTCTGTCAAGAACATTTATTTGACTGTTAGCTGTAAAGTCATAACAATCTCTCACAGCCTTATAATAAGACCTAAACTAACAGTAATGTAATACTTGTGCATTACACAATTATTAATACCCTCCTCACACTAATCTTCAAAAGACAACTATGGTGGCTGAAAGGAAAAAAAAAGTGGTAGCTTACACTCTGTGCTCGCCATGTAGTCCGGTCTGTGATGTAATATTTCTGGCGTTTTTCAGCACGGTGTCCCACAATGCATTGCTTCGTTTGCCGGCAGCTTCTAACAGCATATTTGGCAGCACATGCGCTCCTGCATGCTGCAACTTTTCAGGTGAAACGTACCACAGATCCCTTCTCAGCTGCGGGACATAAACCCCTCAGCTTAACAGGCACCGGATGAATAAATGTAAATAGATCTATACCTCAAAACATCAATACCCCCCATTTAACGTTGTCCAAGTCTGCACGCTATCATAAGTAGGGATAAACAGAAAGTGTAACGCAGAATCTAAATGAAATCAGGTTGAGCTATTTATTCCATGCGACTGAATGCGATCCCCATAGTGGCAATCGCAGCCGCCGGCTTATTTAACCTGCTAAGTCTACAAAGCAGCAGCCTAAGGAGTAACGACGCGGCTAATGAAAAAGGGCCGTCATTACGCGGCACAGGAACTGATTCGGTGTAATCTCGAACACCCTCTTTTCTTCCAGGCAAATTCCCATCCTCTTCTGCTCCGCCATGTCTGCAGGAGTTCCCGTTGACTCTGTGGCTGCCGGTCAGTGCATTTCCTTTCTCCGGGTGTTTATCAGTGTGCTCGTGTCCCCGCGTATCCATTTTACGTCATCTTCAAATTGCCGAGGACCAATTCCGATACTTAAAATGGAAGTACAGAGGACGGTACAAAACCCCACAAATATCGAGGATACATCCGCGGCTTCCTCGCCAAATAAGAGCAATCCCATGATGCACTGCGCCCCACGTTTCATCTTGGGAGGCAAAGTTAGTAAGACCAGCCTCATCGAGATCATGAGCGCAATCCATATTTTTTGGTATTGAGAAACATCCTTTGTGTCTGCATTGTCGCCTCAAATGGCATGTGACAGACCACCTCACTAATTTTTAGTTCTTACGAGCACGTTTTCATTTGAGCAGATGGACTGGAGCCTGCGATTCTGCGCAATTTAATGGGGATTCTGGAGATTTGTCCGTCAGCCAGGCGTTGCCACATATTTCCCTAGTGCACCGATCTAGGCTGCAGGCAGAGTACTGACGTGTTAGCATCTTTTTAGCCACCTTAGAATTCAGAGCAGAATAACAGTGTGGAAATAGCCATTTCGGCCAGGAACCTGTCAATATGCTTTTCACAGTGGAAGGAGTAAAAGACGGCATCACAGGTTACCCAGCTTAAAAGAAGCTCTTCTGCCTGTGGTGCTTAATACTTAGGAGAAGGAGAGTAGGGCCCATGGTGAGATAGCTGCGTTGCTTTTACCTCACGAGATGAATGCAATGCTGATGCACACTTAACCGTATCTGTCCCCACGTGTGTATGCATGGCAGATCTTTCTTGGGAGGTGAGAGCCAACGATCGGCTTTTCCACAGAAAGCAACGGAGGAGATCCTGTCTCTGTCTCCACAGAGGCAGATATTCGGTGAGTCTCGTGCCGCGCCGCTGTGTCCCGTCGTCACGCGGGACGATAAGATGCCAGGTTCCTTCCCAGAGCCTTGCGTTTCATCAGACACGTCTTGTTGTGCTCCTTTGCTGGCTTATAATGATGTTTTTTTGTTTTTTTTTGTGTTGCAGGACAATGTAATCCGCAGTTATAAATATTCCGCCCTGACCTTCCTGCCTCTCTCTCTGTTCGAGCAGTTCCAACGCGTTGCCAACATTTACTTCCTGTGTATTGTGGTTTTACAGGTTTGACGTTTCCTGTACTTTTTGCCATTTTCTTACTCTGTAGAATATTTATATTATTATATATAATTATTATATTTATTTTTTTTTTCTCGCTGGTATCACTGATCCCCACAACTTATTTTTTTGTTATGTGAGGTTTATTTTGTAAAACGCAACAATACATTGTCCATTACACAATCATGCGTTCCATGTTGTTTGATTATATGGAAATGTCAATTTTAAACGTATGTTTATCACCGCAGCACTACCGAGAGTGTGTCCTACTCCCTCTACATGATGAATGAGCTTGTTCCAATATTACAGTAATATATGTTACATAGAAATTTATGTCTAGCACTTACAATACGGTTGTTAGCGTACAGTGGGTGGAGAGAACAGCAGAAACACCACATGAAAAACTTTAACTTGAAGTACCTAAATCACTATTACATGTGCATGCTACAAAGGTGAGTCATATTAGGTCAGAGGCTAATTAGCAGTATGTGTCAGCTGTGAGTTTGGTATGTGAGCGGTGCAGGGCAGAGTTCCAAGGAAGCCAGATTTCTTGAACTGCAGACGCATGACTCAAAACCGCAAGGTTATTTCACATCTCAAATCTCAAAACACATGACAGCGTGCGCCGAGCGAGCAACCTGCATCACGCAGCGGCTGCATGCCGCAGCTCTTCGAGAGGGATAGATGAACAATTAGCAGCAGAGGTGGACATTTCAGGTCCACAGAGTAAAAATACAAGCCAGGATTTTGTTTCAACCGACCAGTTGAGTATAAAGAGTCACATTCACAGAATCCTCAACCGGCTGGTTGAAACAAAATCCTGGTTTGGATTTTTCACTTTCTGGACCTGAAATGTCCGCCCCTGATTAGCGGCATGGTTGCGACGCATCACCGTGGAACTAAATCAGCACCTCTGTGGCCCAGTGACAACAAAAGCTGTGTGTCCTGAGCTTCACGAGGCTTCAATAGATGGCAGGGCTGCCATTCAGAATCTGCTACATCCAAGGCCAAAGCACAAGAACGTATAATCTGGTGTAAGGAGCACAAAACCTGGAAGCCAGAGCAATGGAAGAAATAAAAGAAATCAGAGCAATAATCAGATGAGTCATTTTCAACCTTTCCTCTAAATCTAGATGAGTTTTAAAAAAAATGAAAGGATGCCTTCAATCCACCGCTTGGGCGATGCGATCGATAGTGGTATGGGAAGCCATGTTGAGGAGGTGCTTAGGCCCAGTGTTGCTCTGTATGGACTTATGAAGGAACATGGGGCCATTTTACAGAAACGGATGCATCCTTAAAGCCAGCGTTCTTGTATTCCTAGTTGATATTGTACCCACACGCCGCGCAAAACCCATTCTAAACACAACAGGATGCAGTCATGCATCATCCACGATCTCCTCGTCACTGAGCACTTATGGAAAGTTCGGGGACACGAAACGCGAAGCGCATTTCTTCTTTCACGCTCCCCTCGAAGAGCAGCTCCACTTGACTCGAGGGCTGACGCTGTTCTTGATGGGTAAACCCAAACTCCGTAGGTCGTATTTGTATTGTTTGGTTCCATTATTTTCTCCGTCCCCCCCTGAATATTTGTCTCCAGAAAGACCTTAGAGAACTCACAGTAATTTCGGGCGTTTATGCGATTGGCATTGGCTAGAGCTGTGAGGTTACTGAAAGGGGATACTTGATGGTGATTCTTCCAGAGCATTCCCGCCATCTCCACCCTGCCCTGGTACACCACCATGATCCCGCTGCTGACTGTGCTGTCCGTGCGAGGCTTCAAAGACCTGGCCGACGACTTGGTGAGACTCCTGTTCACTGGCGTCCGCGCGTCTTTGCAGCGTCTCCGTAGTTTTGGCATGTTCATAAACGGCAAGTGTGGAGGACGGCAGGTGGGTTCGCTGGGCCCCCATGAGCATGATGGAGCCTCTCTAGTGCTCCTCAGCTTTACCACAACAGCCGCAGTCATTTGCATGGGCCCATCGTGCTGCTGTATCTTTTTACACGCAAATCCTGACTCTGGCGCTGTCGCCATGAAGGCGGCCGGTGCCATCTCACGCTCTATGTATGTGGCTTTTCTTGGTCCCATAGGCCCGCCGACGCAGTGACTCTCAAATCAACAGGCAACCATGTGACCTGTTAACCAATGAGGGGTGAGCAGAAAGTGAGAATTGGTTTATAGTGACCGATTAGTGCATTGTGTGACATTGTAACTTTATAATAGTTCAAAGAGCCTTCTTCAACATACAATAACATGCACAATTTTGGGAAAGGTTACGCTCATCTGATCGTTTGGTACCACTTTACGATAAGGCTCCCCTTGGACACTTGTAAATAGTAGTAACTCATTAATAAAAATGAGAATGTTGTAAGTTGTCTAAAATCGTCTATTAATAATTTACAAAGTGTTATTACCGAATTAATAACCAGGTTAAAAAGCATTTATAAATTATAAGGGTAGCCTTATTGTAAAGTGGCACTGATTTATTTTATGTTTTTAATCATTTTTTCTGCTTGGCATGGAGGTGAGCAGCATGGTTACCTCATACCTCTAGGGCTGGGGGTTCGAGTCTTGTCCCTAGTTTATTGGCACAGTTCCACTACCACTAAGAATGAAGTCATACCCAAGCCAAACCACGAAGAGATGGTTTTCCATTGAAAATTGTGTGAGCTATACCCGACCTGTACCCGACCCATACCCGACCCGTACTCGGGCTGACAAGGCCCTGTTTACTAGTTATCACAATGTGACTAAACCAAGCTGGTTGCATCACCACCATCTGATTGGTCGAAATGCATGGAGAAAAGAAAGAACCAGTGATCTGTGTCAGTACACATTGATTATCTGAAGGAAGAAAGGCCATATTCTATATACTATTCTTTACTAGTAGTATCGCACATTGTGATAAATTAATGGATTCCCAATAACTCAGAATTTGAAATTCTCCAACCTCCTGTTTGAAAAATGACTATAAAACGGCAGAACGCAATGGATTCCTAACGCAATTCTACACAGGCCGATGCTAATTTAGCATTTGACGCTAACATAAGATGCCAACTCTCAGACGTGCTAGCAGAAGATAGCACATAAAACAAGATCGTGATGTACGCTTCGTGAACGCTAAATGGGCGTCTCCTCGGTCTTACATCACTGTAGCTCTCCAAACCCAGAGGCGCGTTTACGGAGCCGGCCCTCCTGCAGTGGGAAACTGAAGTGAGCCAAAACTGCACTGCATGTCCATTAGGGTCTCTTCACAGTACCGGGTCGGGTCCAGCCTGGTTCCTGTGCCAATGGAAAAGCGCCACGTGTGTATAGCTTGCGTGCTCCAATGTCCATTAGTACGAAGGCTTGCAGCATTTCGAAATTATTGATTGGCGTGAATGTGGCCTGCAATGGACTGGCTTCCCAACCATACCCGCTGGCCAGTATTGTATGCTACCTGGGACAGACACCAGCCTCCCCATGATCTGTAGCAGATAAGTTCTTGAAAGTTGGATGATGGGTGGATTTTTCTTGTTAAGTGTGCAGTTCGTAAATCCAATCACACATGAAGTTCTTTTTCATTTTGTGAATCTTTATGCTGAGTTCAATTAAATCCACTTCAATGGAGAGGACACTGTGTATCACAGTGGTGTCCGGTTATTTCAGGCATTGTTCTCTATTTGCAGTACTTTTAACCCCTGAGTAATTTCTCAGAAGGTTTTTTTTTTTTTTTATAGTGCGGCAGAGAATTGGTTTTTCTTTATTTCTCCCACATATCTCAAGGCCTGGAAACACGTGTTTGGTGGCTAAGAGAAGAGTCCTCTTTCAAACATGGGGGTTCGGGGGGAGGGATGCAGTCCATATGCTTTGTGTTCAGTTTGTAAGGGCTTTTGATAAGAATCGTCTGATGCCTGTACATCTCTCCCAGCTTCGCTTCAGTTCAGTGGAAGGACGTGTGCGTTGGGGATATTCTGCGGCTCCACAAAGACCAGACCGTGCCGGTGAGACTCTGGGTGGGGCAGGGAGATGGGGATTGGGGCTCGGATAGGGAAATGACAGAGGCACTGTGTCCCCTCTCCTCTGACTCTCTGCTGCCCCCCGCCTGCCCAGGCTGACCTTCTCCTCCTGAACACAACCGAGCCCCACAGCCTGTGCTACATAGAGACGTCTGACATCGACGGGTAGATCTCCGCCGAATCCGGGCCGCTCGCTCGCCCATTTCTCTGGAAGAAGATGTGCTTTTGTCACCCTGTGGCGTCTTGCCGGGAGGGGTCATGCTCTCCTGGCCTGGGTGCTGGATCTCATAGTCTGTGTTTCTTCAACAAGGGAGACTAACCTCAAGATCCGACAGGCGCTGGCCGTGACCCACCAGGAGTTAAGCTCGGATCCTATAGAGCCCAGTCTGCTAGCTTTTGATGGTTGGTGCTGCTTTGTTATTGAAAAATCAATTTTCCCGCCGACGAACAGGGAGCAGTTAGCTGTCTGCAATGCCCTCCTGGCTTATGCATGGGTTTTAAGTCCTTCAATCGCTCGCACTATAAAAGGGTGTGGAGCCAGCGTCAGCTCCGCTTATGAGTGGCTCTGGTTTCTCTGTCGCAGATGTTCTGCTTTTTATAAAGCAGATGAGATGAATGATAAGCGTGCAGATGATTGTATTGTTTCGAAAGAGTAAAGCCGCCCACATGTTATAACACTTCTGTTCCCTTCTTCTAAGAATACTTCAGATGCTTTTTGGGCAATCATTTTTGGTACATTCTGTTGTCGTTTCACGGTATATAATTAACTGTTTATCCTTGCAAATACTTCAAATGCTACCTGAAAATAATTCATGCTGGTCCTCTATCTCTCTCCATCTTCAAGAAACGCCGGAAGACCCAGAGATTCCTCTTTTAGCCTGATGTCTCTCTCTGTTCCCTGAATGTTTAATGTTGCACTTCTGGCCCTTGAACAGTCTTATTAGGTTCCTGCTTTGTTAGATGTTGCTGAGTAGCTCTTATCCTGCTTACACTCGTACCTGGACGTTCACTGGAAGCTCAGGCTAGCTGCACTTATGCCTGGTCGACTCCTTGACCGCATTTACGTCTATAATGTGCTATTTGCCTCACCTATACCTCACTATGGGTACAAATGTCTGATAAATAAATATGAAGGTAAATGTAGTGTAATGTTTATTATTCAAACATATTGAAAGTAAAATAAGAGAGCTAAGAATCTTTATTGTCACTGCACTGAGTAGCGAAATGTCATTTATCAGCATGAGATTTTCATCTGCTTTAATTAAAGATATAAACATTAATACTCAGTGGTCCCATGAAGCCATATTACAATTTTGTATTCAGTAGTATTAGCACTTAGTTGTTTATTCAGGCTGTAAGCATGAAGTGATGTTCCTCTAAAGACTGTAGAGCAAACATGGGCCAGATGGAATTAAAAATACAGTGTCTGTGTAACCCGGCAATGGATTGTGGGACCAACAGTCTTTATCCTCGCCCTCTTAGGCCATGTCTGGTGCGAAGAGCCAAACAGCCACCTGCACTCTTTCAAGGGAGTGCTGGAGTGGAGAGACATGCGCCACCTGCTGGACACTGGGCATATATTACTGCGCGGGACCGTGCTTCGCAACACCAGAGTTGCGTACGGCTTGACCATATACACCGGTATGCCGGGGGGCGTGGGCTGCTGCATACGTGTGCTCTGGCCACACAGCACAGACAAGGTCTATATTAGTATTTCCTGTGAAACTTCACAAAATTATCTTCCTTGGTTTTAATGGACATAATGCATCAACAGTGTGAGCTCTTATTTAAGGTTTCTCAGTACACATTTGAATATTTACTGAAGCGACTCTCAGTGCCCTGCTTAGGAGTACAACAGGACCGTGCTGTATCTCCTCCAGGCTTAGACAGTAAAATCCTTCAGAACTGTGGTCAGACTGCAGTGAAAACCACGCAGGTGGAGCGGACCCTCAACAAGGTCGTGGTTGGGGTGAGGTGCTGGGACAACCAATGAGGACCGAGGGCGGGAAGGATTCCGATTGGCCTACTTGTAGAGGTAGCGGCCCTGTGTGATTTGTCCACAGATCGTGGTGTTGGTGCTGCTGGCCGCATTGCTCCTGGCTGTGGGTGCTGGGATATTTGAGGCCCGTGTCGCCCCCCACATTGAGGCGCTGGCTGAGCTGGGGGGGCACTACACCCCTGTCTACAAAGTTTTCCTCACGTTCTGGGGCTACATCATCCTGCTGAGTCCCTCCATGCCCATGTCCCTGTACATCACGTGAGTGAGAGGCAGAGGCTGGCCTGGCGCATCTGTGCGTGTCTGCGCGTGTGTAAACAGCACCTGCGTGTGTGGGTTCTTTGGCGGATTTCGATCAGGAAGTCCATCCCTGTCTGGGCATGCGTCAATTCACACAGTGAACTTTCACACAGTCAGACGCCGATTAAAAGTGTGAATGTTGGGGGGGGGGGGGGCTGAGGGGGTGATCTTTAAACGGTCTGCGAAACCACAGCGCCCCCTCACTCCGGTTGCCCCCCCTCCTCTTCCCGCCGCAGGTTCGAGCTGGTCCACGTAATCCACAGCTTGTTCATCAGCTGGGACCTGGACCTGTATGACGGGGGAGCGGACGTGCCGGCCCACGCTCGCAGCACGACGCTCAACGAGGAGCTGGGCCAGGTGCAGTACCTCCTCAGCGACAAGACGGGGACCCTCACCGAGAATCGGCTCATCTTCCGTCAGTGCTGTGTTGCCGGCGTCCTCTACGGTTTGTTAACCGGCAGCTGCCCCCCCCCCCCTCCCCGGCTCTCTTACAGATAATGTAACAAAGCAGTCCATCCCAGTAGAGGAGCCCGTTCCGCGTTCTGTGCTTCAGCCGTTTCTTCCTAGTGGGATTTTCACTGTGCCTCCTGCACTGTGCACCCTCTGCAATCCTGTTCGATGAAGATTATTATTCTTCTAATTAATTACTTTAAGTTTTCATGAGGTTCATTCGCATGTTTTTTGTCTCCAGGAAACATGCCAGATACGGCAAAGCAACATGACGTAAGTTTACATGTTGATATTTCAGCCGATCGTTTATTATTTTTATTATTATACCTTTATTGCTGCAAATGTGCGCGCGCGTGTCTGTGAGTGTGTGTGTGGAGTTCCGCACAATGTAATAAAGTCTGTTATTTAGGGATTGTGGGGACCGTTTTTCAGATCCCCGCAAAGATCTATGAAAGCAATCAGAAAACTAAAAATGTCAAAAGTCTCGGTTCTGCTTAAAGGTTGGCGCTGGGTAGGGGTTAAGGTCATCATATTGGGATTAGAGTTTTCCCCATACTAGAGGAAGTATTTTAATTAGCCTATAATTAGCTGGGAATCACTGGAAGGCTTTGCAGTTTATGACATGGCTCTTTGTGGCCAGGGCAAGTGGTTGGTGCTCCTACTTGCGTGATGGATTGGGCCCATGGGGCGCGATCATGCGGCGCTCAGGGCGCAGCTCCTTCCAGCAGAGAGGCTGCTCAATATGCGTCAGCTATTGGGACATAGTGCCCCCTACTGGCTCACTAACCTTCCGGCAGTTTCAGCGGCTCTTGTATAAACAAACATTCCATAACCACCTCCTATTTGGAAGCTTGTCAGAGATGTAATGAAGGCTTCTTATTTTAAAACACTCTAACAGATTATTTAGCTATTATTTTTTTACAAAAATCTAATCTATAGCAGTGTTTCCCAATCCGGTCCTCAGGAAGCCCCGGACAGTCCACGTTTTTGCTCCCTCCCAGCTCTCAGTAGCGATCAGCGTATCCTTATGTTCATTATATTTGTTTTGCAATAGGCACTGGAATGGCAGTGAAGAATGGGACCGAATGTCTAGCATCCAGACAGATAGGTGCCCCCGTTACATGAGCCCTGCATAAATCCATCTGTCCATTTCCTGACCACTTACCCTGCTCAGTCAATGTATTAAAAATTGCATCACTTCCAAGATGTTACATTTATGAATTAGTTATGGTCTTTTGATGGACCCAAATTCTAATTTGTTGACCGATTACTGCATCTTAGCACAATCTGCAGAATCCCTTGCATGATGAGATGCTTTATTCCAGTAGGGAATGCAGTCGTATAGGGAGGGAGGCAGGGAGGGAGGGAGCAAAAACATGGACTGTCTGAGGGTTCCTGATGACCAGGTTGGGAAACACTTATCTAGAATAACCATCCATCTATCCATCCATCCCTCTCCTACGCATCTGGTGCATGTCCATCTCAAGGAACTTGAACCTCATACAATATGGGCAATGTAGAGACACCAGTGTGCATGACTGCATGTCTTTAGACAGTGGGAGGTGCACTCACACCCCAGGGGAAATACAAACACACTGCACACACACGTTTAAACAATCTTTTTGTTGGGGTAAAGCTATTACTTTGATCCTTCTAAAAGGCCAGCTCAAAACCTCTGCTAAAGTCACCCCGGTATTTGCAGGAACCATCCAACGCACTCTGGTTCACTGGCTCAGCCAGCAGTGTACCATGTTTGGATAATTAACACCTCATCAAATCATTTCACTTAATCAATTCATTGAGCTGGAGGTGAAATTTAACGAATACATGGAATAGCTGAGGTGCCCCTGAGGAGAGGTTTTGGGAACTGAAGCGATGTTCATCTAGCCATCCATGGAGATATGTGACTTTTTTGAGAAGTGAAGAAATTCTTATTTTTGTGTCTTACTGAGTTACTCTTCATTTGTGTGTACATTCCTGGGCAAAAGACAGGCCAAAACCTAATTTTAAATAGTTTTATTTCTGAGCAAATATACACTTGCTACCCAGATATACCCTTGACGGCCTCAGACTTTTTCACGGTGCTATATTTTTCTGAATTCAACCCTCAGCTCAATGCCATCAAACTGTTGCGTTTTGTCACATAGTTTTGTATAGTGAAACTATCTTGGCAAACCTTTGCTGTCCTGTTAAAACGTCACACCATTACATCGCTGATTATTGTGTAAACGTGCGCCTTTCTCGGGAAGGGTGAATGTAGGAATGTTTCTGTGATTTCAAACCCTGAGGGCTGATCTCCTTCCAGTACAGTGCTGGGGTGCCATGTCTAGCCTTTTGTGTGGAAGGTGTGGATGTACAGTGACACTTTGCGCCGACGTGCCATCTAATGGCTTGCTGTCTGATACACCATCCCCCCCCCCCCCCCCCCCCCCCCCCCCCCCCCCCCCCCCCGCCCCCCCCCCGGCCCCCCCCCCGCCGGCGCGCGGGGCCTTCTCTC
>JAABNY020000032.1:5395186-5405329 GCA_015164015.2 Brevimyrus niger
AACCGCGAGCACAGTTTGCAGTTACGCATTTAGTTATTCCTCTCTCCATCTTCAATCTAAGAAGCGTAAACCGATACAAATTAGGACTACGTGTTAGTTTAGGCTATATGGTGGGTTGGCAAAATTTAGTTGATTCGCACTTCAAATTATTTCTGTATTTCAATTAGCCTACAAGCTATCTTATGACGGCAATGACGTATTTTATGTCAAAATCCAAGGTTTTCAATAACATTAAAATAAACCTATTTCTTTCACAATTAAGAAAAATCAAGATTTACGTTTTCGTATTGTAGCAAACGTGTTGCTTTTAGCAGGCCTGCTAATATGCACATTTTCGGCACGTGTGTCTGCGCGCATTGTCACGCTTTTCTTTTTGACAATCGAAGTAGATGTTTTCGCCTGAGAATTAAATTTTACCCATGCTTCGATTTAATCTCAATCTGAAATCTTAAGAAATGCGTGAACTACACATCGCGGGACCTTCCTATTATAGATAGGCTCATACTGTAAAAAAACTGTTAAAAATATTTTCAAACGATATTAATAATGACAAATAATAATACATCGTTCTGTATTCTAACTTTTTAAATATTATTTAATTTCAGTGTTGTTGAATTGTGTATTCTCCCGCAGACTGTTAGGATATAACACTATATATATAGCCTAAAGTGTTTAAAAGTATCAAATAAGAATAGCTGCTTTTGATTTACTGTCACATTACATTTTAATAGAATTGGAGTCTCCAATTCCTAGTTAATCGGTATTCTAATTAATCGCCGGCACATAAAGAGTAACATTAAACATACGATCAAAGCTGTGGCCATAATTAGGCCCTGTTACTACTACTCCATCTATCCTGGGATATAACATGAAATGGTAATAATTAAATTATTGTTAAACTCTTCAGATGAGTGCAGCGTGACCATTTGCTCTCCGCGCGAGTCATTGAACTACCCATGATAAAAATAAGAAGTGGTCGCGGATAAACGGTCCCCGTTCGTACGGCCCGAGGTTTGCAGCCCCTGGCAGGGGACGGCATATTTTTCCACAGGTTATCTGGAGAATCAAAAGGATGCAGTTTTATTCAGATAATATGACTGCCCCGGGAATTTAAATGAATATAACACACATGCACTCTTTTGAAAGGACTGCCGCAGTATACGCTTAAATGAGAAACTAAAGGCTCTTATTTAATCAGTAAAATAATAGCAGTCTGGAATATTATTAAAATCATATTCTCAAAAAGCGAAGACACTCATCTACGCACGTAATTATAACCAGGCTATCGTTATAATGTTAAATGCCATCTATCGTTGCAAAATGGAAGGCTACTATAGGCCCATTTCCTGAATAACTGACACGGCATAACATTCCGCTACAGAGATTGTTTGAACGCTGTTCAAGAGGCTGATGGACATTATGCTTCGATGAGTGTCGGACGTTGCTACATTCCGTCCATTTTACGCATTTCGGAATTTTCTTTTAATTTATGAAAAATACATCATTTATTTTATACTTGTGTGATGTATGGGCAATTGGTAACTTTTGTGTTTGCTATCAATTATATTTTCTGTTAGGGAGAAACAATTTTAGTACTATCCAAAATGTACATATTGTATACAATTAGCCTTTGATCGTTGAAACAATTAAGATTTCAAAGGTATTCAGATACAAAGACATTATTATAATCTGCCCTACATTTTTCAAGATCTAAGTAGCACATAGGCAATTATTGGATCGAATGTAATGGTATCTTTTTTCCACAGATAACGTTAACAGTCACATTATCAGGTTTAACTTAAATTCAACCTATAAACTAATTGTTTATAAATGCGATTCTCTGTTCAACTAAATCAATTTACCGGAGACCTAACACGAATTTTCTGCAGGGCGAATATAACATTTATCATTTATTAATAGAAATAAGTAAATGTTTAATTGATCTAATATGTATCTCTGTGTCAAACTACATAACATTTGCCCATTGAAAATAAAATAAAACAGATGTTATCCGCCTACCTACTTCCGTGCCTTTTGTCCATGGCAAAATTATGTTATTAAATCGATATTTATCTAGAAGTTACTCCTGCACCAAATTTGGGAGTTCAGTTATGATTTTTTCCCTTTCTTATTGTTTTTATGGGCCCATATTTTGTCATGATCTACAGTTGTAAATTTAAGTTTTAGCATTCCACATAACACCTACGTAACAATAGCCATTGTTATGATATGCTCATGCAATGTCATCTTTTCCACACTTCTACACATCCAGTATTCGACGGAATACGGCTGTTGCTGTGGGGCATTACTTTGTTGAGTGCCCTGCGTGGCAGTACGAGGTGTGGGTACGGTTCCTCTGTCCTGGTCCTGCTGTCTTTTCAGCAATGGATGCGGAGAATGGAAATCGATATAGATTCAGAGCGAGTCATATCTGCCTTAATGTTGTATAGCGCGAACGCAATCTACATCCCAATATACATGCATGTGCAGGAAGGCAGAAGCAGAGATGTGTATCTTTGCTCATCTCAAGCCAAATCTTGATTTGGCAACCTACAAAAGTAAAACCCGACATAAGATTCACAATGATAATGTGAAATGACGGCGTTGTCGATGATGCTTCTGTTCGCGTGTGTGGGCTCTTCTTGAGTACCCAATGAAAAAGAATATTTCGGTTCGTTTCAGTTCGCCGGATTCGGATTCGTGGATGTTAATGTTGCACCGGCGTATTTACCGCACGCATCGCTTTGCTTACAGAACAGCAAGTATGTAACCGCAGCCACACACACAATTCTCACTGTTTTTCTGCTCTCCCTCATCAATTATTAAAGTTGGTATCGATCATTTCGACAGACTGTTCCTGCCTGACTCCGTGTAAGCGGTGAGGTTTTGCTGATCGAGATGCATTTGCGTATATAACGGGGCCTCGGTCTGGCCGTTGGTATCATGTCCTTACAGTAACGATGTTGAGAGCGGTTGTGGTGCATGCTTTAGGCATGATGGATATCTTTTATAACTGGACTCAGTACAAACATGTCAGAAATAAACTACACAACAAACAAGTGGTTAAAACTGTCTTTGAGGTGTGATATCTGATTGGATCAGGCATTGCCATGGGACAGTGAAGCCTACCAAGGAAGGTATGGAGGAGATGCTGAATGGTCTTCTCACAATCCTGTCTCACACACATGCTCATGTCCATCGCCCACTGTTTGGAACTCGCTCACGTGCATAAACGTGCACATAAAATATGCATAGATATATTTTCTACAACAAACAACAAAGCCATGCAGCGCATCCGATATTCGTCCAATCATTTTACTGTTTGTATTTCTGTTTATCAAGGTTTCGCCAACAGTGCACTACAGCGGGTTTTATTCAGTATAAAGAGGTCTGCCGTTATACATAAGACTACGTTATCGATCTTCTATTTACTGAGCAGGGCAAATACAGCAGGATGGAGTGGCGCAAAGCATGATGGTCCACGAAGCCAAATGGGAATTGAACTGGGAATGGGTGGGGGGATGTTTCCACAATCCCAGTCGTTTCCAAAGAGAAATTAAATTATGCTGTTTTGCATAAGACTGTGCCTGCACGAACAGAACCAAAAGGGAATTTACCTTTTACTGCAAAACATCCGTGTCCGCTGTCACAGAATTTCCACCAGTTATAATCAGTAACATAAACTGTTCCATTATATAGAGTTTTACAGTATTTTATGTATTAACATAAACCACATCTAAGAGCGCGTGCATCAACCCTTGCTCGCTACTAAACCGTTGTGCTATAGAAAAAGAAAAAAAAACTCCTTATTTTTTAAATGCATTTCATTAGCTGCTTAACATATGCATTACTTGTTACAACTGCCTTCCTCCCAGTGTGTCCCAAAAGACATGTGTGCATACACAGGTTGGCTGTTTAACCGAACCCCTGAGGATGTGTTTACAGCGAATTCCGCGATTCTACCTTGTACTGGTGTAACGTGACTAAAAGGAACAACGCACGTCAAAGGCAGTGTTACATTCTTCCTCATCTTTTATTCCTTCTGCTCATCGCCTCTTGCTGCGCGGCGTTCCCCCTTTGTCTACCGCTCTGCTTATGTGTGCGCGTGTGTTTGCGCGAGCGCGAGCGAGGGGAATCTTCGGGGATAGAGTGCTGAGCCGGAATAATTGATAGATGCACTGGCTATCCTTATCGATCACTGGTTTATCGACCCATGCGAATACATTGAGATGGAGTGTGGAATTCAACACAGATGCAGAGACGAATGGTTTTTCATCCTTAATGCAATCTTTAAATGCCTTTCTAGAAAGGCCCTTTACTGTATGTTGTTGGAGGGTTACTTGCCTTTTGCCTTTCTGATCATTTGCATGTGCTTCTGGGTGCTTTTTCAGTGTACTGTGTTATATTGAAGTAACTGAACAGTCAGCCATATTAAATGACAAACCCAGTTAACGCTGTATTAAACCTATTAATACTATATTAAACCTATTACACCTGCCGCGTTAATGCCTGAATATGCATTAACGTTCTGAATATTACTCAGTAATCATAGGGGGCTAAATAGCCACAGATTCATGATTTTTGGTTTCAAGGTTATTAAAATGGTTCGTCAGTTATCCTACACGTCTCACACAATTTTAGGAATAATTAATTTGTTCTGCACAGGTAATTAACCTGTTTTCTGACCAGTGCGTTAAACACACACACACACACACACACACACAGAGTTATTCAATTAATTCAGACAGTAATCCTCCGAGACCATACTGGTAGTTTTATGGGCACATTTTCACATTTTAATTATGCTTACCATATCTACTATTGTTAAATAGAAGAATCTACAACGGGTTCAGCTGTTACCGAGCTCGAGCTGCCATTTATACATTGAGGGAGTAAGTCAAAGGAATTGATTTGTATGACTGTAATGAATTCAGAATAGTAATTTCAAGATATTGATTGAGGTAGCTGAGCGAGAATTTCCTGCCCCCTTTAAAATGCAACCCCTAGTCCAGCTAACAATGTTTTCATTCAGAAGGTGATTTTAAGTCATATGATTTTTTTAGAACCTTTGTGTTCCTGTAACGTTAATATCGTCAGCACGGCGATGTCAGTCATTTGTATCCTGCACATAGGACATAAATCTGAATGAAGTGTTAATGCATTAACTGTTGTATATAACTATGTAGCTAGTTAACGCGCTAAATAAATGGCTAAACATATTACAAAAAGACAATGTATAACAATTGTACATGATTCAGGTGAACTGTTTAATCAATTATATACTACTAAACGTATTATTCGCCTTAAAATGCATATATGGAGTTTATCAAGAAGAGATTTTTGACCACGGGGAGGGCCAGCCTGGCCTTTCTCAACGATCCGGTTTCTCTCTGTCCCTCTGTCTTACTCCTATTACACAAAGACGCAGAATATACAGTGAAAGGGTTTAAGGTGCGCTTTGCTATGAACAGGTAACAGCGGCCTGCTATCTTTATTGTTGAGAGGCGCATAAAAAGCCCGCAGCCCAATTAGGTTTAACAGCAATGGTACTTAGAGAGACAATTGTGGAGAGTGTTTAAATCTTTATTTACCAGAACCCCTGTAAACGCGCAAAGGAACAATTTACATTCCATTAAGCGCTTTTCAATAGAGCATTGACTGGAACTAAAATATGCCACTTTACCTGCTTAATTGAACCGTCTACTGAAATACTGCATATAGATATAAGGCGTGACAGAGTTTTATAGCAGACCCTTCCTTGAATAACGCCTTTGGATTTTTTTAAATACCAGCGCGATTCTGCCTGTCTGCTTTTAAATCAGTTTAACGTGGATATGTATAATTCTTGCCGTCTCCCGTCCACATACAGTATATATTTATAAAATATACATATATGAATGCGATTAAATTGGTTACGTAACATGGCTTTTAAGTCCAAATGTATCACACATTTTAATGATTTGATGACGTGTCATAGTAAGCGCATTATCTTAAATATATGGTAAAAAAATGAAAACTGCATTTATGTACACATTCTAGATATATTGGAATAGGTCAATTAATGGGGTTGCTGCTTGCAAATATGTGTAGTTTTATATGTATATATTTTGCCTTCAAAACAGCACAATCATTAGCATGTTTGATTCGGTGTAAACAAACTGCTTAACAGTAGAAGCGCCTCGCTCTTCCTTTGTTTGCACCACGGGATACAAACCCATTTGTGCACCGGTTTGTATAACGTTTTAGATTCTGACGCTTATTAATGCTATTTAAGACGGTTCTTTTTAAATCGCGGTAATTGAACTAGGTTATTTGTTACAGACTCAAGATATGCTTATTTATTGGTGCGTGACTTTGAACCCGCTAAGACAAATCATAAACATTTTTTCCTTAAATTGAATTAAGAACAGTGTGGGCCACAGTAATAATTACAGTAAATCTTACTGTTACAGTACGAATATACAAATATAATTAAATGCTTATTTATCTCCATTATTAAAATGTGTCACTGTCTACATAGGCATACATATATAATGAAGTATTGCATTTTAATAAGCAACGAGCTTCAAAGCAAAAATGCAATTTATACAAAAGGCGGTTGTAAACTAATGTGACAGCGGTTTTAAAGGGATGTTAAATCAAAAAAGAGACGCGCAGGTGTGTGGCGCGCCCTTTCAAATCCGAATGGGACATCGATCCGAGCGCCACTTTAAAAGGGGACTCTGGGAAGTCGGAGATCGATCTGAGGGTCACGCACCCGTGACCCCCGACCAGGGTATCGCAGCTCAGACTTGAGTTGTTTACGCCTTGCTGTGAAGATAGGGGCAAAAGAGATGGGGACATGCTCGAAACACAAATATGACCTTTAGAATGAAGCTTACGAGCCCTTTCCCAACAATCACGAAATACTGTCATTGTATTAAACTTTGGCGAAAAACTTATTGCCTGGTTATAACATTAGATAGAAAACATACGCCTGTATTTCATATTAGGTGTTATCAGCTTCATAACCTTGGAGGGGGGGGGGTCCTAAGTACAGCAAAGAATCGTTGGTGATTTGATTTGTTTTTATTTGATTTTTTTCCTACTCTATGTCGGCTTAGTTTGATTCCCTTTGTTTCATCGTTGCATCGACTCTGCAGCATACACGATTAATGAAATGTATCGGTTGACACGGATCGAGTGCAAAATTCCAATGTACGGAACCGGAATGATTCGAAACAGTTTTAATCTCCGTGGTCTCTAATGAGTTCTTGCTCATTAAACATGTGACTCACCTGCGAGCCTGAGCGCGGACATGCGCTGAAACTCGGGCTCCTGCAACCACTTCCACATCCTCCGAAACGTCTCCCGACCTGACTTAAGTTTACTCCAAGGTTTGGGATTCCGCAGCAGGTCGGACAATGTGCCTTGCGACCGACACAAGATCCGCTGGGCGAATATGGCTTGAGGGATGCTGTAGCGCTTGAGCTCCGCCGTTATCCTCTGTGCCACTTCCTTGGTGTTTATTTCCTCCACTTGTCCGGACCCGGCGCCCTGTCCGCTTCCAGCTGTTTGCCTCTCGCGCTCGGATAGCATGGACCCGTTAGCCTGAGAATGCGGATGGCCGTGGTGGTGCATACCATTGAGGGTTGTCATCATGCCCGCCCCGTGTCCTCCTAAGCCGCGGGCTAGGTGCTCTTCGCTCCGGGAGAGCAATGCTGCGTGAGATTCAAAGCCGCCGGGAGAGATCATTTTATCGTTTGAGAGATGAGCGCCGGGACCATAGGCAGAAATCGTTTGCTGAGAGTTATGCAAGGAGCCAAGGCCGTTTGAGAGTGGGGACAATGGCTGCCCCATACCGGACATATCTTTGGGATAATGACTATAAAGATTACTCATCGAAGCTAGGCTCCTGTCGTCCCGCATGAGAGTAAAGCTGCCGCTGACGTTACCGGCGGCGAGACGTTGATGCGCTGGATGGTGATGCGGGTGCGGATGATGGTGAAACTTGTCCGAGACTGTGGAGATGGGTGGCAGGTGCTGGAGCGGGGTGAGCGTAGTGTAGGTGCTGCTCAAGCTCATCCCGGTGTCGCAGGACATTGTCATCGCAGGGTGCAAGGGACCTGACAAAGCGTGGTCTGTCCGGTACTCCCCAGCTCCTTCCAGAATAGAAGCCATACTGGAAACCATCGCAGACCGCCCGTGCGATACTAAGTTCCGATGCGAGGCCGAGGATTGCCGTCCATGTGGAGAGCTCATCAAGTCACCCGTTTGATGAGCGTGGGGTACGCCGTGTAGATTTCCAATGTTTTCCATTGTAAGTTCCATTGTTGAGAGAAAATCTCTCTCCACCACTCTCTCGCCCTGCCTCGCTCCCTCACACACTCCTCCGTGTCAACCGATAAATTTCAAACGAACTCAAAGCCAAGCCATTGATTGTAATAGCCCCTTTGCAGTCAATTGAGCATGATTTCACGAGATATCTCAGCTAGTCCACAAGAGAGTCTTGCCTCAAATCACTGCGCGCACCGTGTGTCAGAGTGCGTGTGCGTCTGATTTGCTGTAGGACCGCGCTGTTGTAGCGAGTCCTAGCTGCCTTTCACCGAGTATGCCTAGGCGCGCTCCTGCGTGTGTTTAATGTCCGGCTGTGCGTGTGCATGTGTGCGCGCACCGTCCTCTGGCGTTGAAAGTGCACAGGCTGCACAGAGGGAAAAACAGTCATTCTGTCTCTTAACCGCCTGACGTCATAGATCACCCGGGTTCACCAATGCCCACGATCCTGCCTGCTCCGAAAGGAGAAGATTAAAGCGCTACTGTTTTAAAGAGTCTAACTAGATGACCAAAGATGAAATTTGGCTGCTCATCTAGTCAATAATTTATGTAATTCCTAAAGATTAGATTGGCAGGACGTCGCTAACGATCGTCCTGCAATGTAAGATTACCAGATATTGAAGAGTAGTCTAGTTGTCTTGGATAAGTGACGCGTTCCGTTGGTTTTTCCTGATAAACGTTGCTTAACCTGGCGCCAGCATATAAACAGGAATTTTCAAGGTTAATAAGTAATTTGCCTCTTTAACATGTTGATGTGTCGTGCTAAATCTTGTCAGAATTACGCTTTCATGATTCAGGATCAGAAGAAAATGACCTATTATTTAATTTCCTATCAGTATTTTACTTGCCGGTATTTTCATATCGTAATCCAATCTAATTACCATATACAATACTAACGTTTTGAACGGTCTATATAAAGTTTTGATATGTATATAAATACTTTGATTTCACTCCACAATAATGCAGTACAATTTGTAAATTGACTGCCATCAGAGTACGATCACTTTATTTTGTGTATAGGTGCGTCCGCTGTTCCAGATTCCAATATTTCTATGGGTAGTTTTGCAGAGATTAGGTTAATCACCAAAATCTCCCTCGATGTGTTCGAGATGAAGTTTTAATTCTTTAAAAATATAATATTACAACTTCCTGAAAATAAACCCTTTGAAATGCAAGTGTATTTCTCACTTTTTTAAACCGCTCTTCCTATCCAATGGTCACACTCACGAATCATATATGCAGTATGTAATAATGTAACAGAGTAAACATAGCATTGAATGCTTTTTGAACTGTTACTATTTTAAGTAACCAAAACCCCATGCAATAGTGCTGCGTTTGAAAATCGGAATATGTATTGTGGCGTGTCTATATGGTGCTGACCTCGGGATTCTGACACCGAGTGGGCGGAGTTTCTCCATGTGGCATATCAGGAAATATCGAAAAGATCGCCGTGTGACTGCTGCATGGACGTCTCGTTGAAGGAGAGCTTAAGACATAAAAACAATAAAATACTTAGTTCAAGAACAATTAGTAAGAACATTACCAAGCCATCCGTTAAGGTATACTCTTTCACAATTCATGTTCTCCTATTTATGTTCATGATGTTGATAAAGCATTGGTAACAATTCTTTCTTTAAAACGGGTTTAGCACTAACATTGGTGTGTAACTGAAAACCGTGAATCTGACAAAAAAATCAAATAGGAATGGGCGGAGTTTCGTGGGTGGGGGAGGTTGGTGGCAGGGGGGCAGTGCCCCCCCCCCCCCCCCACCCCCACCCCGCCAGAGGCCAAATAGCACAACTTGATCAAGCACCCCCAGCCCGCCTTCTC
>JAABNY020000032.1:5405339-5418060 GCA_015164015.2 Brevimyrus niger
TAAAAGGGGTTAAGCCCAAAAAGTGGGGTGAAACTGAAACCAGTGCATCGGAAAAAAAAAAAAAAGAGGAATGGGGGGGGTTGCGGGGGTGGGGGAGGTGGGGGGCAGGGGGGCAGAGCCCCCCCCCCCCCCATCCCCAAGTCGCCAGAGTCGAAATTGCAATCCATTGGCAAGACCAGCACTGCGCTATGTTCTATGCAGCTTTGCACGAGCGGTTTGTTGGTACCTTATAGGTAGACGGAGTAATATTGTGCATCAGCTACTTGGGTTAACGCGTAAGTTAAGCAGGATGCGGGTTTTTACCCACCCCCAACTACAAACATACACCCCCTACGCATATAGGCAGTTATAAACCTAAAGACTCGGAAATGTGGTGGTTATTTTGGATGTAACGCTGGAGTTGTACCAAGGTGTGAGGTTATTGAGTACTGCATGTTACATATATTTACTACATATATTTGCTAATACAGATGGGATTCTCCGCAATTCTTAATTTAGTCGTTGATTATGCGTTGAATCGCCGTCATTAATATCAATAATTGATAGGTTGTCAAATCACGACCTATAGGAAAATGTTTCTTTGTGGACACAGTGCTTACGGTACGGTTAAATATTTACAACGTGAAGCACGAGAGAGGTCTCTATTCTCCCGTTAGCAGCTTCCTCTTCTGAGTCCCTTCGGTTCCTAACCTGTTAGGTGCGTCCGTTAAAGTTCGATGCCCCTTGACGTCACCACGGGTCAGCAGTCGTAATTCATCAGTGTCAATGGATGTATAGATCGGCAGACGCATCGATACTACAGCAGTGAAACGCTGCTGTTTAGGTGCTTCTTTGGGTCGTGACACACAAAGGCCTGTAGGATCTAAAGTTTTACACATTAAATTATGATAGATGTAAAGCGTGGACCATTAACTGCCTTTATATATCACTACAACCGACGATTGCATATCTTCGAGAGAGTGCATAGTCAAAAATTCATACTTATTGGACCTGGTGTTGTGGTTTAAATGTGAATGTGGCAGGTGGGGAAAAGGCTGTTGTAAATCAGAGACGATTGGAGTTTCAAGTATCAGCCGCCGCTGTGAAGGTAGTTGCAAAGTTACCGGTTTTCCTTATGAAATGCAAGTGCAGATGAGCGCAATGCACTGCTTCTAAAAAGTAAGAAAAAAGAAAAAAGATATGTAAGAATCAGTGGTCAGTAAAGTCAACCTAAAGTCAGGATGTATACCTCGGTTTCACAGTTTTGATGTATGTATATATATATATATATATGCACACACACACACACACACACGCACGCTCCTCCACTTACGAATGAGATACGCTTGAACATAATTTAAAATGTTTGTCAGTAGTTATTCAACATCGTTATATACAGAGAACTAGGATGCTGCGCGGCAGGAGTCGCGACCATAAATCGTACTAGGCGGAAATGGCGCGTAGAAAAAAAAAGTTGATGTTGCGGACAGGAAACGGCAGGCAAATGAACACAACTTGGACTTACAGTCGTCTTCGTTCGTATATCTGAAAGTTCGTAAGTACGGGAGTACGATATATATATTTCTTTCTTTCTTTCTTTCTTTTTTCTTACAGTAATTGTTGGGCAAAATGGCGAAATTTTATTGTGTTCTGTGAAGTCGTGCTTTCCTGAGAAGCCGGAATTCTTTAAACCATCCATCCATCCATCCATCCATCCATCCATCCATCTCTCCGTCCATATTCTATACCCGATTATCATATGCAGTGTCATTGTTGCTTCGTTTAGATGCAATTGAATTTAAGTTTTAGTTTAACCTATGTAGTATACACACCAATTTAAAGATTAAAATCACTACATTTTTCCCCACAGTCCAAAGAGAAAATGAATTTTATTAATGTCGAACAGCAAGTTTTATATGTATTTTTTGTCTACATTTCTTCTAAAGTATAATAATTTTACAGTTTAAAAGTGTTGAAACTTAACTTTGTTGTCAACGTTCTAGACACTTATAGACTTTTTACATCCAGAAATAACTTTAATATTTGCTTGAAGTACAAAACAGATTTAAGGAATCAATACGGCCAAGTATAATAGTTATAAGGACTATGGCTATCATATACTCTACCTGTGTACCCTTCAATGAAACTTGTATAAGACTGGGTATAAGATTCTTAACTATATATCGCTTTAAGATACGCGAAGGTTTCTCTTCATTTATAAAAGGCACGTGTGCTGCTTAATTGATTAGGTAACCTGGTTAGGCATAACCCTGATGTATAGATAGCTATTGATCATACTGTGTTGGGCTAAGATGTGAATGATGAATTCATAATATTTTTTGCTGTAATGGAGAATAAATGTTTATGGGCTGCTGGCATGATGCGAACAAACCACTGCAACAAAAAGAGCGTTGTCTTTATGAATATTTTATCTTAATTAATTCGTAGGTTTCCTTCCTAAATCCCAAGTGCTCAATTAAATATTAACGCTTTCAATTTCGGCAGTGGCTAAGAGGATACCGGTTTGGCCTAATTATGTATACCACACCGTGGGTGAGTCGGAGGCAGCATTACAACATCATCGACCGCAGATAATCCCTGTTCTGCATCTCACTGAAATCCGCTGATACTGTTCGCTTCACTTGATCCCCTTTCAGTTCCCGCCATCTACGTGTCCGGCGGAAGAAACAAAACGCGTCTCCTACTCACGAAACTAGTGGTAATTTGAAAAAAAAAAAGTCTTTTTACATAAGCTATAGTGGCTAACTGAAATTTTAAAAACTTTATTATTGTTTGATATTGATTTATCTTCAATTCTATTTTTACAATTTAAGGCAAGTACGCGATATTGCCCTTAAGAAGTTCAGACGATTCAGCGCCGACACCGCTCGCCTCCTGATTGCAAACTGAATACAGTCACCACGATGGAAACACTTTGCTTTCCTCACGTGCTTGTGTGCTCTTTCCCCTTGTCGTGATTCACGTAACCAAGTTTGAAATTTAAGGATAAATGAGCATTGATATAACTGTTGGTATACAGTGCACTGAACCTTCGTCAACAGCCCATCCTTTAACCCTTATAAGGTCTTCGGGTCTGTGGGACCCGTTTTCGGTCTTAATATAGAAATAATATTTTTTTCAAACTGAGATTCATTGGCCTTGGCTCATTTTCTGTGAATAACATAAATCAGAAAACATTCACATTGAGCTCCCCCCGTGCCCCCCCATCAAATTTGTAAACGAGTCCCACAAACCCGAAGACCTTGTAAGGGTTAAAAGGAAATACTTATTTTCCTACTGAAACTTGAAAAATGTTAACATTTTTTTTACCTCAGACATTTTTATGCACGTACACGATTTCTGCTGATTAACTTTAAAATTCATTTAAGACACTCATGAAAATTCACTTCTCTCGGAATCTCCAATTATTATTTCAACCATGGCTATTTGTAAGCCGAATTGTGATGCATACAGTGATAGCTGATGAGCCTTAAAACAACTGCGTAACTAATACTAGACGAGACGAGTTTCTAACTTGGAAAAGAGTGGGCTACGGTTTGTTATGCAAATACGAATATTAAAAGGAAACCGTGTTATGTTTGCATAAATAATGTAATTCAAAGGAGTTACATGTAGTTTTGAAGTTGGACGACCGCAACAGTTTTTAAGCAGAGCACCGTAGTCCTGCAATGCTTGCATGTTTTTGTTTCTTATAATGGTGGATGCATCTAGATCTGTTACAGTGTTCGTATAATTACTATATATGGATAATGTGTAGTGTCTAGTCTTCCCAAAATATGATAAAATAAAAAACTGTGATACAGGTACGATTTCCCCAGGTAACCTTGCTCTGCGCAGTTGAAAACGCTGGATAATATTTTATAATAGTCTGTGTACGAAATTGAGATGGTCATTTTCTAAATTAACCTAATCTATACAACACTCGGCTTTCATCTTTTCAGGCTCCACTTCCTTAGATGACGTATATCGTCTCAAATGTCACTGACTGAATGAAGTAACTCGTTATTGAAAACGGCAGACTATGTATGAGTTTGCCGCATGTAGAGTTAATATTATGATATATTTTTTTCAGAGAAAGACTTGTGAGATTGAATAGAAATGATTGGCTTGGTTTTATGGCAGACGAACGAAAATTTGATTAAAATTTTCCAGATGCACAGGCTCATCCTTTCTTGATTCATAATTTAACATTTTTTTTCTTACTTGCACTTTACATATTATGCTGAATGCAAATTTAAATTACACGCTTACCTGAAGTAACCTTTGGAGTTAATATGCACACGATAGGCCTTTTAGTATCTTATGACGTTATACCCTTTTAGGAAGCTATCAGTCAGTCAATTTAATCTCAACGTATGTTCGTGTTTAACGAATTTTAGCTGGTCGGTTAAAAAGTCCCTTGGCGTGAAATTAAAAAAAATCGTTGAAAAATATAAATACAGACATAAAAAAACGTAGTATAATAGAATAAACTGCACTGCAGAAAAGACAAAATGAAAAAACATCCCTTTCCACACTTCCAGTGATTTCTATATGACAAGCTCATCACCCGTGCTGGCTGTGTATTATAGGCCTAGCATGTATATATTTACTTTAAAGTCTCCATTGGCACAAGTACTTTAGTTAAGTCTCATTATTCAGGCCTGAGTGACTCGTCGGCAGGAGGGATCTTTTCTACGTTTTCATGTGGTCACTTTCAAACGACGTATCTTGTCGAACACAGGCTCAGACTTTGCACATGGGACACGATGGCCTGCACCTAATTTAAACTGTGTGTCATCGTTTTGTATAGTAGGTAATCGTAACCCGAGCTCGGAATAGCAACTCGAACATCCATTGTCTCTTTTGAAAGAGTTGAACTCTTCCTCCGTCTGCCTCTGTGTTTCGGCTCTTTCGTTCTACTGCGCACATCTGTTGAACAATTTAAGTCCGCCACGTTGGTAAGCATTTACTCATTTAAATTTGCAATCAAGCTGCCGGTGTTTGTGTGGGGTATTTCATTTTCCCGTTCCGCTATAAATTGCTTCCTTATAGTTTGCCAATCGACGATTTTCTGTGATCTATGGCGTTGTTCCTTGATTGATCTATTCCAAATCTAATCGATTGTTAAAGTGACCAGGCCCTTAAGAAACTTGGAATTCTTTTGTTTTTTAATTCGTTTGTATTTTCTGTGCTTACGCATCACGTCCAGCTTCGCAAAAATCCACAAATCCAGTCAATTAAACAGTTGAGGTGTAAGTTTAAACTACACTATAGTATCACATCTGAAATGCCAACTTCATTAATAGTGCCAGAAATTAATTTCTCGTATTTTTAAATTTGCAGATAACTTTAAAAAGACAGACGGGGTGTCAGGTAAGTAATTTAAGTTTAGAGCTTCATTCCGTGCAATGTAATGTAGCCTAATGGCTGATGTGTATTTTACATTAACTGTGTAATTTATTATTAAATTAAAATATTGCCGTCTCTGTTTTTGTTCAAAATATTATATTTTCTAGTATGTGATCGAAATTAAATTGTAAATTTAGTGAATGGTCATTATTACACCCGATATCAGATTGATAAGGCAGTAAATTGAGTTAAGTACTATGTTTCGGGCAAAGAAATTTCTTTTTAATCAAGCCGACTTTCATGATATCAATAAAACATATCAATATCAATAATATACCAATCAATATGTTCAACCGATTAGTATTTCCCTCTTCTGCACATGGTCAGTTTTGTATATTTTTGCTTTATTGTATGTATTTTCACCACTATTTCATGTGTAAATACTTGAACATAACAAATTTGAGCACGTCATATTTGCGTTCCAAGCGCGTGGACGTGGAATCAAGTTACAAATTCAAAGTGTAGTAAATGCCCTTTCAATGTGCTACTATAGAATATGCATAATATCAATTTCTCAATAGGCCTGTGTAAGTTCGGTGAAACTGTTTAATGTAGTTTCTGGATTATTTTAAAGACATGGAATATATTATTATTATTTAGACACTATATTCACGGTATGTTTTATGCAGTAGTTTAGTTCGAATTGTTGCTGTTTTCTTTTTGAATTCGCGAATTAATTAATTATAGGCATACTTTATGTGATTATAAAACAAGCTGCTACATGATAAATAACGACATCTGGTGCTTCCTTTTGACACAGGATTCTGGAGATACTGAAAAACTGTTGGACTCCAAAAGTGTACTTAGACAAATACGAGACGTTTCCAATATCTCCCTGATATTGATATTTAAATAGACAAACATCGTTTTACGGAACCACCATAAATACGTAGGCTATATCATACATCTGTATCTTATTTATAGCAGAAGATAACTATTAGAAGGTAAACAATAAAATGTATAAATAACTCACAGTTTCATTAAAAACAGTTTAAAGGTTGTAGAAATTTAGATTATTACAACACAGGAAAAAATGCAATTGGTGCGATCTAGCTGCGTAATATAAACCGTACATCGGTATTGTTATTAATTGCAGTTCATTGACTCAGTTGCCTTATTGTTAACCACAATCACGATCTTCTAAAATGAATTGTGAAGTGGGCGCTTGCAGGCCTGTTAGTACAGCATATTACTTGCGATTCGCCCTTGTACACCTCTCCGCTCAGTGTTATAGGCCCTACTCGTACATTGTAACACGTTAAGTCGCCGTAAACTGTTTAATTGCGGCTGAACCGAGCTCACGGTAAGGAATGCGCTTGTAAATAACTGTCCTTTTTAATGGGACACTTAACTCACAGCCTGCAATTGTTTAGAAATAAGCACAGTATCTTTATGTGCCTCATTTATTTTCAGTCATTGTCTGGTTATAATTGGTATAGATTAATTGACTATATTGGCTGACGATAACTGATCGGATTGCGGTCGTCTGTGTATATTAAGTTCAGGTACATACTGTACTCTGTTTTATGGACAGTATACCAGCGCTGCTATGAACGTCACCGCTAAAACGGACGGTAAGAGCTGAAGAGCGGTACTGAAGTAACGTGCCAGTGAGTGGAGGAGCAGGGATCGCGAAGGTCGTAACTGTTTATTAATAATTTGCTTTTGCTTACGTTCTTTCATTCTGGGACGTCTGTGAGAATAGCCGCGTGTATAAGTAATGTATATAGGCCCTGCGTCGCATTCTCCTGCAGATTCTACTCGATTCTACTTGCCGGTGTTTTGTTTTACTAGCAATTAGGTGTCGTGACACTATTGGACAGGAAGTTTGCGTCGTTGTTGAAGACTTGTAAATTATAGGATGCCGCCCAGCCCTGTACAATTACATCTAAATATTATAGGCCTAAACATTCTAGTTCTCATCATCATCATCATCATCATCATCATCATCATTATTATTATTATTATTATTATTTTTTTATTATTATTACTATATTTTGTTTTTTATTACACCCGTTGTTTACTTCAGCCCTTCAGTGGAATTTCAATAATACTCAACATTTCTTGAACATAAAATAACCATTTTTATAACATTTTTATTCAAAAATAAAAATAACCATTACTGAAGACAAACTCGGTATACTATAGGTGGGTATTTATTGTATAAACCGAATGAGAGGAAACGCGGATATAATTTATTTTACTAGGCACAGCACACAAAAAAATCCATATTGCACATCATTTACTAATTTAGCTGGCCTGAAATGAAAATGACCCACTCTGTATTATTATTATTAAAGAATAATACTTTATATTACTTTGCAATGGAAATTTTAGATCCTAATAAATGCCTCTGTTTGACGAGTTACGTCAGACATTCTTGAATTCCGTTTTTGAATATTACGGTTGAATTTTAAGGATGAATTTAAGGTGGGGGTAATCTAACAAGATAGATGGCGAGTGCTTTGCGCATGATTTCAGCCATGGCAGATTGTCCGTGCAGCCACTGCCACGAGCGAACCCTCTGAGACATTTTGAGCTATCAAAGTGAGAGCGGCCCATTACTGCAATCAGAACAACTGCCCAATTCTGCGAAATTAACGGATCATTGGGGATCTTGCCGAAGACTATCACTCCCTCGACTAAAGAAAAGCTGATACACACACACACACACACATACACACACACACACACACTGTATCTTGTTTTGAAAAGAACATCACACAATAGACAACTCAAGCACAAATCCAGCCTCAATTGCTGGGCCTCACATCTGTACATAAACCTGATGATATTAGAGGCCTGGGAGTAATTCCACAGCCGCCCTTCACAGCAGACACTTCCATCTGCTCTCCGTACCGAAGAGAGACTGGTTTCCAGTTCCTGGTCCAGTCAGGTCTCAAGGCCACCAGACTTTTCTGCTCTGCTCTCCCAGTCCGTTTCATTCCAGGAGATTGTGAGCGGATGTGAAAAGTTCTGCTCTTCCACATACGCACACTACCTGAATCCCCCCGAAAGGCCCAGAGGATTAATCCCGCCTTTAGCGCCAAATGTAAAAGTAAAAGTAATCAATTTTTAATTTAATATTTTTAATTAGCTACAACTCACAAAAAGTAAATGATCGTTTTTACAAAAAAAAAAAAAATCATGCAATTTAAGCACAGAGTAAAAAAGGAGCACTTTTTCAGTCACAGACAACAAATAACAGCCTTAAATACAATAAACAATAATTCTGCTTGGTAAATATGCTATACATATTATGTGTCAAGTCTTACGAATATACATTTATGCTACATACAGGTTAGGGTACATATGGTATATTAGCCCAAAACATGGATACATTTATATACAGTCTGTCATGTATTCTCATGCTGTCGTATGTTTCCTTAACCACAAATGGATTGGTTTTTTGCTTCAAAAAAAAATTAAACTCAATATGCATTATGGATTTGTTATGTGCACAGTGTAACACCATCTGGACTGAGGTTTTCGGATTAAGCACTATTGGAAATGCAACTTAATCGCCACCGTAAATATGAGTGCGCTGTTACCAAAGTCATTTGCCGTAAAGTCATTTAAACTGTAAATATGTCATCGCTTGTGTGTGTATATATACATATATAGCGTTACGTTCCGCTGCAGAACGATATGATTTCCCTAAAACATCTGTCTGCAACATAACACATGAAGCATACTTTTTAAACCCCCCCCCCCCCCCCCCCCCCACTAAGTTTCCGGGCATTCTGTCAGATTTAAACAATCACCCGACAATGTAGAAGCAGGTATGTTCTCGGATGTATCTACCGATGGATGGGCCTTAAGCTCTTGCGTACAACTGGAGCATCCCTGCACATCACATAGGAGTGTATAATTGACTACAGCTTCTTAACTTCTCTTCATTATGCACAACCCTAAGTCAGTGAGCCCTGATTCTGAACGGCTCTGTGGCTTGTGAGTTGCTATTAGCGCGAGTTTGAAAAAGAAATCGCTGCACCAGCCCTGTTTCATCAGCCACGGTTAACGCCGCGTATCTGTTTCGTGTTGCTGGGCCGGAAAGCAGATAAACTTGCCTTTACTGCCAAGGAGGAACCGCTCTCCGCCGAGGAAGTGGACAAGCGGCGGCCGAGAGCTCCTTACCCAGCATGCCCTTGTTGGGCTCGGACAGACACATGTCCTTCTCAGCGCTGGGCAGCACGAAGCCCACCACGAAGATCTCCACGCCGTCGGCCATGAGCGCCAGGCCCAGCACGAAGTAGAGGGTCCACTGGAATCGCCCGTGGCCGCACTCCTGCAGGATGCTCTCGTACTGCTGCGCCAGCTCTTCCTGATCCTTCCGGCGCTCGCCTGCCGTCTCGCCAAAGTCCCGGAACTGAGCGCCCGCCGGCGCCCCCGCCCCGCCCAGCTGGCCGTCCTCCTTGCCCGAGTCCGCCCGGGGAATGCCCTGGTACTCGCCCTCGTAGATCTCGTCGTCCTCGTCGTGGCCCTCGGTGGAGTCACTGTGGGCGCCCTCGTCGTCGTTCGCCCGGCTGTCGCCGCGGTAGTAGCCCCCGTCCTGGCTCTGCACCGGGTAGTCGTCGTCCTCGTCCTCCTCGAAGCGCGTGTAGGAGCGCTTGGAGTACTCGTCCGTCACTCTGTCCATTCCACGCCCGACCTTCTTCGCCGCCTGCCGCTTCACCTCCTTGGCAATGTCCTTGGCGCCCCGTATGAAGGCGGTCCGGTCCCTGTAGCCGTCGTCCATGTCGAAAGACAAGGGTGAACAAAGCCTGACCTCTGGCGGTGCCCCTTAGAAACTGCGCCGGCCTTGTCCTTGGCGACGCTTCGACAGCGTACAGGTCTGGCGGTGGTCCTCCCGGTCAGCAGCCAGTAGCTTCAGGACCACGGTCAGCGACTTGCCGCTTCAGACCTGGCTCTCGTGGTCAGCGCTGGCAGCGAGCCTGGGAACAACAGAACACGAACCTTGTTAGCTTGGTATTTCCGAAGGCGTTATTAGTCAGGCATGCAGAACCAGCAAAAGGTCCGTTGGTCTGCACACAGGAATGCTAATTGCAATGTTAGCATGACCCTTTGTTTGATATGCTTCTTCCCCAGACTGCGGCACCGATAGAACTATAAAGCATTATAGCTTTGCAATTAATTACTGCATTCACCAACCTCCCGATTACGACAGTCTTCTTATATGGGGGCAGTGTGTGACTCAGTGGGCTAAGCCTGTGTCCCTGTAATCAGAAGGTCGCTGAGTCAAACCCAGCCTTCTGCACATCTGCGGGCCCTTGAGCGAGGCCCTTAACCCCCAGCTCCCTGGGCGCCCCAACAGGCGGCTGCCCTTCACAGACAGCTTACTCTACAAAGCGCAAGTCGAGGGAGGTGTAAAGACAATTTCCCCAAGGGGATCAAAAAAAGCATCAATTATTATTATTCAGATTCCATTGTACTAGTATCATCTCCAGGGTATCGCCCCCTCGCCTCCACAAAAGCAGAGACTCCCAGCCCTGTAGCCCCCCCCTGCCCCACCCAGGACAGGACATGTCAACAGCAAGTATAACAGGACCAGAACGGAAGTGACAAAAAAAAACCCTTTATATTGATAAAATGATGTGTTTACTCGGCGGGTGCCTCTACGTAGCTGTACCAAGCCAAGAAATGGTTATTGTAAGCAGTGTGGATTTGTGAGGGCAGAGAAGACGGATGGCCCTGACACTCCAGTCCCCCGGACCACGGTCTGGACACGTCAACCCCGACAGGAGAGATGGGTTCCCCTCCCAGCTCCCTCTCACCTCCATTTTATTGAGCTGCCGTTAGAAACGTTTGCTCCCTGCAGTTCTGCTGTTCTTCCCGTTTTAATGCTAGCCGGCCTTTCCCCGTGGTGACCGTAAGGGCCAGTGGCATTTGGCTGTAGCTGCTTTCAAAGTTGGATGCACCAAATTGGATTCAGATTTACGCTGACATGTGACTGCAATGTCACGGACGCCGCATCAACGTTTACCGTGGCAACGACTTTTCGGGGGATGGGCAGACGGTCAGACGGTGATTCGGCAGTGAAGACTTGGGCTCATCACCATGGCTACAAGGTCCTCAGTTCTCTCTATTTAAACCACCCAATTTACAGACTATCAATTACCCAAACGCTTATTGAACAGAGCCTTTACCTTGAGAAATGGATTTAAGACCAAAACAGAGCATGTTCTGAAGCTCAGGTGGTAAGTCTATCTGCCATCTCCTCAGCAGAGTGACCTTTGTTCTCTGTGAGTGTTTGCACCACAACTAAACAAACGCAGCTTTGTTTGTACCAGCAGATGGGCCTGATGCAGCACAGGTAGAATAGAAAGTCATCCCATCCATAACCACTTAGCCAGCGGGGTGGGGGGGGGGGGCAGCCTTGAGCTTATCCCCAGGAAGCATACCACTCAAGGCAGGCAGCAGTGAATGGCTCAGCGGCCTAAGTCTTTGTCCCAGTGATCAGAAGGTCACCAGCTCAAGTCCTGGCCTCTGCTGAACAGTCACATGTCCGTGGGCCCTTGACAAAGGCCGATAACATCCATCTCCAGGGATGCCACATGCTGGCTGACCCATAAATGTGACCCATAAGGTATGGTGAGCAAGATGGGGTCGGGCCAAGGAAATCATTCCAGTGTACCTGCACTGCATCTTTGGACAACTGCAGGGGGCGGAGCACATGAAATAACAGGCAGAGGAAAGACAAGCATAGACTCAGTATGAAGGCCAGGACCCTTAACCTTCAAGGCAACCAACACCATTAGCAGGACAGCTCCACTGCTTAGGGATCAACTACTCATGGGCCAATGGATGTGTGTTCAAGCCTCTAGTTGAGCAAACATATGGGCTGGTTTGTGGCTCAGCGGTTAAGGATGTGTCTGTGATCAGGTTGTTGGGTCAAATCCCATGGGTGGCAGAGTGATGTCACCAGTGGGCCCTTGAACAAGGCCCTGACCCTACTTTCTCAAAATGTTTGTTGCCTTGAATAAAACGCTGTTCGCTGCACCACTATGACTCTCCCAAGACCATCACTAAACACATGTGACCTAGATACATAGATGGAACAAACCAACATTATAATAAGATGTAAGAAAACTAAACCAAAAAAAACAATTTGCCAACAGCCCAGTTTCTGAAACTGAATACTAGCTGAAGATATGGCTGTAATCGTAAAAGTGCAATGAAACTGAAAGTGTCATCTGAAAACCCAACCCCCAGTGCACACATCATCATCAGCACCAAAACGTGTGCCACCAAGCACCCCCCCCCCCCCCCCCCCCCCCCCCCCCCCCCCCCCCCCCCCCCCCCCCCCCCTCCCCCCCCCCTTCACTCCCTC